>CM061066.1:130172452-130772452 GCA_030762895.1 Sophora flavescens
TCTCCCTAAGCCTAATCATTTACAGATCACAGATGGTGGGAAGCAACCATGGGAATTGGCTATTGAAAATACTAGTACGGCCATTGAGAAGTTAAGAGTGCATACAAACACAGTCATTTACAAGTTGGCAACTCACACAGGGGTAGCAATTCAGAATCTTGAGACTCAGGTAGCACAACTTGCAGACCAACTGAATGAGCATCTTCCAGGATCTTTCCCAGGTAATACAAAGAACAACCCCAAGAATCAATGCAATGCTGTGTCCACTAGAAGCGATAAGGTGTTGGAATCAAATGGGGGAGCAACTAGTTCTTATGAAGGTGAAACTCCGGAACAACCACAAGTGGAAACAAAACAAACAAAGGAAGAAGAGGTATCTAGTGATAAAGTGCCGGACCAAGGGGGAAGTTGAAATTAGTGGATGAAGAATTTCGAAGAAAAAAGTGGGTTGAACCCCAAGATCTCCCTCCATCCATGAAGGTACCGTATCCATAAATATTGAAGAAGCCATTGCAAGATAAGAAATTCAATAAGTTCCTTGATGTATTCCGTAAGCTACAAATCAATATTCCATTTGCAGAAGCCTTAGAACAATTGCCATCCTATGCTCGATTCATGAAGGAGCTTCTCTCCAAGAAACGGAAGATAGTGGTTGAGGAAACGGTTGCTTTGACCGAGGAGTGTAATGTAATTATCCAAAGGAAACTGCCTCCTAAGTTGAAAGATCCGGGTTCCTTTAGCATACCATACACCATTGGGGAGATGACTATTGGGAAGGCATTGTGTGATTTAGGGGCAAGCATCAACTTAATGCCCCTATCTATGATGATGAAGCTTGACATTCAAGAGGCCAAAAAGACTATGATGTCACTCCAACTAGCGGATCGTTCTATTAAATACTCTTATGGGGTGGTGGAGGACTTATTAATGAAAGTGGACAAGTTCATCTTTCCAGTGGACTTTGTGGTGCTAGATATGGATGAATATGCCGAGATCCCTCTTATATTGGGTAGGCCTTTCTAGGCCACTGGGCATCTTTTGATAGATATGCAACAAGGAAAGCTCACACTAAGGGTGCAAGATAAGAATGTAGTCTTTAATGTTTTTGAAGCAATGAAGCATCCAGTTGAGAAATCTTATGCATATAGTGTGGATGTAGTGGAGCCAATTGTAAAATCTATAGCCACACATGAAGCCCATGGTTCTACACTTGAAAAAGTGTTGGTAAAATCCCAAGATGAAGATAAAGAAGGGGACTTCTTAGAAGATGATGATTATCTGGAGTGTTTGAAGAACATGGAAGCATTGCCAAATCTCCCCAAGGAAGAATGCCAACAAGAAAAGCTTGACAAGGAAGGAGTGGAAGAGGACAACAAGGAACCGGAGTTGAAGCAACTCCCCACTCACCTAAGGTATGCATTTTTGAGTGAGGGTGGACATCACCCGGTTATCATTAGTAATGCTTTGGAAAAAGAAGAAAAGACAAGCTCTTAAGGGTTCTTATGAACACAAATCTGCAATTGGGTGGAATATTTCAGATTTAAAAGGAATAAGTCCTTCTTTATGCATGCACAAAATTTTGATGGAGGATGATTATAAACCGGTGGTTCAACCACAAAGACGGTTAAATCCCATCATGAAAGAAGCGGTGCGTAAGGAAGTGATTAAACTTTTGGATACCGGAATCATCTATCCCATCTTGGATAGTAATTGGGTTAGTCTAATTCATATGGTCTTGAAGAAAGGTGGCACAACTGTGGTGGTCAATAAAGACAATGAAATGATTCCAACAAGATCTGTCACGAGATGGAGAGTATGTGTGGATTATAGGAAACTAAATGATGCAACAAGGAAGGATCACTTCCCTCTTCCCTTCATTGAACAAATGATAGAGAGGATGACTGGATATGAGTATTATTGTTTCTTGGATGGATACTCCGGTTACAACTAAATTGTGGTGGATCCTCAGGACCAAGAGAAGCCGGCCTTCACATATGCATATGGAGTTTTTACTTGTAGGAGGATGCCCTTTGGATTATGCAATGCTCCCGCTACTTTCCAAAGGTGTATGCTCTCAATCTTCTCGGCCATGATGGAGAAATTCATAGAAGTATTCATGGATGACTTCTCGATCTTTGGGACCTCTTTTGATAATTTCTTGAAGAACTTGGCTTGCGTGCTAGAAAGGTGTCAAGAAACCAACCTTGTACTCAATTGGGAAAAATGTCATTTCATGGTCAAGGAAGGTATAGTTTTGGGGCACAAAATCTCCCAAAAGGGGATTGAAGTGGATCGAGCCAAGATAGAGTTGACAGAAAAACTACCCCTACCAACCAATGTCAAGGGGGTGAGGAGTTTTTTGGGACATGCTGACTTCTACTGGAGGTTCATCCAAGATAGTGAAACCGCTATGTGACCTTCTTATGAAGGACGTATCCTTTGATTTTAATGCTTCTTGTTTAAATTATTTCAATATTTTAAAAAAGATGCTTGTAACGGCACCCATAATCACTGCACCTAATTGGAATTTACCTTTTGAAATCATGTGTGATGCAAGTGATTATGCGGTGGGGGCGATTTTTGGGTAGAGGGTGGAAAAGTTAGCTCATGTGATTTACTATTCAAGTAAAATTTTAAATGAGGCATAAGCTAACTATTTCACCACTGAAAAAGAACTCCTTGCTGTGGTTTTTGCTTTGGACAAGTTTAGATCCTATGTTGTAGTGTCTAAAATTGTTGTTTTCACCGATCATGCGGCCATAAAACACTTGATGACAAAACAAGAGGCCAAACCTAGATTAATTCAGTGGATTCTTCTTTGGCAGGAGTTTGATCTTGAGATTAGGGACCGAAAAGGGTCGGAAAATGGTGTGGTGGACCACTTGTCAAGGTTGGTCAATCCCGACACCAAGGAGAAAATGCTAGACATCAAGGAAGAATTTCCGGATGAGAAACTATTTGCAATCTTTGAAAACATTTCTCCTTGGTTCGCGGATATGGCCAACTTCAAATCTTCGAATGCGGTTCCGCAAGGTTGGACTATGCAAAAAAGAAAGAAGTTCTTCTCGGACGGAAAATACCATGTCTGGGGGGACCCTTATCTTTTCAAGTAATGTTTGGATGGGATCCTGAGAAGGTGCATTCCTCGTGAACAAATTGGAAAGGTGTTGTGGCATTGCCATAGCTCGGATTACGGTGGGAATTTTGGGGGGAATAAGACCATGGAAAAAGTCCTCCAAAGCGGGTTCTATTGGCCAACACTCTTCAAAGATGCACACACTTTTGTTGAGAATTATGATAGTTTCCAATGAGTTGGAAACATATCTAGGCGACACGAACTTCGTCTTATTTGCATGGTTGAAGTAGAACTCTTTGATGTTTGGGGGATATACTTCATGGTACCATTCCCACCCTTCTTCTTCTATCAATACATTTTGGTAGCGGTAGATTATGTGTCAAAGTGGGTGGAGGCAATTCCAACAACAACGGATGATGCGCAGGTAGTCATGGAATTCTTAAAGCGCCACATCTTCATAATGTTTAGGGTTCCTAGAGTATTGATTAGTGATGGTGGATCTCACTTTTGCAACAAACAAATGAACCATCTAATTTCAAGATATGGGGTCAAACATAGAGTATCAACCCCCTACCATCCACAAACCAATGGGCAAGCGGAGATATCCAACCGTGAGTTGAAGCGCATTCTTGAGAAAGCTGTCAACTCCTCACGGAAGGATTGGCCAAAGAGGTTAGATGATGCTTTGTGGGCCTACAGAACCACTTTCAAAACTCCAATTGGAAGATCTCTTTACAACTTGGTGTTTGGAAAGGCATGTCATTTGCCGGTAGAGCAGGAACAAAAGTCGTATCGGGCAATCAAAGAACTCAATTATGATTTGAAGAAGGCCGGTGAGAAAAGGCTCCTTGACTTGAATGGATTGTCTGAGATCCACATGCAAGCTTATGAAAATGCAAGAATTTATAAAGAGCGGACTAAGGCATGGCATGACAAGCACATTTTGCCTAGGAAGTTTGAGCCGAGACAGTGGGTACTTCTCTACAACTCAAGTTTGAGACTTCTCCTGGGAAAGCTTAAATCAATATGGTCCAGACCTTTCAAGGTTCTTAATGTTTTTCCACATGGAGCGGTGGAGCAAGATTGTGAAATAGAGAATTTCAAAGTGAATAGCCAGCGGATCAAGCACTATCATGGGGGACCACTTCTAACAGAGCACCAAAAGATCTACCTACCTGACCCTTAACGGGAGTGACTTTCGTCAAGCTCGGGATGTTAAACAAATGCTACTTAGGAGGCAACCCAAGGTTGATATCATTTTTTTACATTTATAGAGTCTTAAACTAATAAAAATAGTCTTCATATAGGGTCTTTAGTTAGGAAATTGCATTAGAAAACATGTAGGATTTAAATGCATGTGAGAATATAGGGGCATAATTATTTTCTGGCTCGCCTCGTGAGCATGAATTCGCCCCGCGAGCCAGAGGGGTGTAGAAATCCCTGCTTCTGACTCGCCCCGCGAAACCAGGCTTCGTATCGCGAGCCTGGAGAATAGGAAAAGCCAGTTTGGCTGGCTCGCCCCGTGAACTATGGTTCACCTCGCGAGCCTGAAGGGCATAAACTCAGAGGTGAGCACCTCGTTCTGCCTAGCGTGTGCACTTGACTCGCCTCGCGATTCTGGGTAGGTTAAGGCTATAAGAAAAAAAACCAGATTCGCCCCACGAGTGACCCCTCGCCTCGCGAATCTGGGAATGTGAAAGGGTTTTGAAAACCTAGATTTGCCTCACGAATCCGGGCCCGCCTCACGAATCCCAAAAATTAGGGTTCTTGATTTGGGATTTTTGAAGTTTCGCCTCGCGAAACCACGTTCGCCTCGCAAACGAACAGAAACTGAAGTGCCTCGCGAGACAGAAGTGGGAGATTTTAACAAAAATTCAAGAACTCTTTCTCTTTTCTCTCTCTCGAGTGAGTGACTTAAGGGCAGTGTTCTCAATCACATTCATCACAATCTCACTTTAACACTCTCAATCACACTCAAGAGGTAAGCCTACAATCTTTCCAAACCTATTTCCTGTGATTTTTACAAGAAATTCAAAGAACTTCTAAAATTCCAACTTATTAAGTTTTTAATGCTCTGATTGAGATTCTTGCTTTATGCCTAAAATAATGAATGTGTTTGGAAACCTAAGTTTGGGGTTGTACTGGGTGTTTGATAGAGATGATGCATGCTAGGGGGCCTTGGGGGTAATTTTATGAAAAAAATTCAGGAACAAAATTCTGTGTTCGTGACCGGTGACTAGAATGTCTGAGATATGACTGTCAATAACTTAGGATGGATTTCTGAATGCTGAGTTATTTGCTTGTGTTGATATAAACTATATTGGGACTTTTCGGTTTTTCAGGTTATGTCTCCCCCGAAAAATACTGAGAAACAACCAATTAAGGGCAAGAAACGCCAATCTGTCAGGGAGGACGACCTGTTGTTCTCCGAGGGACCGGGTTCCTCTTCTGCGGGTATTTCCACTGCTCCCAGCTTCCGAAATTCTCTTCACAAGATGCATTGGGAGGGTGGTCCTTGTGGGGAACAATTATGCGTCAATCTCTGGACAGATTAACACTCGGGGTTGGGGTACGTTAGCTGATCTTCCTTGCCGGTTTGATATCAAACTGGTTCAGGAATTTTACACCAACGCTCTCAACCCCGATATTGATAACCCATGATGCATATCCATGGTCAGAGGAGTGCCCGTGACTTCCACGCAGGATGAGATTAACACCTGCCTGGGCATCCCCATCACTTGGGAGGATATGAGTGAGCATCAGCTGATGCCGACAGTGTAGAGTTTGGCTGCTGAGATTTTGGAGACCTGTTGTAGGCCAGAGGCCCAATGGGAAATAGGGACCTTGGGGAACCTACTGCGGTTGAGGAGGCAGGATTTGACACCAGTGGTTCGGGTTTGGTCGGCATTTGTACACACCAACATGATGGTTAACTCTCACGAGTCTACCATTACTGTTGCCCGGGTCCATCTCATTTATGCTATCATGAAGGAAAAGACTATTGATGTGGGGGACGGTCATAGCACAGGACATCCAGCATAAGGCCAATTCGTGGGCACCGAAGGAGGTTTTAGCCCACGGGTTCTTGATCACTGAGATGATTCGGAGGGTAGGCGTGCCAGTGACTGAGGGGGTAGAAAAGATCCTCCGTCAGCCGATTGACAGAGAGTACATACGTTGCCACTGCTTTGTTGCGCCCGCACCACCCTGGAGGCCAGCAGCTCAGTCTCCTTAGAGGTCACGTTCAGCTAATATGCCTCTGCTCTTGCAGAACCAGCAGGCTATGAGGAGGGATCAGGGTGTGCTGCGAGATTTTTTCAAAAAGTTATCTCTAGCCCAGCAGGAGGGCCGGGTACCCCTTTTCCCTTCAGAGGAGGAATTGGACCCTCAGCTTAGGTGGCATGACTATCCTGGGGACCAAGATGCTATGCCATAGTGGGGTGCCCAAGGTACCAGTTGAGGATCAGGCAACAACAGGGTGACCCGGTAGACGATATTGATTTCGATCTGTGATCCGGCCCCATCATTACCAGCATTGCCAGTTCCCTTCACCTATTCCCCAGTTTTCTCATAAGTTCTAGCTAATTTTTTTTTCATATGGTTGTACATTGATAGCTAGCTATAAACTCATTTTTTTTATGTTACTTTAATACTTGATGCACACACACTTGGATGATATATATTTTGGTGCATGTTTTTTATTTTCATTATGTTTTAATTGTGAATAAGTAGATGATCGACTTGAGTCACTTGCGTAATGTGAGAATGCCAGTTGATGAAAAGGATATCACTCCGAACCACCCCGAGTATGAGTATGTCAAACTTTGCATTCGAGAAAAACGGATCCCTTTCCCCGACCTTGAAAAGTCGGCAAAAGAACAAGAGATGGAGGAGGATCCGTTTTACTTGAGTTTTGACAGCGGTGTGAATGACTATGTTCAAAGGAAAATTGATTGTGAGGTTGAGGAAAGGCATCGAGACTATCCGATGCAGATATCTATTGAGCACGCATTGTATGAAAAAGTCAAGAAAGCGGTAGAGAACAACCGAATCCGGTTCCCGAAAGTGGAATTTTTTAGCAAAAAGAAGAGGATAAATAGAATCTGGTATGGTTGCTTACGTTCAAAGGGGCAAATGATTGCGCATGGGTGGAAATGGAAGCAATTAGGCAAGCCACGGAAGGAATTCCTAAAGGAAAAGCTCCTAGAGAAGAAAGTACCTTTGAGAGCCTGGAAATTGTTTGGGCTCCGCTCGGACCCCTTGAGATAACATTTCTTAAACCCTTCTCTTCTTTTCTTTTCTATTTTCATTTGATTTTCTTCCACTTCTCTCTCCTCTCCCTATCTTAAATCTCTTAGTGTGCATGTGAATAATTGGTCAATAAGAAAAACCATAGTGTCGTCGAGTCTTGTTGGTAAGTTTGTGGATTTAATTTGAATGCAACTTCGTTGAATGCATGAGTTCTTGTGAAAACCACTTTGATGAACCCCCATCGAAGTTTTGAAAGTTAAATCCCCATGTGAAAAATCGAAAATAAGAACTTAGAGGATTTTGTTGTGATTGCATGATTTATGATAAGTTTGGGGTGAAAAGGTGCACACTCTAGGGATTGTATCTCGGTTAAAAAATTTGCCAAAATGTACGGGGTGAGGAATTTGAGCCTCCAACATGTTCTTAAATTTGTGTGAATCACTTTTAAGTCGCACTTTCCCGGATTTGCCTGAATCTTTGCATGGTTTGCATGTCTTCATGTTGCATCATATGATCTAGGCAATGTTATTTGAATTAGCTACTTGGCCATAAATGAACCAACCTTCATGCATGATCCCTAGTTAGCAACATTGAGTCTTAAAGCCTATTATTCTTAATAACCTTACAATACAAGCCATAAATCCTAAAAAACCATGTTAACCCAATCCTTAGGATTTAGGAGAGCACGGAAACTTAGCAATGGTGTTGTTTGGAAACTAAGTTTGGGGTGGCTACAAGGGTTTATTATATTGTTATGGGTTGAGGAAAAGAAAAAGCAAAAAGGGTGAAGCCAAAGGCAAAAGGAAAAAAAAGCAAAAATGCCAAAAAAGGGCTAAGTAAAAAGGGTGTCAAGGGAAATAGGTTGTAGCCACCCAAGTATGAAAAAGAAAAATGAAAAAAAGAATTAGAATGAAAATAAATGTGTAAAAAGTTTCACTCTTCTTTAATTCCTAGGGACTTAGCCTAGTACCTTTGCCTATCCTACCTTTAGCCAGGCCTCATTATAACCCTTAAAAGACCTTTTGATGTTGCAAGCATGTTGTTGTGGGAACCTTGTTTAGACGAAAATCAAATTCATGGAAAGTTCTCTTGAATTGTGAAATTTGGCAAAAATTGATAGCCTAGACAAGCAAAGTTTAAGTTTGGGGTATTTTGATAAGCCTCTAGCTTATCTAGTTTTATGGCTAGAAAGGTTAAGGTTTTTATGCTAACTAAGCGATTTAACCTCGCTAATTACCCGAATTTGACTTCTTTTGTCCCCAAGTAACAATTTTTAGTCTGTTAGAGAATTTTTAGGAATTTCTGGTTATTTTGAGTCAATAAAGCATTGAGATGCTAATTTTGTATTTCATGTTAAAAGTCAAACTCGAGGAAGCTAGGAAAATTGAAGAAAAAGCATAAAGACAAAAAGGCATATTCGCCTCGCGAGAAGGTGCTCGCCTCACGAGTCTGAGAAGCAGAATAAGGAGGAATAGGCATCATTTAGCTTCGCGACGCGAAGGAAGTGCTCGCCTTGCGATCCAGAACCAGTAGAATGGAAGGTCACTCAGTTTTACCCCGTGATCATCTGCTCGCCTTGCGAGAACCCAATTTTGAACTGGCACCATATTTAATATTCACCTCGCGAGAGGCTGCTCGCCTCGCGAGCGGGCGCAGATCCTGAAAATTATAAATAGCTTGTTTAGGTCAGTTTTGAAGAGAGTTGTTTTTGGCTAATCCTAGTTTCCTTGGAGCTGCGTCTCACTGAGTTTTACACTTTTCTTCTAGCCTCTTGGATGAATTCTTGTATTGCTTGCGTTGTTACTGTGATTATGAGGAACTAATTCCCTTTTCTAAGTGAACGATGAAGCCACCTTTGATGGCATAGTGAATTCAAGTAATATTTTCCTATTCCCTTGTTTCTTAATTCTGATTTGTTCGCGTTAATCATAAAGGCCCGTGGTTAACTAGTCTAGTGCGTTGATGCTGGCAGGCGATTCGTACTTAGGACTTGTATTAAGAACACCGTTTGAATATTACTGGGCATAGAATAGGGAAGCGGTGCAATCGCGATAAGGATCCAAGAACTTACAGAATCTAATTGTGAGTTGAACATATCGGCGGATTCCCAATTTACAAGTGTAGATATTTCCTTTTGAAAAGCGGCAGTGACATTAGGATAATTGAGGGTTCCTAGTTAACAAAGAATTTGAACATAGGGATAAGAAGATAAACACTTGGGTAACTTGCTTGATAGGGTAGGTGGATTTGTGACCTTAGAACCTTAGACATTAATTCATTCTCGTTGTTATCAATTAGCACATTTAGATAATTGATCTTTTTATCTTTTCTTATCTAATTTTCTCTCTTCTCAACAACCCAATATTGACTTGGTCAATTCTTTGAATTTCCTTGATAATTTGGTTAAATTGGTCTCTCAATCCTTGTGTTTGACCTCGGTATTTCTTACCGTGTTTTTATTACTTGCAACGAACCAGTACATTTGTCGGATTCGCAACAGCTAGCCTTGACAAGTCTTTTTCGGCAGCTGACTTGCGTTCAGAATGTATCTTGAAATTAAAGGAAATGTCCCCAATTTGGATGGCCATTTGGCTGAAGGCAGATCGTTGGGAGAGAGTAATGTTTGTGGCCCTGGCAAGTGTCAACAAGGAAAGGCGGAGGTCAGAAATCATTTTGGGATCAGTAGGGATGTCTTGGCTTAGAATCCCCTCAACAAAGTTGAAGTGTTGATCGATTGGGGAAGAAACAGGTGCCACTACAGCTTGAGGAATGGGTGAAGAGAAATACGAGGTAAGCACATCATCTGGAATGGATTCAGATGGAGCCGATACAATTGCAACTGATATTCGAGGTGTAGAGGAAACAATTTCCTGAGGAGGAAAACAATATGAGTATTCTTAAATATTAGAGATAAGAATACAAGATAAACCGGATATAAGATGGTCACCTTAAAGCCTTCTTCCCTAACAGGTGAGGGCCTTATGGTGAAGGTTTCGGTAGACACATGCTCCTGCAAATGGTCAGCTGGAGAAATCTGAATTGAAGGGTTGTCAGCATGAGTGGTTTGAGCAGAAGGGGCTTAGGTGGACATGCCAGCTTGGGAAGTAGGGGTGTTCGCGGATTGGATTGGATCGGTTTTAAGCTAAAAATTCATCCGATCCAATAATGAAAACAACTTGCGGTTTGGATTGGATCGGTTTGCTTCCTTAAAAAAATCTGATCCGATCCAATCCAATCAAATGCGGTTTGGATTGGATTGGATAATTCGGTTTTTGTCATACTTTATTTTTTTTCTTATGCCAAGTGTCCATTCTACTTATTTAATAGTGGACAAAAGACAATCTTCATTTAAGGGAGCTAGTTTAGGGTACCAATACGTATTTTAATCTCTCTATGTTATAACAATAGAACCTTTACGAAAGACAATAACTATTTGTTCTTTATTAACCATTATTTGATTTGATAACGAGTGAGGAAAATTCTAGAGAATTACCCACAAAATTTTAATTTAGGAGTTTTAGAAAAAATAATTATTGATATTTTTAACACGCTATTTTATGTTAAATATTCTTTTATGTTAATCTTTATATCTACTCTCACTTATCCTCCCTTTTTTTCCCTTGAATCAGCTATAAAACAAATTGCAGCTAATTATTTTTCAAATTTACTTAATTGGTTTCCTATTTTCCATATTTACTCAATCAAGTATATATGTTATGTGATGAGTGTGATTTCACCTCATATTTCATTGACATTTTGCATGCATTTTCATATAGTTTAGACATTTTTAATTTGATTTTTGTTAGTTTTTACCTTGGAACGGGTAAGGCGGCTTTGTGGTGTATGTGTGCATGAATTGAGGATTAAAATGTTCAAGATCAACCATGATGGAGCTTGCATGAAGATGGAGCTTGAAAAGTAAGAAAAATGAGCCAAACAGAGCCCATCACGGCCTAGCCATGACAGCCATCACGGCTATGATCGAGCAAGGCTGAAAAGAAAAGTACACAAAAGTCAGATCCTGTCATGACCAGGCCGTGATGGACATCACGGCCGTGACAAGCCATCAGTGCCAAGTTTTCCAAGACAGAATCTGTCACGGCCTGGCCGTGACAGCCATCACAGCCGTGACACGCAATATCTGGAATTTTAAAAGCTAATTTGATCAGATTTTGTAATTGTTTGGGATGCAAGTTACCCTACCTTATAAATAGGACCTAGAGGCTCGAAAATAGGATCACTTTTTGGGCTGCTACCTTAGGTAAAATTAGAATTTCTCTTCTTCTTCTTCTTCTTCTTCTTCTTCTTCTTCTTCTTCTTCTTCTTCTTCTTCTTCTTCTTCTTCTTCTTCTTCTTCTTCTTCTTCTCCTTCTCATCTCTTAGGTTTTCTTTTATTCTTTTGTTAATCAAGCTTGCTATGGACATGGCAATGCTTGAGTAGTGGTCTTATTTCTATGGATTGGGGCTATGCCCTAGATTTGTTTATGGTGACGAATTGATGTTTGGCCTCTTGTTAATTTCGACTTTGCTTTCGATTTGATTCCTATTGCTTTAATTACTCGTAAATTCAGTGGCCACTTATTTGCTTGCCATAGATACTCTAAGGAGGAACCTAGCGGTGAACTTAGGTATCGGATCTATAGGAATCAAACTTAGGACTTAAATCACGAGAGTTAGAAGCGGTCCTTCGAGGGTTCACGGATTGTCACAGAACTTAAAGGGTTCAATTTAAATTCAAATACCACGAGAGTAGGGGTTAGTTTAATCGGGCACGATTTTTGTAACCCGAGAGAGAGCATTAACGTATTAAGGATAAATTCTCCTTCAAAGCAATTTTGATAATTAACAAGGGGTAGTCAATTTGGTAACATGAACAATCTTGTTGGTAACCCAATTCCTAGGAATCTCTTTTGATTTGAAAAACCCCTAATTGATTTACTTTCCTATTTTAATTGATTGCGTTCTTAAATATCTGATTTTCTAGTTAATTCTTATTACAAAAAAATCAAATCTTTTCCAAATCCTTTTTTTATATAGTCCAGTTTAATTGATTCGATAATTAATTGTTGTTTGAGATCACGGTCTCTGTGGGATCGATCTTTTTATTACTTGACGACGAAGCCATGCACTTGCGGATTCGAAAACACCCATCATGTTTTTGGCGCCGTTGCCGGGGACTGTGCTTTCTTGAATCTCATTTTAATTTTTAAATTGATTTTTCTGGACCTTTTTTATTTATTTATTTTTTATATTAAATTTTCTCTTTTTTTCATTTATCTCTTTTTCTTTTTTCTTTTTCTAGTATCCATCTCTCTCTTTACAAGTAGTTTTATGCGAAGATCCCGAAGTCTTGGAAATCTCATTGAAGTTGACCCCGAGATTGAAAGGACCATTCATAGACGTGGGAGACTACAAAGACGAATAGAGAGAGAGTTTGATTCACATTCCACTCATGGCGAATCTACCGGATACCAAACCACTGAAGGACTACGCAGCCCCAAATGCTAGGGGTTTGCGAACTGGGATTGCTAGACCAGAAATCGAGGCGGAGAACTACACTATACCGCCTATGCTAATTGGTATGATTAGGCAACATCAATTTGGAGGATTACCCTCGGAGGACCCGACTAATCATGTGGAGACATTCTTGGAGTTCACCGATGCAATTAGAATTCATGGTGCCCCGATTGATGCCATTTGCTTGAGGTTATTCCCATCCTCTCTTACTGGAAAGGTAAAAGCTTGGTTGAAGCAAGTTCCCGCTAATACCCTAAACTAGGGACCAACTGGAGCAGGCATTCTTGGAGAAATTCTTCCCTCCATCCAAGACTGCTTACCTACGAACTCAGATCACCGGCTTCTTCCAAAAGGACGGAGAATGCTTATCCGAAGCTTGGGATCGTTACAAAGGGTTACTGGAGTCTTGCCCACATCATGGGCTCGAGAGGTGGTTGTCAGTGCATACCTTCTACAACGGATTGGATTACTCTTCGAAGGTGTCACTTGATTCCGCAGCTGGTGGAGCCTTTATGAATAGACCTCTGACTGAAGCATTCAATATCATTGAAAATGTAGCCACCAACTACCACCAATGGGGTTCTGAAAGAGGTTATAACCCGAAAAAGCTTTTGGGGGGTAAGTTTGAAATGAATAGCACTGATCTAATTATGTCTAAAATTGACTCACTGAATAAACGCTTTGATAAGCTTGAAAAGGCTAATGTGAGTTCAATAGGTGCTACGTTGTTTGTGAGATTTGTGGAATGCAGGGACATGACATAATGGAGTGCCCACATGGTATTGCTCCAGGATCCGGTGCTTCGGGGGAACAAGTGAACTCTTGTCACAATTTCTATGACATAAACCCGAAGTTGCCAAACTATGTTCCTCCAAATTCTTACAACCAAGGAAGGAAGAATAGCCCTTATCTCTCCATTGGGAACTACAACAACACGTTGAACCACGAATTCCAGGAAGGCCAAGGTAATAGGAAACCCGCATCGGGGTATCCTCAGGTACAAAAGTCTAAACTTGAGTCTCTTTTGGAAAATTTTGTGGAAACTCAAACAAAGCAAAATGAAGATTTTAGGCAACAAGGTAGGGTAGTCAATGAGGCAATAAAAGAGTTAGCATTTAAGGTAGATAACTTAGCCATCCATAATAAAATGTTAGAAACTCAGATTGCCCAACAAGCTAGTACATATTCTAGAACTAAGGGTACGTTTCCAGGACAACCCGAAGTTAATCCCAATGAGCACTGTAATGCTATATACTTAAGGGATGATAAGCTTGGGGTAATTGAAAAGGATGTGGAATGTGAGGAGGACATGAGTGAACATGAAGAGATAGAGCCAAAGTATATCCCTCCACCACCTTACCAACCCCCAATACCTTTCCCAAAAAGGTTGGTCAAGAAAATACAAGTAGAAAAAGAAACTAAGAGCTTAATTGAGGAGCGTGATGTCGTGATAAAAACTAATATGCCTCCTAAACTAAAAGATCCAGGAAGTTTCTCTATTGCTTGCTCAATTGGAGAATTAAAAATAGACCAAGCCTTAGGTGACTTAGGGGCTAGTGCGAGTTTGATGCCGCTTACTATCTTTGAGAGGTTAGGAACCAAGGAATTGAGTCCATCCAAGTCCTCTTTACAATTTGTGGATGGATCAACTAAAACTCCTCTAGGCATACTAGAGAATGTCCCCATAAAGGTAGGGAAATTTTTCATTCCTACCGATTTCATGGTGTTGGACATGAACGGGAATTCTAAATTCCCTATCATTCTAGGAAGGCCATTCTTGGCCAAAGTTGGAGCAATAATAGATGTAAAAAATGGCAAGCTCTCTCTGAATGTAGAGGAAGGTAGGGTGGATTTTGATTTGACTAACTCATATAACAACCCTCCTTTTGAGAGTCATGTGTGCAGGATTGAGATAATGCCTCCAAAGGTGAAGGAAGAGCTTAACATGGAAGCAACTCCGAAACTTTGCATGACAAATGATGCACCAAATAAAGATGAATCGGGAGTTGCTCAACATGTGGAGTTAAAACTTCCCCCGGAAGGAAGTAAGGCCATGAAACTCAGAGTGAAAAGAGCAAAGCGAAAGCGCAATTGGCCATACGAACAAAATAGGCTCTTTGAAGGACTTCCATGGAAGAGAGATGTTCTTGAATTTCCAAGCCCAGCTGATCCCGGTTGATCCAAGGGAGTATGGTCAAGCTTAAGACCGTAAATAAGCGCTTCTTGGGAGGCAACCCAAGTTTTCTTTCCCTTTTCAATTTGTTTTTGGATTTTGTCTTTGAATAATTTGAGAAGATTAAGAGAAGAAATATCACTAATTAATGGTTTTGCCAAGTATTTGCAGGTTATGAAGGCAGGAAGAGCAAAAAGGCATGGAAAAATAGAGTCAGAGGAGATCACGGCCTAGCCGTGACGAGGATCACGACCGTGATGGGGCAGAAGTTGGAAACCAGAAGGCATCACGCTCACGCCGTGACAGCCCTCACGGGCGTGATGAGGAGGACCCAGAAGATCAGAATGTATCACGGCCTAGTCGTGATGGAATTCACGACTGTGAGAGGCCAGCTCCTATAGACCCGAACTGATCACGGCCTGCTCGTGATTAACGTCACGGCCGTGACACATCTTCCAGCAGCTTTTTGACTGGCATTTGAGCCAGCACCCTCCATCACCTCGGTGAGTTGTTCCATTTTTCTCTTCTTTCCGACTTGATTATTTACATTGGGGACAATGTAAGTTTTTAACCTTGGGGTAGGGGTATTTTTTCATTTTTTGCATTTTTTCATTTTTCATGTTGCACTCATATAGGCATAATTTAGCATAATCACATGATTAGATTGCCCCTTGCTTAGAGTCTGCATCCAATTGTGAGAACTTTGTGCCAAATGAATTGAGACAGTGAATTTTTGAACCCAATTTTTGTACGTGATAGGCTAAAAATAAAAATGCTTGAGATAATCTTTTGATAGTTGATAATTAGCATGTGGTTCCTTGGATTTGTATTTCTCATTGATTTTAAACTACTAAATGTGAGATTTTTGAGCCTAAAAGGGGTACTCATTAAATCTACCCCATTCTTTGTGATTGATCGTTTTATTCCTCTTGGATTGTATTCTCTAGAACTTGACTTGAAACCGTTTTGAAACTTAAAAATTTTTGAAAACATATTTGAAAATGATTGAGGCACTAGGTATTTTTCTGACCTTCTGAGTTTTGACTGATTAAATGCTACCTCTTAGTTGCCCAATTTTGAGCCTAAAAGAATAAAATACTTTTCTTGATACCTTGATTTATTTTATGATGCTTGGTATGACACCTTTTAAAGTATTGCAAAAAGGGTAAAAAGGTAGTTTGAAAAATAAAATTGTGGGATGAGAAAGTTAGAAAAATATTTCTCTTAAGTTGAAAATATCCCCTTATCCAAATAAATAAAATAAAATAAACAAAAAAAAATGGAGAAGGGGATGAGAAAAAGAAAGTGAGAAATAAAAAAAATAAAAAAAAAGAGAAAAGTGGAAAAGTGAACTAAAGCCCAAAAAGGTATTTTAGAAGGTTATCATGCTTTGCATTGTTTGATATTTTGTTTAGCCTTCTTGAATTTTCCCTTTTTTGATTTCCCCACCTAACAATTAATCCCATGGCCCCATTACAACCAAAATAAAAGACCTCTCGATTCTTATGTGTTTTCATTAATAAAGTAGAGGTTTGGTTAAAAGTCAAGCTTATAGTAGGGTACCTTCCTTGAGAAAATTGATTGAATTGTCAAATGTCCCTAAACACTTGAGTGAGGTGAGAAGAGTGCCCGAATTAATGAGAGGTATGAATTTAGGGAACCTAAGCTTCTAATTGGACTTGAAATTGATTGTCTCTTAGCTTCTTATTGGATATTCCTGTTACTTGGATTTATTACTCGGGTTCTTGGTTCACTGCCCATGCTCTGATTGTTTATCTTGTCTGGCTATGGTTATTGCTTAAGTACAAGCAAAATCTTAAGCTTGGGGTAGTTTGATGAGTGTGATTTCACCTCATATTTCATTGACATTTTGCATGCATTTTCATATAGTTTAGGCATTTTTAATTTGATTTTTATTAGTTTTTACCTAAGGCGGCTTTGTGGTGTTTGTGTGCAGGAATTGAGGATTAAAATATTCAAGATCAACCATGATGGAGCTTGCATGAAGATGGAGCTTGAAAAGTAAGAAAAATGAGCCAAACAGAGCCCATCACGGCCTAGCCGTGACAGCCACCACGATCGTGATCGAGCAAGGCTGAAAAGAAAAGTACAAAAAGTCAGATCCTGTCATGGCCAGGTCGTGATGGCCATCACGGCCAAGTTTTCCAAGACAGAATCTGTCACGGCCGTGACGCGCAATATCTGGAATTTTAAAAGTTAATTTGATTTGATTTTGTAATTGCTTGGGATGCAAGTTACCCTACCTTATAAATAGGACCTAGAGGATCGAAAATAGGATCACTTTTTGGGCTGCTACCTTAGGCAAAATTAGGATTTCTATTCTTCTTCTTCTTCTTCTCTTCTCTTAGGTTTTCTTTTATGCTTTTGTTAATCAAGCTTGCTATGAACATGGCAATGCTTGAGAAGTAGTGTTATTTCTAGGGATCGGGGCTTCCCAATATTTGTTTATGGTGACGAATTGATGTTTGGCCTCTTGTTAATTTCGACTTTGCTTTTGATTTGATTCCTATTGTTTTAATTACTCGTAAATTCGGTGGCCACTTATTTGCTTGTCGTAGATACTCTAAGGAGGAACCTAGCGGTGAACTTAGGTATCGGATCTATAAGAATCAAACTTAGGACTTAAATCACTAGAGTTAGAAGCGGTCCTTCGAGGGTTCACGGATTGTCACAGAACTTAAAGGGTTCAATTTAAATTCAATTACCACGAGAGTAGGGGTTGGTTTAATTGTGCATGATTTTTGTAACCCGAGAGGGAGCATTAACGTATTAAGGATAAATTCGCCTTCAAAGCAATTTTGATAATTAACAAGGGGTAGTCAATTTGGTAACATGAACAATCTTGTTGGTAACCCAATTCCTAGGAATCTCTTTTGATTTGAAAAACCCCTAATTGATTTACTTTCCTATTTTAATTGATTGCATTCTTAAATATCTGATTTTCTAGTTAATTCTTATTACAAAAAAAATCAATTCTTTTCCAAATCCTTTTTTATATAGTCCAGTTTAATTGATTCAATAATTAATTGTTGTTTGAGATCACGGTCTTTGTGGGATCGATCTTTTTATTACTTGACGACGAAGTCGTGCACTTGCGGATTCAAAAACACCCATCATTAAGCATCAAAACTTTTACAAAATATAACTTCAAGACACTAATATTTATTCTAAATAGTCTCATATATGTCATTCCAACAAAAATATTTAAGCGTATGAGGGACATAAAAGTATGAAAAACAATGCTTAAGTATGAGTAATACTATAATTTCAAAAATAATAGTATATTTATATAGTATATCGGTTTGGTTTGGATTGGATTGAATTTCACTATGGGATCCAAAATATGATCCAATGCAATGAAAAAAGTTTTCGGTTTTTTCGGTTTTCGGTTTTTTCGGTTTTTGGCTTTTCGGTTCGGTTTTTGTGGTTTGAGTCGGTTTGGATTGGTTGATGAACACCCCTATTGGGAAGTTTGGACTGAGGAAGCACTAGCTGGAGATTTTTCGGTAAGCTGCAAAAAAGGAAATATCAGCTAGCCGAGAGAATAAAGAAAGATACGGTGAAAGGAAAAGAAGGGGTATAGCTACAAACCTCTACAAGTTTCTTCTTCTTTTGTGAGGGTTGTTGGGTAGTAGGAGCAGGTTCCCTAATGCGGATACATGATTGCCGGATAATCTTCTTTTGAAAGGGTGTGCCGAACTCCGAGCTACCTCATCTTCTAGGTCTTCCACATCATTGGTAACATCTTGGGAAATTCCTAAGAACCAAAATGAATCAACACTATAAAACTATAAAGGAGGTCCAGAAATACCCAAAGGAAAAGGAACTACCTGATACTTGGGCTTTCCCCTTATGAGCCCTGATAGAGTTGCTAGGCATACGAACAGCTAAAGGGACATGCTTAGCCGCATGGCCAAAAATCAACCTTGATACGTAGACATAGCGAGTTGAAGGAAATATAGCTTCCACCGTCGAGGGCCACCAATTAACAAAAGCAAATGTTTCTCCAAGCAACCGAGGAAATGCGGAATACTTGAAATAGTTCAACTTCTCCACATTTGCGGCAGTCAAATATTCAACGTCATCAGCAGATTAGGTAGGACGAGTGAAGGTAATAGAACCAATCCAAATTGCCAAGCAAACATATTGGGGTAATAGAACTCGGCCGAGGTTTTGTTGTAACGTGCTGTTGGTTTTACCCCACACATTAGATCCCGGGCCACCAAGGCACTACCCCAGCAGGAAATAGTGTCAGCCATGAGCCGAGTATCTTATGTCTCTTCCACATGGGTTTGACTCCACAACAAATGGTAAAGCTTGTCCACCAGGGGGGAAAATCTTTGGCATGCCGAGTAGATAAGGTGAAGAGTTCACAAACAATCTAGTAAGCCAGTTGCTTACAAATAGGAGTAGCTTGAAGAACCATGTTTTCAAAAATATGGCTTTTGGGCCTAAATTCAGTCAAAAGCGGCGAAACCGTGGTTAAACGTTTTTAAGGATTTTCGAGAAAATGTTTTGGAGAAATTGATACCTAAGTATCTTTGATGAAAATTATTCTTGAAAAATGGATTTGATTTTATCTAAAGGTTTTGGATTTAAGCCAAAAAGATTTTAGTCTTCAAAGACGAGATTTTACTGTAAAATGTAAAAACCTAAGTCAAGAATGACTTAGTGAAAATATGAACGTAATAAATTAAGACGTGGGGTGGAAACGACCTTATGTCCTAAAGTATTGATAATTCGTTATCCATAGTCCATAAAATTTAATGGACTCAGAATGATTTGTTTTCTTGGAAGCCAAAGAAAAAGGCTCAATTAGAAAAGTACAGAGAAATAAACAATTGGACTTGTGTTCCAATCTTATGATGTGCTAGGATTGTTAATCAAGTACTCTTAGAAAACTTTGTACAAAGATGAAAGGTTACTTGAGAACTTTAGCTTGATGATTAAGTCCCGGTGGTTCGGACTTAAGGACATCTAGCATCTGTTACAGTACGTTGAAAATATTCCGATGAAATCAAACGATGTCATCCGATGGATGGACGAGAAGAACGCATTTCCGGCAAAGTTTGCCTAACCATAGTTAAACTATGTTCTGTAAGGCCGTTGTGCCTAGGAGATTGAGATAACACTTTAATGCGGGAACGAATTTCATAGTGATGATCTATTGATGCTTGGGGGTGTCGGGGTATGAAATACTCATATAGGCCCAGTGGGTTGCTCCTTTGTGGTATGGTGATCTTGCAATACACCGACATACTCTACTAGACACTATGTATTTTCTGGTAGTGTGGGATGTTCCTGAAAAAGCCTATGTGCACGATGATGACTGTTGACGCATTTTATTACCCAAGGCTGGCGTACTTCGGAACAATCCTCCGAACCACTCTCTCCGACTGTTAGTTAAAACCATGGTATAGGAAATCAGAGGTCATTCCTCGAGTCTTAGAATGTCTCCTATCTAGGAAAAATAGTGCCCTGTGATTATGGTGAAACATTATTATTTTTGTTGTGATGAATGATATAACTGTTATTGATAATTGTATGTACCTATGTGTCGTATCACTGCATGTCTGCATTAAGTGCAAGATGAATGGAAATATCACCTCATTTCTGTATTTTATGGTTTGTTGTTCTATTTTACGTTGGACGAAGATGATGACAGCATTGTTTCTCCATCACACCCCGTTGGAGTTTGAGAGTACTTGGAGATATGGACACAGTCTCGAGGGCTTTAGTGTAATGGACATTTTGTCAGTATATTGTGTCTCGCCAGTCTCATGCCTATGTTATATTTTGTGGAGCTATGTCTCTAAAATTGTTACTATTATTATAAACATATTTCTTATAAGTTGTTGTTATTTTACGGGCATTGTTATTTCCGCCTTTTTCTGAATATGTATGACTGTTGGTACTTGGGAATGTTTGTAAAATATTTATATATGAGTGTATGTTATATGTTAAAAATAATGTATGGTATTATTTGAGAAAGAGAAAAAAAATAAACCTATATTTTTGGTAAAAGAATCATTTTCCGCTTTACTCGGTCTTATAAAATAGAAATGTTACAGACAAGGTAACGCTTGAGAATGGTGTTACAAATTAGATAGGGGTTGCTAATGGTTAGATTTAGCCTATAAATACCCATTGAACGTACTTTTGAGGACACGACAAAAATCCAATACAACTTTTAAGCTTTGCTTATTTTCACTTGCCTTTACTTTCAGCTCTTTATCAATTCTACTTTTACTTAGTGTCATTATTTCACGCAAGCTTATTTCCTAGCCGATTAAGTCCTTATTCTTTAATTCTTAGCCTTTTCTTGTTCACGTTGTCACCAAACGCTTTCTTTAGTGAGTTTGGGAATCCTTTGCTAGAGGTTGGATTTTACTTCTAGTTCAAATCGTCTGAACCTTATTAAAATCCGCACGTGATTCTCGGCTGATTCCTAGATTGGCTGGTAACTTATTTCTCACGTTAACCAATGTAGAACAAATAAATTAAAATTATTTATAATTTTCACCACTAACTATGATGTATTTTTCCTTTTATATGATCATCTCGAGTGAAGTCATCATCTGTCATAAATGTTCTTATAATTGAACGTTAAAAAATTTATGAAAACAAAAGAGTCGTCATTAATTTTGATTATTTAAATTAGGAAAAAAGTGAAACACCTAATGGAAATATAAAAAAAAAATTATTTGAAATCTAGTTGAGTTTTTTTTATAGATAAATCTAGTTGAGTTTGAGGGTTCATTAGGGAGAACAAAATGTAGAAACTAACTCTTTAAGCACCCTTAATATACTCATCCTAAGATTATCTTAAATTATTTCTCCAAATTAATAATAATGGTAACCTAAAAATAATAATTGCCTCCTATTATCTCGTACTGAGAAAAAATGATTTTGGCAACACCTTTCTAGTATGATCCACATCTTGAAATCAACCTCAAAAACCATATATGAAAAATTGTCATATTTTCAAAAATCATACAATTGAACGAACATGAAAGAAGTATAAAGAGTAAATAGCCAATTTTGTCCCTGAAATTGCAACTTAGTATCAAGTTGGTCCCTTAATTAATAAAATTACCAAGTTAATCCTTGAAACTGGAAACCGTGATTCAAGTTGGTCCCTCCGTTAGTGGGCGTCCCTTAACGTCGTGAAGGGAGCTTATATGGCACGTTAAGTGCCTATCTGGACTCCCAAGTCAGCATCCACCATGCCTCCACATATGTGACACAATTTCAGGGACTAAATTGAAACCGGTTAGGGTTTTAATTTGGGCTTCATCTTCTTCCCCCACCCTTCTCCAACGGCTCTTTCTGGTTCTCCCTTGCTCTGCTCCCTCCTCCTCCTCTATTTCGCTTTATTCTCTCCATTCCTCTCCTTTTTTAATGCAACCGAAGACGAAGTTAAGGAAAGGGAGTAAGGGTTCTTCCCCACGAAGAAATTGTAAACATCCACAAAGAACATACCCTTGTTGCATCTTCCTCATTTGGTGCTTCATTTGCTGGTGCAAATTGGGAGAGAGGTATCTTAGTTACTGGTTCCTCTTGCTGCTGAGATGATCTCTTGGACTTAGGTCATTGGGCAATTCTTATGTCTATGCATCCTTTGCTATTGTGACCATCAATTCCATATCTTGAACATGTGAAAGCTGGGTAGGACCTTTTCAGCTTCTGACCACTAACAGGCTCCTCTGTGTTGTCCTTTCTCCTCTGTTTTTTCGGTCTTCCTGCACTCCTCTTGACCTTTGGTGGAACAGGCTTTTCGTACCCAGTTTTTGTCCAGAATTGTTCTGATTGAGTGGGCCGGATGAAGTATTCATATGATGCATTGTATGCCCCTAATGTGAGGCATCCGTGACAGTGCTTTTCTGGCCTCTCATTTTTGTATGCAATTGCAGAACAAGCATGCATACATGGCATTCCTGTGAAATGGCATGAAAAAAATTAGAATGTATTCATAAATGACAGTAAAGTACAGCAAACAAGAATTTCAAAATAATAAACCTGTTAGTTGCCAAAATCTACAGGTGTAGGTTTGTGCTGCCAGATTCACATCCACCCTAAAAAGAGGGTTGTGTACTTCAAACCGCACTCCTTCAGTGTCTCCTAACCAATTGGGGCCACTTGTTGCTCCCCAAATTCTCTTTCTCCAGTCTACTTTGCTGCATAGGACATAATGGACCCATTCTACCAGCTAGTTTCACTTTGTTTTGGCTCATGGTCCCCATCACATAACATCTCACCTCTTCAGCCATTGTCAGAATAGGCTTTCCACGCTAGTTACCAATCTTTGAATTGAACACCTCACATGTATTGTTGGTTATGTTATCCACCTTACAATTTTCTTCAAAATATGCCTTTGTCCAAGCTTTTTTAGGCCATTTGTTCAGATGCTCCCATGCCTTCACATTGGTCCTCTTATCCTTCTCCATGACCCGATTGAACTGTGTCACAGTTGTTGCCTTGGCACACTCCCAAACAACATTTCTAAGCTCCAAGTCCTTCCATTGCTTTGTGAAGTTCTTCCACAGGTGCATGGCGCAGAACCTATGTGGCACACCAGGCATCACTTCCTGCATGGCTGGTATCGGACCCTACAATATTAAATGAACAATGAATATCACACCAGTCCCTGAATTTACATACTTATAATATCAAACTAGTCCCTAAAATTGCAATCGTAATATCAAAGCATACCAAAGAGCAATATACCTTCTGCATGTCTGACATGAAGTTCCAGTTGTCTTTGTCTTTTCCCGCTGAAGTGTCAAAAACCAGCCCCAGTTGTCTTTGTTCTCAACATCCACAATGGCATAGGCTATCACAAAAATGTGATTATTAGCATCTTGTCCTACAGCAGAGAGCAGTTATCCACCAAAGTATCCCTTCAAGAAGCACCCATCTAAACCTATGAAAGGCCTGCAACCTGCTTTGAATCCCCTCTTACATCCATCCAAGCATACAAAGAATCTCTAAAATTGTGGTGGTGCATCTAGTTGTGGGATGGTGTCAACCATTATCATGGATCCGGGGTTGCTCCTCAACAACTCATGACCATAATCGCACAAACGACCTTACTATTGCCTTTCAATACCTTCAACTGCCACTCTTGCCTCTTTGATTACTCTGAATATCATGGTCCTATCAATGATCACCTGAAACTCCTTTTTAAACCAATCAAACACCTCAACATGTGTGATGGATGGTTGGGATCTAATCTTCTCCTCTAGCTTTGCTGCTACCTATTTCCTGTTGGCCTGGTTGCTCCTGAAAGTTCTGCAGCAACTGTGTTCCTCCTTAAATGTTTTAATCTAGAAACTTCTCCTCCCATTCACATCCAGGTTCCTTGCATTTGGCTCTTGCCCTCATAGCATCATTTTTCACCCACTTGATTGGCCTACCTAAATATATTGTGAACTCCTTCAGTGCTGTCTTAAATGCTGCTAGGTTAGAGAACTCCTAACCTATCTGCAAGGTGACATTTCCAAATTTGGCAGCTTCATTGAACTGAGGAAAGTTCTGCAACTTTCCACCCTCTTCACCCTCATCAGTTCTAATTGGACCCCTCATCTCTTCTGACTTGTAGCTCCAATTATCATCCTCCTCTGCTGCAGCTGCAGCCCATCCCCCTCTCCCTGTCCTGTCACTAGTGCAATAAGTGCTTTTTACGTCAGTTAAAATTGATTTTTTACTTCAGAATACTGACTGACGTAAATACAGCTGACGTTAATAGTTAATATTTTAGCGTCAGTTGAGAACTGACATTAAATATAAAACTATCAACGTCAGTTCTTTAACAAAACTGACGTTAATTTTGTAAAAATTAACGTCAGTTTTTTAAACAAACGACGTTAAACATAAAACTATTAACGTCAGTTCTTTAAGACAATGGACGTTAATTTTGTTAAAACTAACGTCAGTTGTTATAAAGAACTGACGTTAAAGGTTTAATTTTAACGTCAGTTGTTTATTACAACTGACGTTAATAGTGTACTGTATATTTTATAAAATACTATTAACGTCAGTTGTTTGATACAACTGATGTTAATAGATTTTTTTTTTAAAATTCAGTTTTAAAATATCACTCCCCTCGACCTTCCCGCATTCGATAAATATCCCAAGAACCTGAATATCACACACATTACAGAATTGCAAAGGAAAAATGGAACAATGGGGGGACTTAAAACCAAAACCCATGTATATATATAAATAAATTTTAGTTCCAATGTCTAAAAAACAAAACTACCAATCTAAGGATATATATATACATGTTATTAATTAGTTTCTAAAGGTCTAACAAAAAAATTATTTATCTAAGTATTGCGGAGGTATCTTGTCAAATCCTTTTTCAGCCGCATACTTGAAGAAAAATTCTGCGAAGCGCATCCTCAAGTCTCTTAACTCATCTTCTTGAATAGGCGATTGGTCGTTAAATGCCTACACACGTTCAAATAATAACAATATCATCAATGCAAGTCATCTTCAAAACTATAATATATAATTTAACAAGTTGTTTAAATATTACCTTATTCCATCCATCCGTAATAGATGTGGAGACTATGTTCAACATATGAAGCATCACATAATAGCCGCACGACCACCCATAATTTTGAAATCGAGACTACCAACAAAATTAATTTCAATGTCAGTTGAATATACATATAAATTAGTAATTATAATATTAATTATTTGATAAATAAACTACCAAACCTTGATGATGTTCCATACAGGATTTGCTTTAGCCTTAGAAGTCCTACTTCTCCCGTTGGCGCAACTTATGCTACTCGCCAAAGACGCTATCATAAACAAATAATCATGTCGATCAATTAACAAATTCATATATCATGTGTGTAATAAAATAAAAACAACTGATATTAAAACTTAAATTAAATTTAAGATTAGTTACTTACTTATTTACAGCTTCCAACACCACCTGTGGCGGCTGTTGGTGGAGAGAGCAATAGAATATGACAGTATGCCTAGACGGGTGAAGTACGAACAACTGCCAATGGCTTTTCATACAGTAGGGATCCAGATATAATTCTTTCTGATTGTCTCCCAACAACTTCCCTAAGTATTTACTCAATGCATCGCCAGCAAAGAATTCGGGTAGAAGGATTGACGGATCTAAGAAGCCATAAACTGATGCAACGTCCTTATCAAGCTGAAGACGATGGAGATACCTAAGATATGAAAAGGTGTGGATGTTAATTACATAATATATATATTGAAATTAAAATAAATTATTAAATGGAAAAATATCAAAAATAAATAAGTTATAAAATTAAAATTAACTTATGTGCACCAGAGACTGAAAACATTGTTGTTCATCCAGACGTTATTTCTGCAGGCATTCCCGAGATCGTCACCACAGAAGGTAAATATCCTCCGTTGATCTGGGCGTGCCACCCATCCATCGTGCTCCAATGGAGATTCAAAAATCTCAAACGCATAATCCTCACCAAGTGAGAACAAACGAGTGATAAGTGAGCGACACCGACGTCGACTTGGCCTTCAGTTTAGGAAAAATAAAATAGATAAGTTGTTGATAATTAAAAAAAAACACAAGTAATTATTTGACTAATTTGGACATTAATAATGAATACATACCTTTGTTAACATTTCGAGCTCACGTCGTTTGGAGTCCAACTCAAGCTCACACCTTTTCATTTCCAACTTATGCTCATGGCGTTGGACTTCGAACTCCCGCTCCCTAGCTGCCAACTCATCGTCCTCCACATGTGCCCTACTAAAACTCTCTTTTGTGCTCACATGTGAAGGGTTGGCATGCCCTGCGGTGTCCTGGGATGTACCGACGGAGGAAAGCTCTCTGGCAAGCGCCTGCTTGAATTCCGGGTTGGATATTAAGCTTTGCATCAGATGTGTTGTAATAGTTGGGTTGGACATGAGGTGCTGAGTAATGTCAGTCAAAATTGATGCTGCATCGACCACCCACTTTTGTGAAGCAGACTTGCCATAATATTCTTTGATGGTCACGTTCCCAGGAACACCGAGAACCCGACCAGGATGGTCTTTCTTGCCTAGAGCAGTCATCAAGACGTCCCGCCATCCAGAAGGGACGAATGAGCCTTGGGAGGATTGTGCTTTAAGATCCATCTACAATGAAAAAAATGAAAAAACGTGCAAGTGAAAAGTGTTGCAAATATCTATACAAATATCAATTGAAATCAAGTTAATTATTTACTTACAATCTTATCTGCCACTTCGCGAGTGGCATCAACTTTAAAAGATCCCATCTTTGTCATGCGGCCGGCTAACCAGACATCCTCGCGGTCGATGTCCGACGGAGGACTTAATGGTGTGCCCTCAGGCACCTCTCCTCTTTCAATCCTAGCAGAGTGCTCTTCCTGCTTCGCCCTCAGCCTATCCGCCATCATCTGCTCGATCCGAGTCTGGTACCCACCCTGAGACATGGTGTGGCGGTGGACGTTCTTCGCCTGATTCTGCCGACCCTTATTTGCCTTAGCCTATTCAAACAAAAACACATAATTAAATACAATTAAATGATCTATAATAAGCATACAAAATTAACTTAATCAACCAACCTGAAATTCTCCATCCTGTCGACTCCTGGCAAACATATCCCAAGTATCCTGATCAATCCAAGGATAATCCAAGAACATTTTATCAAGCTGTTTCTTCCCAGATACATAGTACCTGGTAAGATCATGCTTGAACCCATTCCAATGCTTTGATGCCATTTTCATACATTTATGACGATGATCCTCGTCATTTGGCACAGTCCAAGCTACCTACACATTAAATACATAACAACTGGATGGATTATAACTCGGATAATTATCTAATAATGTAAATCAAACGAATGTAAAGGTAAAATACCGCGATAGCCTCCCACATCTGATCCTTAACGTTCTGTGGAACGTCATTCCAGTGGTTGTAGTTGATGCTTACGTGCTACTTCACTTGTAGAAACACCCACTTATTAAATTCTTTAGCACGGGGTCCCTGGGCATTTAGATTAGCATCAAAGGACACCTCAAGCTTCTGTCCGCTTTGCCTGTCCTTCTCTAGTTTCTTCAACGAGGTGGCTCCTCTACCCCGTTTCTTATGAGCCTGTGATGTCTGTCTGGACAAAAAAAATGATAAAATAGAGGGTTGTAACATTATAAACTTACATTAAAAAGAAGGACTAAAGATAGTATATAACATGTAAACTTACACTAGAATCAGACGTAGGCGTGATCGGGTCCTACGAAGCCCCCACAGTGTCCTCCCGTGCATGTGGGCTATCCGACTGATCCATATGTATGCATGTTCAAAAACAATATATATGTATTAACATAGGTTATAACTCAAAATAAATACAGAAGTATAAATAAAAATAACTAGATAGGTCCTGTAGATATACAAAACATCTATCCAATATAAGGACAATACGGGAGATTGAAAACTATAGTTTTTGAAGATTGCCAAGCACTGGTCATGGCCTGGCAGTGATGTCCATCACGGCCGTAACGTGCCAACTGAACCAGACCCTCACATGCAGAACTGATCACGGCCTAGCCGTGATGAGCATCACGGCCTAGCCGTGATGAGCATCACGGCCTAGCCGTGATGAGCATCACGGCCTAGCCGTGATGAGCATCACGGCCGTGACAGATCAACCAGCAGAGCAACATGTACTCAAAACCAAAAATAGAGACATTCCAAACAACTCAAAATCACGGTTTCAAGTTTCAACTACTGAGACTACAGTTTTAACATACACTCAAAACCAAAAATAGAGATATTCCAAACAACTCAAACTCACGGTTTCAAGTTTCAACTACTGAGACTACAGTTTCAACATACACTCAAAACCAAAAATTGAGACATTCCAAACAACTCAAACTCACAGTTTCAAGTTTCAACTACTAAGACTACAGTTTCAACATACACTCAAAACCAAAAATAAAAAAATGTGCCCTAAAGACTCACTAGAAATAGGCGCTCGCGTGGTGGGGGTGGGGGGGGGGGGGGGGGGGTGGTGGGTGGTGGGGGGGGGGGGGGGGGGAAGCACGAGTGGTGGCCAACGTTTGATGTGGTTACTGAGAGCAGAGGGACAAGGAGAGTTAGTGCGCGGGAAGGGGAAAGAGAGATGTCAAGTTATTGCAAAGAATGAGGGGGAAAGACAGAGTTAGGGGTTAAGAGTGTACCTCACGGTGGTGGCGAAGAAGCCCTTGCGGGGGTTGCGGTGGAGATGAGCTCGCGATTAAGGCAGAGTGAGAGTGAGGGTTGAGAGTGAGGGTTGAGTGTGATGAAAAGAGAAAAGAGACGTACAGAGAAGTGCAGAAGGCGCGCGGGTGTAAACGCTATAATCAAAATAAAACAACATTTTACATCAGTTGTTAGTAAAAACTGACGTTAAAGTTCATATATTTAACGTCAGTTGTCTTAAGAAACTGATGTTAAAAAACTCTCACACTTCTAACGTCAGTTGTATTACACAACGGACGTTAAAAGTTTATTAGTTTCTGCAAAAACATTCATTCCTTTGACTACTGTGCTACTTACCCATTCACCTTGTAACCTAGTCCTCTTAATGAGCATTAAGTTTTTAGATAAGTTTTCAAGAAAATCAGAATAGCTTAGTAACTTCATCCCATGCTCCTATAAATAGCTTCCTTCCATCCTTTTAATTTTTTCTGCTTCACAATATGGCTCTTCCATGGAGATTAACTTCATCACTCTTTCTTCCTATGCCTAGACTCAAAGATCTTTGTCTTAATGGTCAAACAACTTGAGGTTGTGTAAATCACATAACATGGATGGTAAGGTTGGGTGAATCACGTAATGTGATTCTCTCACTTTATTTCATCCCCGTCATCCCTTTCACTTTGCTTTGGAAGCAAGTGACTGTGGATTCAAGACGATGCATCAAGGAATTCCAGTGAAGAAGAAAGATGCAAAGATCCATTTCACTTTGCTTTCGCTGCTAGTGACTGAGGATTTACTTTGCATCATGGAATTCAAGTGATGGAGGTGATGCATCCATTGGAGTTTCTGATGACAGGACTGAGAAGAAAATGATGTTCAACCAGAAACTTTTTTATATTTTAGGGCTATGTTGCAGAAATTTTTTATCTTTTAATCATGTAATTTTAACTTATGAATCGCTTCAATGAGATACGATTTGATTATACATATAACTTGTTTTATGTTAAGTGTTTATTTATTTTAATTTGCACAAGAATTTGTTTACTAATTCAAGCTAATTAACAAAAATTAAAAATAAACTTGTTTAAAAAAAAGGTTTAGAAATAAACTGCACTATATGGAGTGATCTGCGTTAAGAGGGACAACAGGGACATGACAACCAATGGAATGAGTTTCATAATTATTTACGTCAGTTATTTATAGAACTGACGCAAATAGTGATTTAATATTTACAAACTGCCACCACCTCATTTTTAACGTCAACTTAATTTATGACTGCCAAGTTCCCGTATATTAATTACATTATTTCCAATATTCATTCTGCACGTTTATAATATATAGGATTATTTATGTCAGCTATTTATTTAACTGAAGTAAAAAATCACACTTTTAACATCAGTTGTATAAAAAACTGACGTTAACAATAAATATTTTTTATTTTAAAAACTCTTTTAACGTCAGTTTTTTTAAACAACTGAGGTTAAAAGTGTATAGATATCTTCAAAAACATTCATTCCTTTGACTACTGTGCTACCTACCCATGCACCTTGTAACTTAATCCTCTTAATGAGCATTAAGTTTATAGATAAGTTTTCAAGAAAATCAGAATAGCTTAGTAACTTCATCCCCTGCTCCTATAAATAGTTTCCTTCCATCCTTTTAATTTTCGGCTTCACAATATGGCTCTGCCATGGAGATTAACTTCGTCACTCTTTCTTCCTATTCCTAGACTCAAAGATCTTTGTCTTAATGGTCAAACAACTTTTGAGGTTGTGTAAATCACGTAACATGGGTGATAAGCTTGTGTAAATCACGTAATGTGAGTTGCTCACCGTATCATCCTTCCGGAGAATCAGCTGCTGGAGGGCAAATCAGGTGCTCGGGCGTCACAGTTCCAAAACCTCAGCTTTGGCAGCAAGTGACCGTCATGGAAGTCTCTAGAACCACTGCCTTTGCTTGAAACAGATCTAGTGCACCTATTTTTACCTCTCTTGAGCTCTCTCATGCCCACCAGTTTTTTGAGGTCTTAAAGGATGCAAGTGACTGTTCCAAGACCATTGCTAAAAAAGATCGAGTGCACCCTTCGGAGTATAGTTTTCCCTTTGGCATATTTCATAAAACTCTCTGATGGGATGTAGCTTTAATGTTTTGGGTGTGATAAGGGGTTCCAAAAGTGGCCTTATGCTTTGCCACACAACCTCCTCATTGAATTCTGGAAAACTCAGTCGCTCGACTCTCCTCTCTTGCTCACCCGTGAAGGGAACGAAGCCTCAACAACTGTTTAGGATTTTAAACCCTTTCAATGTAACTTTTTATAGGATTTTAAACCCTTTCAATCTTCTGTATCAGTCTGTATTACACTTCATGAATGAGATCCGATTTGGGTTATTGATTCAACTTATACTTCGCACATATATTTTAGTTTTCAAAACAGAAACACAATACATCAAAGCAATTGTGAAACTGAAACTTTGAGGAAGGCAATGCGAAAGGGTACGTATACTAGATAAAAAAATTATTAAAATAACCTTTAACGTCAGTCCTTAAAACAACTGACGTTAAAATTGAATTAATGAAGTCTGATATTTACAAAACTGCCACCGCCCCCTTTTTAACGTCTAGCTTTTGGTTAACTGACGTAAACCTTTACCGTCTAATGTATATTTTCCACTAGTGTGTCATTGACAACATCTTCTGGTTGCTCATCCTCATCTGAGCTGGAGCTGGAGCTGTCCCTCATGGGTGGTGTTGATGCCCTCTTCCTATTCCCCATCTGGACTTTTTTTCCTTTAGAACCGCTCCCTGCATTCTTTCCTTTAGACGAGCTTCCTTCTTTCTTCTTTCCTTTAGATGAGCTTCCTTCTTTCTTCTTTCCTTTAGATGAGCTCTCGACCTTCTTCGTGCCCTTGGATGAGCTTCCCACCTTCTTCTTGCCCTTAGAATTTTGTTGCACTTCATCATATTCTCATTCACTTACCACTGGAGAAGGCCTATAATGTTATCTTCAGCACTCTCATTAGCTATTGAGTCCCTATCATCCTCAGCAATCCCTACAACATATTCTTCAAAATTTAAACCATCCACTAAATCATGGATAGCTTTCATTGCCTCTTCACTGAGGGTATTCATTGGCCCCCCTTCAATCCTTGCCTCATCAATCCTAGGCTCCTCATTCACTACCTCCTCAGTCCTTGCCTAATCAGTCCTAGGCTCCTCAATCCCTGCCTCATCAGTCCTTACCTCATCAGTTATTGGCTCCCCATTCACTGCCTCCTCAGTCCCTGCCTCCACAGTCCCTACATCACAAGGCCTTGCCTCCTCAATCACATCCTCATCTGTCCCTGCCTCATCAGTCCCTGCTTCATGATTCCTTGCCTCATCAGTTCCCGCTTCATCATTCCCTGCCTCACCATTCCCTGCCTCATCAACAGCTTCAACATTTGGCAGTGATAACACATCATCAACCACTTCAGGCACATCAATTGGGTGCTCATAATACAGCTCAATGTCACCATTATTTCCTAAAGATTCTCTGACCATCTCCATCACACTTTCATCAGTTCTAATCTCCCTCAAACTGAGATCCAAATCCCTTCCTGGTCTCCTCCACAAGACATGCTTAACCCTATGATAGTTGTTTATGCTCTTCACTATTGCATTCAGGTCAAAAAGGTCGAGCTTATCTCCATCAATTTCGGGCCACACATCAACCTCACCACCAACATACTCCAAAATACCCATTTGATTCCTCAATAACTTCCCTCCATGGTGCAGTACCAGTGTAATGGTAGGTTCCATTCTGCACCAAAAAACAGCATTCAAACTTTTGAAAAATAAACCCTAGGGCAATATTTTGAAAGATGCAATTACATGAATGACTACACAACAATATAACGAACCAACCGAAACTAACCTACAAGTATGCATGTTCATTTTTAGAAAGCCCTAACCCCCAAACACAGACATTAAATGCTAACAAACGAACACAAAATAACCCTATCTTTGATCATTTCAAATAAAGAAGACCAAATAAAGAAGATTGTCGTACCTATGTTCAGAGAAAAACGAAAGCTTGGGGGGGGGGGGGTGTCCACGCGCACGTGTGCAGCCGGAAGTTGTAGAGGGAAGGAGGTGGGAGGAAGGAGACGACAAGAGAAGGGCGGGAATGGATTATGGGGAGACAAAAGGGACTGAAATGATATTGGGGAAACTAGGGACCAACTTGATATTTGAACATTACATGACTTGGGAGTCCAGATAGGCACTTAACGTGCAACATAAGCTCCCTTCACGGTGTTAAGGGACGCCCACTAACGGGGGGACCAACTTGAATCACGGTTTTCAGTTTCAGGGATTAACTTGGTAATTTTCTTAATTCAGGGACCAACTTGATACTAAGTCGCAATTTCAGGGACTTAATTGACTTTTTACTCGAGTATAAATTCCATTGCTGCTACTTGAATCATGGTTTTCAGTTTCAGGGAATAACTTGCTAATTTTCTTAATTCAGGGACCAACTTGATATACTAATTCGCAATTTCAGGGACAAAATTGACTTTTTACTCAAGTATAAATTCCATTGCTGCTTTTGTTTGTGAAACAACTTATACTTTTTTCTTTTTGGTACATAAATTTCACTTATGCTTTAGAATGACCGATTAGTCAACAACAAATTAATAAAGCAATTATGATAACTTAAACACAACAACTTTGGGAATTAACTTTCGGAATGGTTAGCTCTTAGCATTGTCTCTTCTAGTTGCGTTTATTAAAAACACCACATCGCATTTAATTTCTCCTTGATTTCCAACCAAGACATCAATCTTCCCCATCTTTATCATCGCATTTGCAAAACTCTCATCAAACTTATCACCATTCGACGCGAAACCAGACACAAAACGGCTTGTAGAACTATCCAAGGCAAGTTGTTGATCAATTTTCAATATACCTCTCTTCAGAAGAATCTGCTTATAGAACTTATTATCAACAATAAAAGATGTGTTCTGATCCAAAAATGCAGCAGGGTCAACATTCCCATTTGTGCTACACAATTTGACCAACTTAGCATCCAATGCAGGATCCATTGTAGGATCAGGTTGCCCCCTAAAGCTAGAAAGCCTATTGGAAAAGAAGCCACAATGTGCAACACCAACTGTATGTGCACCAAAAAGGGTCACCATTTCTTGTGTTGTTATGTTCTTGCTAGCAAAGAATTGTGATATGAATTGCACTGGAGCATTAGGTCCTGGAATACCAACTTCGTTAACATTGGAGATTAATCCATCACGTCTTCCTGTGGGAACAACATATTTGGGTCCTCCAGATAAGGCTGTGGCATCTCTTGTAGCTAGGGTTATGATATCTGCACATGACACAGTTGAAGGACATGCAGCTTCAAGGCTTTCTTTTATGTCATCGATTAGATCAAATCCGCGAATGCCTTGGTTTCACCAGTGCAATAAGTGCTTTTTACGTCAGTTAAAATTGATTTTTACGCCGAATCATCGAGCGTAAATACGGTGGACGTTAAAAGTTAAACTTTTAACGTCAGTTGAGAACTGACGTTAAATATAACACTATTAACGTCGGTTCTTTAACACAACTGACGTTACTTTTGTCAAAATTAACGTCAGTTCTTTAACATAACCGACGTTAATTTTCTTTAAACTAACGTCAATTGTTATAAAGAACTGACGTTAAAGGTCTTAATTTTAACGTCAGTTGTAATAAACAACTGACGTTAATAGTGTACTGTATATTTTTATAAAATACTTTTAACGTCAGTTGTATGATACAACTGACGTTAATAGTATTTTTTTTTAAAATTCAGTTTTAAAATATCACTCCCCTAAGCCATCCCTGCATTCATTAAATATCCCAAAGAACACGTAATATCACACACATTACAGAATTGCAAAGGAAAAATGGAACAATGATCCATATGTAGGCCTGTTCAAAACAATATATATTTATTAACATAGGTTATAAATGTATACTAAGTTTAACATCTTTGATGCACATATTGTAATGGTGAATGGTCGTGATATATAGTATTATACAACATTACCTATTTTATGTAATTAGTGACATTTAGTTTGACATCATCTTGGCTTGTAAATCTATATTATAATCTCAGTCTTGTAGATTTGTTTGCTTATGAATGCGTGTGTTTAAGCATCAAGGTTGTGATATTGAACTCCGATACTTTAAACTAGAACCGCAAGTTTTATTTATCAACCAATCTTGACTGTATTAAACAGGCACCTCAGTCTTGTTCATGTTGCTTTTAGCGTTAATGAAGTATCATGTTGGACCTTCAAGGAATCTCAGCTAGCATTTACCACCTAGCTGCCTTTCATAACCGTGACTAATAACAGGTCCCAAACAACAAGTATAGGGGCCTATACCAAGGAAACTCAGTAATCACTTCATGCAGCAAATTATTTCATTCAACTAATTAAAACCTGCACCTTTTGACACCAAATTACTCATTTCCTGTGCATTAGGGCTTGTTTACAACCCAGAAAAACCTGTAGCACCTATTATACCATTTTGACACATTCCAAAGGGTTTAGACACCAACCATAGAAAAGCACATTTCCTTTCCCTGAACCACAGAACCATAGCCATGGCCAACAAATAATAGTATCAAACAACCACAAGAAATACTTTTCCAATACTCACTCTAAATGATCGTAAACTTGGTCATAATTATGATAATAAGCATACTTAGTTTTATACAAATGAACAACATCAATAATGACAACCAAATGGCAACATATATTATAACAAAAATGTTCTCATATGATCTAATTTTGCAAAACAAAGTCATTCTAATGTCCACCAGCGTGCACTTCAACAACTAACATCCTGTCCAGTGTCCACAACGCAAACTCCATTCTTGCATCTTTACCCGACAAACTGCAAACATCACAAAAAGGCAAAAGTAAGTCTAGGGAAACACCAAACAATAAGGCAACATCAATAACAAATAAATACCCATCACATTAACATACCTCCTCCCCACCCCAATCACTAGGATCATGCATATGGTTATTTATGTGAGATGATTGCGTATTAATTGCACCATGGGTACGTGTCATGCACGTTTTCTTGTTATGCCCTGGCTGTCCACGTGAAGAACATGTTAAGTCTCTAAAATGTCTGATGTGCATTTCCCTAAAGTTTTGATGAGAACTAAACATTGGTTAATGATTTAATTAACCGTCATATTGGTTGCTAACCTGCCTATCTAGTATGCAGATCAAAACAATAAGAATCATCTGTCTACTCATATAGACCTGTCTGGATAAGCAAAAGTCAACCTATCTGCTGACTAGGATTATTGACTTCTTTCAAGAGACGTTTTCAACCTGTCTCTCCACGAGTTCCTACACTCGTCCGAGGTTACTCGTTGAAGAAACAAGGACCTAACAAGCTTTTGTGAGCTGTCCTATCAGAAAGAGACTCGAAGCCTTCTCTCCTACTTGGTCTCACTCTTATCAAGAAAAATCAGAAGTCACTCTCTCAAGCAACCTAGGATATTAGAACCAAAGACCAATTAAAGAATGCTTCCAACGTGCTTTATTCCCTAGTACCTCTGGTCTTTACACAAAAAGGGAATTATACTTAGCAAAGTACAAAAAGCTCTCTGCAAAACTCTGATATGGCTGATTCACGATGCATAAAGCCATGACCCTACAAGTTAGAGTACAACCAATGTTCCTATTGCATTAATGACTGCCCAGAACGACTCTATTGCATTTAATGAAGTTCTGCTTGAAGCCAACATCTGAAGGAATGTCTCTAACGGATCTTAAATGCTTGAAGACTATAAATACATAAGTCATCTGAAGGAAAGTCTGCGTAATAACTTCAATCATTTGAAGTTATTACGCATACTTTCCTAAGCTTTACATTTAAAACACTGAGTGTTAGTGAAAGATCTGTCTGTCTAAAGTTGTATTTATTACAAGCCAAATTTCTCAAACAAATCTGAGTGAGCCTGAAGAGGCTAGGTGTGCAAAGAATATTTGTCTTGGAGCCTGAAGAGGCTAGGTGTGCAAACAATACTTGGAGTCTGTAACCTAATGACTTATAGTGGATAAAACTTGGTGTTGCCAAGGCTAGGACTGGACGTAGCTCTTTGCTTTGAAGAGTGAACTAGGATAAATAACAGTGCCAATCTCTCTTTCCTTATAAACTCTTTAGTTGCTTTAGTTTTCTTATCCATTTATCAAGTGGTGTGTTTGCCTAAGTCACTTTTAAAATTTCATCAGACAGGTCACATGTCTGTCCTGTATCTTTCCACTTGTCTGAACCAAGCTTCTGTATGCGAAAAGTTTTCCACTTTGTTTAAATTCCGATAGTAACAATTCAACCCCTCCTTCTCGTGTTTATAGTTGTCTATTTCAGTTGGTATCAGAGCTCAGCCTCTGGGTTGAGCATCTAACAATGTAGAGGTAAAAGGTCCTGAAGAATAGACATGACTGCTGGAGCTAGTTCAAGTGGAAGTCACCAGACCGAAGGAGCTTCCGTAACCAGACCTCCTTACTTCAATGGAGGAAACTACAACTATTGGAAAGATAGATTTCAATGGTTCATTCTATCTACAAACTCTGATATCTATGATGTCATTACAGACGGTCCATTCATTCCCAAGAATGATGATGACACTGACAAGCCAAAAGCTCAGTGGACTATTGCATATAAGACTAAATGGGAGCTGAACCACAAAGCTAGATATAACATCATTTGTGCTCCCAGTCCTGAGGAGTTTGAGAAGGTATGTGCTTACGACTCTTCCAAAGAAATATGGGACACTTTAGCTGTCACACATGAAGGAACATCCAAAGTCAAACAGTCAAAGATTGCCATACTTGTCAGAAAGTATGAACTGTTTGTCATGAAGGAAGGAGAATCTGTTGCTCAAATGATAGGAAGATTTCAAACTATAGTCAACAGTTTAAAATCTCTTGGCAAAGTCTACACCAATGCCGAGAAGGCTGGAAAGATTCTGAGAAGTCTACCTAAACAGTGGAGACCTTTGGTCACTGCTATCTCTCAAGCCAAGGATCTCACTACCTTGACTATGGATGAACTTCTTGGAACACTCACTGTTCATAATTAGAAAGAACTTGGAGATGAAGTTGCACCAAAGAAGGGCAAGTCAATTGCTCTAAAAGCTGATCAAAAGTCAGCAAAAGCTTCCAAGGTTCTAAAGGCAGACGAGTCATCCAGTGATGCCAACCTGTCTGAAAATGAGGATTCTGAGAATGATGAAGAACTGTCTCTCCTGACCAGGAAGATAAAGCTTCTCCTACAGAAAAAGAAGTTCATGTGGGATAAGCCATTCAGAAGGTTCAACAAGGACAAGAACTTCAAAGAATCCACTTCAACAGACAAAAGTCCAATTGTCTGCTATGAGTGCAAGAAGCCTGGTCACAACAAGCTGAATGTCCTCAACTCAAGAATGCCCTTTTAAGAAATTCTTCAAGAAGAAGAAGAATGGAATGATGGCTACTTGGGAGGATATGGAGTCAACATCTTCTGATGAAGATACAGAGGAAGAAGCCAATCTCTGTTTGATGGCCAACACTGACTCAGACTCAGACGATGAGGTACATCCTGACTATGATGAATTACTTGATGCCTATAAGGAGTTGCTGGAGGAATCCAACTACTTATCTAAGGACTTAAAATCCCTCAATAGAGAATATGTAATGCTCACCAGTGAGCATAAACAGAAATCTCAAGAGTTTGAGAAGCTGGCTAAAGGGAACAGTGAGCTGGAGACTGAAAAGTCTAATGAAGCTAAGATCTCAAGTGAAACATCACCATCTGAAGAAGTTGAAAAACTTCAACTGAAAGTGGAAGAGCTCACTTCTGATCTTGAAAAATTTATTAATGGTAAAGATAATCTGACCAAGTTACTTGGCTGTCAGAGACACTTTCTTAGCAAATAAGGTATTAGATATGTCCATCAGACACATCATAAAGTATCAACTAAAGCTTCTACATTATCTGCTAAGTCAACTGTAACCAAATCTACACCCGTCTGTAACTTATGTGGAAAAACTGGGCATGTTATGTCCAAGTGTATTCACAGGAAGAGAAGGAAGTCTTCACAGACTCCTAGAACTTACCTAAAAATCAAATAATTTTTGTTTTAGATGTCCTCAACGGGACAAAGAAACACCACTACTGGTACCCGGACAGTGGTTGCCTGCATCATATGACAGGAGAAAGGCCTATGTTCTTAGACCTCCAACTTAAGAAATGAAGACACGTTGCCTTTGGAGGGAATTAGAAAGGAAAAGTTATAGGAATTGGTACTATTGGTGGTAAACCCCCTCTTCCCTCTATATCTAATGTTCTTATGGTTAAAGGATTAAGACACAATTTGCTTAGCATAAGTCAATTATGTGATAGTGGATTTTGTGTTTCCTTTACTAAGGATGTATGCTTAGTTAAAGACTGTTGTGGCAAAACCCTCTTTTCAGCTAAAAGGCAACAAAATCTTTATAAGATTGAACTGTCTGATCTCTCAGATCAAAGGGTAACCTGTCTGATGATTATGGCATAAGAAACTAGGACATGCTAGTATGAAACTAATTTCTAAATTAAAAAGGAATAACCTTGTGGGAGGATTGCCTGATATTAGTTTTAAGAAAGATGTCTTATGTGATGCATGTCAGAGAGGTAAACAGATAAAATCAAGTTTCAAATCTAAACACCAAGTATCAACCTCTCGACCTCTTCAGTTGTTACACATGGATCTGTTTGGACTAGTTAGTGTTGCCAGCCTGACTGGAAGAAAATATGAATTTATCATAGTTGATTACTATTCTAGATTCACATCGGTATTCTTTCTAACACACAAGGATGAGTCTTTTAAGGCTTTCTCGGTATTTTGCAAAAGAGTACAAAATGAGCAGGGTTTTTGTATTTATACCCTTAGAAGTGATCATGGGGGAGAATTTGAAAATGAACAGTTTAGACAGTTCTGTGATGAGAATGAAATCTCTCACAATTTCTCTACACCTAGAACTCCACAGCAAAATGGAGTGGTTGAGAGAAAGAACAGATCTCTGCAAGAGATGGCTAGATCTATGCTTAATGAAAATAATCTCCCTAAGTACTTCTGGGCAGAAGCTGTAAACACTGCTTGTTATGTACAAAACAGAATACTTATTAGGCCTTTTCTAAAGAAGACTCCTTATGAATTGTGGAAAAGAAAAATCCCCAACATATCTTATTATCATGCTTTTGGATGTGAATTTTTATTCTGAATGCCAAAGATAATCTTGGAAAGTTTGATTATAAGGTAGATAAAGGTATTTTCGTAGGATATTCTGAAATGTCTAAAGCTTTTAGAGTTTATAATTCAAAAACATGTGTCATTGAAGAATCTATTCATGTTAAATTCAATGATGGACTAAAGACTGATAAAGAACTATCAGATCTAGAAGACGATCTTGCAGGTCTTGATATAAACAATCCAGAAATTCAACAACCCAGTCTGACCAAGACAGAACCTGTGCTTGAGGCTGACAGACAAGTGGAGCAGACAAGTCAGCAGACTAATCAACAGACGAGTCGGCAGACAAGTCAACATCTTCATGATGATCTAGAAAGGGATTGGAAGTTCAACACTCATCACCCTAAGGATCTTATTATTGGAAATTATTCTGAAGGAGTAAGAACTAGATCCATGTTAAGAGAATCAAGCAATGTGGCTTTTATATCAGAATTGGAGCCAAAACGCATTGAAGAAGCTCTTGAGGATGAAAGCTGGATTCTTGCAATGCAAGAACTCAACTAGTTCACCAGAAATGATGTCTGGACTCTTGTCTCTAAACCTAAAAACAATTTTTATTGGAACAAGATGGGTCTTCAGAAACAAATTGGATGAAGATGGTAAAGTTGTCGGAAATAAGGCAAGGTTAGTAGCTCAAGGCTATAACCAACAAGAAGGTATTGACTATACTGAAACTTTTGCACCTGTAGCTAGAATAGAAGCTATACGCATCTTAAAGTCATATGCTGCACAACACCAAATCACCCTGTTTCAAATGGATGTAAAAAGTGCTTTTCTAAATGGTATAATTGAAGAAGAAGTGTATGTTAAACAACCCCCTGGTTTTGAGGATAGTAATAAACCATATCACGTTTTCAAACTTAAAAAGGCATTATATGGTTTGAAACAAGCACCTAGAGCATGGTATGATAGGCTCAGTTCCTTTCTCATGCATAATTGTTTTTCTAGAGGACAAGTGGACACTACTCTATTCAAGAAATGCTCTAAAGAAAACTTTATTATAGTTCAAATATATGTCGACGATATTATTTTTGGAGCAACTAATGAAAAGCTGTGCAAGGAATTTTCAAATCTAATGCAAGCTGAATTTGAGATGAGCAAAATGGGAGAATTGAAGTTCTTCCATGGCTTACAATTCAAGCAGACAAGTGAAGGAATTTACATTCATCAACACAAGTATACCAAGGAAATACTCAAGAAATATAAAATGGAAAATGCTAAGCTCATGAAAACCCCTATGCAACCCAATGCAAAACTAAGCAAAGATGATGAAGGTAAAAAGATAGATCAAACTGTCTACAGAGATATAATTGACTCTCTATTGTACTTAACCTCAAGCAGACCTGACATTCAATTTAGTGTCTGTATGTGTGCTAGATTCCAAACATCACGTATATCACATAGAAAAACATGGCAAAATACTCGTGTATGTGGTGGTTGTTCATTGTAAAGCTGGTATAGGGAGGACAGGACTGATGATTTGTAGCCCTCTTTTGTTTCTTAAGGTAAGTCTTGTTAAATAATTTCATTGTAAATCTGTTAGTTTCCACGCAATTTAATCAATGCATCATTGGCATTGGTGTTAGAGACTGCACCTCAGAGGGGTGATTCAATCAAATGGCTCTGTTTTATGCAGATTCTGCTTTTCAGAATCTGAGACCTGTGTGCACATTTTTGTCTCTTGTAATTTCTCATATTCTGTTTGGATGTGCATTTATAATTGGATAGGTGTAGAAACGGTACTCAATGGGAATATAAATGAGTTATTACTTCAACATGAAGGTTTATTATGTGGCAGGGTCTGCAAAAAATCTTGGAAGCTGGTGTGGTTTGTGATCATATGGTCTTTGTGGCTTCACAGAAATTAGGTAATTTTAAAAAATGTTTGTGTACTGTGAAAAACTGATTGAACTGATCAAAGTCAGGAGCTGGACTTGGTATAATGCTTTGATCAATAAATTAAGGAGGTTACTATTTCACTCAATGGTCAATGAACCCAATGATGTGCATTCAATCTGGATAGTTGGGGGGCGGATCATTTCTGTCTTGTTTGCTTGTCTGCTATCTGTTTCTGCATTATTTAGTTAGTTGCCAAGCAGGTGCTTTCGTGGGTTTAAAAGGTCCTGTTATTGGGTGTTTTTGTTGGCTCATTTGTGTTTCCCTTTGGTTGTGTGGGGTGAATTTGTTTTTAGTGGAGCTTTGCCCTTCTTTGGTGGCTGCATATGTTCTTTTGTTTTTATGTGGGAAGCTTTCTGGTTTGTTTGTTTTTGACTTTTATGAGTAATTTTGGGTTTAGCTATATTTCAACCTTTTGCTTTTGATTAGCTTTAGGTTGGTCATATATCTTTAATCCCCTATGTATTGTTGAACATGTATCTCTCTTCTTTGTATTGGGTTTGGGTACCCCTTGTGCCCAATTTAATACATCATTTGCTTAGCAAAAAAAAGAAAGTAGGATATAGATTGTAGCTTCTGTATGTTCAGGTCCAATTCCCATCAATTTATTTAATTCCATTAATTTTGAATTCTAATCTTGAGCAAATATCATATTTAACTGGATATGCTCATGCTGTTGCAGAACGAGAACCGAACCTTGTGGAAATCAGTGACACTACCACCAGGTCTAATCTCCTACTCAGGGTTTTAAATTGCGGTTGCGGTCGCGGTTGCGGTTGCGGTTGCGGTCACTGCGGTTGCGGTCATTGCGGTCGCTGCGATGCGTAATGCGGCCGCTGCGGCGTGAAACGATTTGAAAAATTCACAAAATAAAAATAAATCTTTTTTTTTTGTAATTCTTTATATATCTTTTATTAATGATGTTGCACAAATTCATTTTTAATACATTGTATTATGTTTATGAATAATTTAAACTTAATTTAGTGAAAATAAATTATAAATAAAACTTTTAAGCACATATAAGTACAAAATTACAAAGAAGTAAGAAGGTCAGAAACTTAATAGTGCATAAATATATATGAATCACAAATAAAAAGATATTAGTGTCACATATAGGAATACACCCAGCTACAATTGTGATTCTAAAATAACATCACATTGTCACCACTTAGAGATACGTCTTCACTACAAAAAAAGAAGATAATCTAAAAAAAATTTGATTAAAAAAAATTCTCATCTAAACTAGCCTTCAAAAAAAAAACTTTAATATAAACTAATAATTAGCAAAACACAGATAATCTAATTAATAATTACAGTAAATTATTTAATACAACAAATCAATTATTAGCATATAATTTGAACAATAAATACTAGCTAAACATATACTAAATCAGTAATTAGATTAATATATCAATATATATTTTATTTCCCTCTTAAATTTTCCCTATATTATTCCCAAATCTCAATTAATTTCCAACCTAAAATTTTTGATTAAAAAAAAATTCCCCCCTAAAATATTCCCCCCACCCAATTCGGTCACCCCAACCCACCCCAACCCACACACACACACGACACACACACACACTGACTGATAAAGTGATAAGATGTGCAACAGTGAGTGCCTAAACCTAATTACTAATTACCTATCCCTCTTAGCCTCTCTCGTCCCTCACTGCTCACCTTTTCTTCTTCATTCCTTCTTCCCCTGTCCTTCTCTCACCCCTCACGGCCTCTTCTTCTTCCCCTCCTCTGTTTCTTTTTTTTTTTATTCAAGTGAGCAACCTGCAACCCAAGCTGGAAGTCTCGCGGTCTCGCCACTCACCCACTCACCACACACCCCTCCCGGCCCAGTGAGTCCGTGACGACACCCAGCCCAATCTGCCCGGTCACCTCCTCCGCCGTCGCCGTGCTCCCCTTGGTGCCGAAGCATGATGACCAGTCAAGTCTCAACCGGTTACCCTCCCTCCTCCTCCGTCACTCGTCCGGTGCCGCGGCTACCCACCGGCCAAAACCCAGATCGCGGCCCCCCTGGGCCCCTCCCCTCTCTCAGGTTCAGCCTCCCCTCTCTCTCTCTCAGGCTCCGCCTCACGACCCACGACCTCCGATGCGGTTGATGCGGCCGTTGCGGCCGTTGCGGCCGTTACGTTGCGGCCCGAATTCGCCGTTGCGTTGCGGCCGTAACGGGTGATTTTGAATCACACCGCAATTGCGGCCCGATGCCGTTGCGGTGAGTCCCGCAACCGCAATATTGCGGCCGCATTAGCGGTTGCGGACCGCATTTTGAAACCCTGCTCCTACTACTCAACAACAAAGCCACTTGATAAGTCATGGCATGTTCTGGGACTTGGTTATAACCCAAGCATCTTCATGATAAAGTTGTGTCAAAATGGAAGGTTAGCCCGAGGAGAAAGTATGTGATGATGGAAGAGGTGGTCCCCCGTAATTCAGATGATAAAGTCGTGTCCTTGTTGGATGATAATCAACAAGTTGAGGAGCATGAGGAGTCGATCTTAGTTTTTCTCTTGCTAGTAATTAAAGTCGCTGAATGTGACAAAATGCAAGTTGTTTCTCTTGGTAGTTTTTTGTTGCTTGCTGTGTTGATTAGCTTAATAGTGTTTTTGTGGTTGGGGTTTCTATGTTTCTCGTTCATGCTCCTTATATTATGTATTGGTAGGGTAACCCCTTTGTTACCATTTAATACAAGTCTACCCTTTTTGTGATGGTTTGTTGTAAAGGTATGATCATTTGTTAGCCATGAAGTAAGCAAACGGAGTACCTAAAATAGTTAAATCAGCAACAATAAGCATTGTATTATGACAAGTACTATGCATCCATCGGCCTTGTATCCGAGTTAAATTTTGTCCATCGGCCTTGCATCCAAATAATAACACCTGGGCAAGTTAAAGATTTGTCTATTAGCGTTGCATCCATTGACCAATATACAAGGCAAAGAGCTATGCATTGTAAATAGGAGTCCTCCATGCATTATGACAAGAAGCCCCACAATACTAAAAAACAAATAGACAACCCAAACAACATCAAAAGAAATCCACCAGAAAGGACAAGTCAGTATAGTTTGGATGTGGGATAGCTTGCAACACTAAAGAGACTTACACATGATTCTTTTTGTCCTTATAGCTGTTGGTAATGGCTACAATCTCGCGGCGGGGGAGGGGTGAATTGGGATATTGAAAACTTTTTCAACAATTTAAAGCAAAACAGAGTTTTCTTAAATAAAATTGATTTCCACTCAATTTTAATTTCCAAGAATCAGGTTATGTAACAAGTAATGATGTTAAGAAGAATTATAAGAAGTAACAACAAGTTTAACACAGATTGTAGATCAAAGATTCAAGTTAACAAGCATTCTTAAAACTCATTCACAACACACAAATGCATATAACAAGTATATGAAGTTTAGAGATGAGAAGAACACACAAACCGATTTATCCTGGTTCGGCTACCTCCTTTGGTAAGCCTACATCCAGTCCCACACCTCTGTGGTTTTCTCCACTATAACCAGAAATTATAATATCCAATTACAACATTCACAAGGATAACCTCCTTGCTCAAGAACACACCAAAAAGCACACTTGCTTTTCTATGCCCAAGGATCCCTTCTATCCTTGTTCAATCCTAAGAGATACCCTCTCTTAATCATACTAATTCACAGAAAGAATTGAGTAGAAGAAAGACTCTAAAAGTCTGATTATACAAATTGAAGTTATAAGAAATATTAGATTTTTCTCTCAAAGATGAAGCACTTTTGGAAGGTTTTGAATCTTTCGAATTTTTTACTTTCAGAATTATTTTTTTTTTTTGAAAAGTGTTCATTTGATCCTTCTTTATATAGAAAACAAGTTATAGTCGTTGGGATCAATTAAAACAGATTTGGATCTGATTTAAAAAAATTTGTTTTCTTGATTCTCGTTCTTGAAATAAGATTCTGATTGTTCTTGTAGAATTCGCGTCCATCTTGAAAATAACCGTTTCCATCTAGCCATTAAGATTTTACATTCGGATGGGCTACTAGACAAGCTCCATTTAGTAGACGAGCTCCATATGGTAGATGAGCTCCATATGATACTTTAGCAGACGAGCGCTTCTTGTTACTTTAGTAGACGCGCGCTTTTGTTACTTTAGTAGACGAGTACTTCTGTCTAGACGAGCACTTTTGTCACTTTATTGGACGCCTGCTTGTTTCCCAAACTTTGTTCCTTTTAAATTGATTTAACTCCTCTTGCATTGCAGTCATCCAATGTTCATCATTAATAGCATCATCAACACATTTTGGTTTTATTTGAGATACAAACGCCATGGTATTGCAAATATTCCTTAAAGAGTTTCTAGTGGTTACCCCTTTGGTGATCTCACCAATGATATTGTCTAGGGGATGATTCTTTGAAACTTGCCACTCTTTAGGAAGATTTTCTTGCTGGATTTATGCTTGAGGTTCTTTATTGCTCCCTTCATCTTCCTTTTCCTTATTGCTGTCTTTTCCTTCATCAGATTTCACTTCATCTTCATGAGTTTCTGCATCATCAAAAATGTCCTTTCCCAACCTTTCGGGGTTAGACTCATCAAATATTATGTGAACAGATTCTTCCATTGATAAAGTACGCTTATTAAACATTCTATATGCTTTTCTAGTTAATGAATAACCTAGGAAAATACCCTCATCAGCTTTGGGATCAAATAAGATTTCTACCAAAGCTTTTTGTCCTAGAAGGTCCAAAAAGGTCCATGTGCAACAATTGTAAGGGTCTACTAGTTGAAACAATGTTTTTAGCCTTAAATGAGGTTTTCACTTGTTTACCCTTTTGGCATGCATCACATAAGCCCTCTTTAACAAACTTCTTATTTGGTAAACCAATTACAAGTTCTTTGGAAATCAATTTATTCAAGTGATCCATATGAATGTGAGCTATTCTCCTATGCCAAAGCCAATTTTCATCTTCTTTGGAAATTAAGCAACATGCATCATTGGAAGTTAAATTGTCTAAGTCTAGTATATAGATGTTATTGATTCTATTTCCAATCAATTTTATGTTATTATCATGAATAGATTCAATCATACACAAATTTGAGTTAAAGTTTACCTTGTAGCCTTTATCACATAATTGGCTTATACTTAGTAGATTGTGTTTGAGCCTTTCCACATAGAGAACATCCTCAATCTTGATTGCTGGACTTTTTCCTATTGTTCCAACATCAAGAATTATTCCTTTGTTGTTGTCTCCATAGGTGACATTTCCACCTTTTTTGGGAGTGAAAGATGTAAATTTTGTGATGTTTCCGGTCATGTGTTTGGAGCAGCCACTATCTAAAAACCAACTTGAGCTTTTGGCCTTCAAACACACTTACACAAACAGATTTTTATTCTTTTCCATTAGGTACCCAAATCTGGTTGGGTCCTTTGGTGTTAGTAGCAACATAAGTTCCTTTTGGAACTCAAATTTGTTTAATGCCAACATGCATGTTCTTTCTATGTCTACAAGTAGCAGCTGTATGACCTTTCTTTAAGCAATAATAACATTTTACAAAAGGACTAGTTGAAGAACTAGGTGCAACAAAAAGCTTCTTGAAAGATTTTTCATATACCATTGACTTATATCCATTTCCAGCTTTATCATAAACACCCTTTTGCTGTCCTAATATGACATTCAAGTTATCTCTACCCAAAGTAAACTTAGATAGTGTTGTATTCAGTTTTTCAACTTCCTTTTCTAGTGTAGTGCATTTGGTGCAAATTGAACTAGATGCAAGTAATTGTGAATTTTTAGCTTCTAGCACTATAAAAAAACAACTGTTTAGCGACCGCCATATTCGGTCGCTAAACTTTCTAATTCGGTCGCTATTTATTTTAGCGACCGAATTAGCGACCGATTAATGATGGTGATTGATAACCTGGTCGCTAAGCTTTTAGAGACCGAAATAATAATTCGGTCGCTAAATGGCGACCGTAATTTCGGTCGCTAAATAATAAAATACGGTCGCTATACGGTTGGTCGCATTGGTTGGGTAACCATTTTTAGCGACCGATAATCGGTTGCTAGTTCGGTCGCCAATGGTGGTTACTGTTAACCAATATTTGCAACGGATTTTCGGTCGCCAGACCACAATCTGTTAATGTTAACTAAAGTTTAGCGACCGAATTATTGGTTTCTAATTCGGTCGCTAAACTGGTTTTTATTATTTTTTTTAAATTTAATTTTTAAAATAATAACATTTTTGTTTTTCTTTAAAGTTTAGCAAAATTACTAATAAAACACAACAAATTACTAATGAAATATGCAATCATAAGAAATAATGAATATATATATAAAAATCCAAAGTGTCGTACAAGAATCGTTTAAAGTAAAAAATATGAAGAAAAAAAATCAATCATGATGAGGGGGAGGTGGAGGAATCCAATCATCCTCAGTGTTCGTACCACGACGTCTGCTATCTGATCGTCCTCTGCAGTAGCAGCATCAGTAGCTGGCGGGGGAACTGGAGGAGCGGCAACAGGCGGCACAACCGTCAGAGCATCACCCTGAGCAACTGGAGTCTGGATCCTCATCTGCTCCAACACCGGTTGTAGTGTCTGGCCCTGCTCGATGCTCGTCTGCATCAGCTGCTGGTGTGCTTGAGTCAACTGTGCAATCTGTTCGCCATCTGCTGCTCTCTCTCGCTCTTCTCCCGAAGCTCCGCGTTCAGCTGGGTGATGGTGTCCAGCATTTGGTTGAACTGCTCCTGAGGGACGGTATGGGCGTAGGAAGGAGCAGGCGTGCCGGATGATGAAGTGATAAACTCGCCTTAGTATTACAGATTTACAGGGTAATGGATTTGTGAAAATAAAAATAAAAGAAGCAAGTTGCAATTTTTGCTCCAAAAATACAAACAAAACAGAGCCTTCAAAGAGCGAGAAAGCAAAGAGCAGAGGGCGGAGAGAAAAGAGAGGGAACTTACCGAAGGTGGTGGTGGACCGGTGGTGCACGGTGGCTCTCAGTTGGTGGTGGTGGCTCTGCAGGGAGGCAAAAGAAAATTCAAAGAAATTTAAAAAAACAGAGCAATAGAGGGGAAAAGAGACAGGGAGATAAAGGGAAAGGGATACCTGGGCTCGCAGTGGTGGGGGTGGTTGCAGCCGGACCACGGCGGCTCGTAGTGGTGGTGGGTAGGGATAACAGAGAATAGAGCGAGAGAATAGGGAAAGGGAAATGGGGGGCAAGGAGGGGTGGCACGTGTTGGTTCGTGGTGGGGGTCGCTCGTGGTGGACTCGTCGGAGGAGCTGTCGGACAAAGAGAGGAGGAGAGGAGCTGAGCAGGGAAGGGAAGAAACAAGAGGGAAAAGGAAAAATGGGGAGGGGGGGGGGGGGGGGCAGGGGGAGGCCGCGTGCGTTTTAGGGTTTTAATGATTAGCGACCGATTTAATATCGGTCGCTAAATCGGTCTCTAACTGGGTTAATTTGAAATTTGAATTCATTAATTTAGCGACCGATTTAATATCGGTAGCTAACACGCTCTATTTAAATTTTTTTACGCGTCGTTTAGCGACCGATTAAATATCGGTCGCAAATATAACTAAAATTTAACCGTTGCATTTAACTCGGTCGCCATTTCGGTCGCTAAAAAGTCAGCAAGTTTTGACTTTTACTTTCCTTTATTTAGCGACTGAAATAGCGACTGATAACTCTGCTACGCTCTATTTCGGTCGCTAGTTCGGTCGCAGTATCAACTATAACCAGGTTTCATGTAGATCCTACAATCGGTCGTCATTTCGGTCACAAACAGCAACCAACAAATTCGGGTCACTATTTTCGGTCGCTAAATAACCTTTTTTTTGTAGTGTAGTTCTTTAAGATTTATTTGTAAAGATGCATAGTCACTACATTGTTTTGCAATGATCTTCCTAGAAGATATAAGTTGTTTACCAATTTTAACATATTCTTCATGCAATTCATCAAAAGCATCTTTTAACTCATCATAGGTAGGAGAAGAATCATTTACCTCGGTTTCACTATCACTTTTTTGATTTGCCATGAGACATAGGTTGGCTTCTTCATTTTCAGATTCACTACTAGTGGAATCCATATCAGTTTCTTCCCAAGCTATGTATGCTCTTCTAGACTTTCTTCCTTTCTTCTCTTTGTTGTCATTCTTCTCATACTTTTCTTTCTTTTGTATCTTTGGACATTCATTTTTGTAGTGTCCAAGCTTTCCACATTCAAAGCTTTTGATTGTTGAGGAAGAGCTTTCACCTTTGTTCATGTTCTTTTTGGTAGGAAAACTGAATTGCTTCTTATTTCTATTCTTTTTGACGAATCTTCTAAATTTCCTCACAAGCAATCCCATGTCTTCTTCTTTGGATTCTTCACTTTCATCAAGGTGTTCATCTTCATCATTTTCTATTGATTCTTTGGAGATATGAGCCTTGAGTGAGAGTCCTTTCTTCCTTTTCTCCATATCTTCATGACTTTTCAATCTATTGAGTTCCAATTCGTGTTCTTTCAACTTGCCAAATAAAGTAGCAATCTGCATGGTGTCTAGATCCTTTGCTTCAGCAATTGCAGTAATTTTTGGCTGTCATTCATGACTCAAACATCTCATTATCTTGTTAATCTTTATCTCATCTGTGATTGTATGTCCGAGTCATTCTAGCTGGTTCACAATGTGTGTAAACCTCTTTTGCAGTTCATCTATCTCATCACCATTCTTCATATGAAAGAGTTCATATTCATGGACTAGTGCACTCATTCTTGCTCTTTTCACGTCGTTGGTTCCTTCATGGGTGAGCTGAAGAGTATCCCACATTTGCTTTGCCGTTTTGCAATTGGAGACCCTAAAAAACTCATCATAATTCAAAGCAGCTTTTATAATAGTTTTTGCCTTAGCATTATAACCAACTCTTCTTTTATCATCATCATTCCAATCATCTTTTGGTTTAGTTTGTTTATTTCCCTTAGCATCAAGAATAAATGGAACATAGGGACCATTTTCAACAGCATCTAATATATCTAAACCTTCAACCTCAAGAAAGATAAGCATTCTTTCTTTCCAATACATGTATTGGGAGCCATTAAAGGCGGGGGGGTCTAGTAAGTAAAGCCCCATCACCCAGGATATCATTTGTAGCCATCTCTTGAAGCTATTAAGCTTTGTACCAAGAGTTTTAGCCCTGATGCCACTTGTTGGTGATGGCTACAATCTCATGGGGGGGGGGGGTTGAATTGAGATATTGGATATTGAAAACTTTTTCAACAATTTAAAGCAAAACAGAGTTTTCTTAAAGAAAATTGGTTTTCACTCAATTTTAATTCCTAAGAATCAGGTTATGTAACAAGTAATGATCACTACAAAAAAAACCTATTTAGCGACAGAAGATTTCGGTCGCTAAACATGATAATTCGGTTGCTATATAATTTGGCGACCGAATTAGCGACCGAATTAAGGGGGTAGCAGAAACCCTGGTAGCTAAATGTTTAGCGACCGAACTTGTATTTCGGGCGCAAATTGGCGACCGATATTTCGGTCTTAAAATTATATATTTCGTCGCCGTATAGTTGGTCGCATGCTCAGCTCACCTAATTTGGTGACCGATATTCGGTCGCAAATTTTGATTTTTTTTTTTTTAAAATTTTCCTGTAACTTAATCCTACCGACCAAATATTGTTTTTCAACTATTACCCCATTGATTTTTAATTTCTGATATAAACAAAATACACCAATATTTTTTTTGAATAAATAGAAAACGTAAATATGATGTACTAACGATACAAAACACCACAGTCAATATGATCAAGAACACATATACATTAATTAACGCAAGTTTAATAATTGTTTATAAAAAAACACACCACAATCAATAAGTACTAATCAAAATATCAAAACTCATCAATCTTCCAAAGCGATGAACATGTAGAAGCGAGAACCCCCAAGATACTTAAACTTTGCCAATGCACCAGTGGACAACAAATACAACTCCCTAATACCATTTGTATCTGTTGCAAAATATGGGCGATCCTCATGGATTACTATATTCCCATTGAACAAATTTCCGCTTTTGTCTTCAATAGTCACAACACGCGGTATTTCTTGTCCCCAACGACGGTGGAATGATCGCGGGATTGAAATCAAATCCTGCAAATACACAAGAACAATTTATTAATGATTAGTTTATGCCTTAACTATCATTACGTGAATCCGATCGTTATTCTTAAGTTGATGAGATCATGCACTGGTCTATATGGATGGCTGTCTCAAAACATTTAGTCGGATCCATTTTATGATAAAACAATAAGGAAAACAAGTCATATGTCTAAACTTCATCAAGTGATAATAATAAAAGATGGAAAGATCCATGTAGCATACTAGCATGTTAAAATAGAACAAAGAAATGCAACTTCACATGCAACTTTACAGATTAGCAAACATAGTAGTTTTCAGGAAAGCAGATGCTTTTACGTCGTTTTGAAGGATGGTCATAGAGAGGATTAGCATGGTTACTACCTTTGGATTCCAAATGGTGTTTCACAATCATTTCATCATAAGATTGCATAACTTAACTCATAAATCAATCTATCGCTTAACAACTAATGACATAAAACAAAACACATAAACCATTGACATGAACATTCTATAATCTCTCAATTAGAATACAGTACTACTATTAACAAGTAATTCCCAATTGAAATCACAGTATTACAAACAACATGTAAGTTACATCCTAAGGTCCCAAAATGAAGTCGGATTTAGACAAACGACCCCTCTATGGAAAGCTAAACAAGTTTAGTTTATAAATTTAAATTTAGTTTTGGGGAAAAACATTCCAAAAAGTACAGTTTTAACCAACAAGCTACCGCATTCGAAAAATAGGACAGCAATTGTCCTCTAACTTTTAACAGAATTTTCTTCATCAATACTCAGTTATAAGGAAAACACTGAACCTATGTCCACACGGGTTTTCAGGACAGCAGCTATAACATCTCCTTGTAAGCAATATAACAAACACATGTCAAGCAAGATCCTTTAACATATCTATTCTCACATATTGGCATATCAACACCATCACAAAATCAAAACCAAATTACAATACACATACAAATAGAAAATCAACTAATTAGAGCATGTATCAACAACTCCTAAGCTTGGATTGCAGCATACTTCAACAAATATATATTGAAACATATTTCAATATAAACTTAAATAAAATATAGTAGCAAACATCCTATTGAGCTCCGCTCTCCACTAACGACAACACATAATTGTCAAACACATGCATAACTTCTAAATTAGCAACACACAACAAGCATCCCGCCTTTTTGACAGGATCACATCCTATTGAGCTCTGCTCTCCACTAACAAACAACACATAATTGCAAATGCAAGCATAAATATTAAATTATCAACACACAATCAGCATCTTGCCTTTCAGGAAGGATACCTTCCTATTGAGCTCAGCTCTCCACTAACAAACAACAAGATCTATAGTAGTGATAATAAGAAAAGATGGAAAGATCCATGTCGCATACTCGCCATACTCGCCATTTTTCTTTTATGCATTTGAGTAATATGACTAATATAATAGCAATCACTTTCTTAAATTCAAACAAAAATTAAAGCAAAAACTGATATTAGCAAACTGAAAATATAGGCAGAAAAGCAAGGGTCAAATGCATATATTAGCATTCACCCAAAAAAAATGCATATATTAGCAATCTGATAACTGGTCTCAATTTAAACTCTGAAAATATTTTATGAACATAAAAATCACATCAAGATAAACTATATGAATGAGATAAAACTTAAGAAATGTCCTATGTATAAAAAAATAAAAAATAAAAAATAAGAAATGTAGTGTGAAAGCCTAAAAGGCTTCTTAATCCACTTAGGAAGAAAAGTTCAGTTATCTAACTATTCCCCAGAGAAAACTTGGCATTACCCTAAGATAAAATTCTCAAACAACTCACATGCATTTTTCATAATCAACTTAATTCACACAAACAACTTAACATCAAATAGAATTTTAGAACAAAGAACAAACAATAGACAACAGAGAACTTGTGGTCAGGATTTAACCACCATTATAATTTGGCTGAAGAACAGAACCACTAAATGTAGTAGAATGAGACCAAAAATATACCAGAGAATGCACAAAGCAGAAGAATATATAGAGAGAGATAGAGACGAGGAGAGACGATCGAAAACATACCAGAGGAGGAGGAGGAGGGCGGCGCTGCTCTGATGGTGCCGGCAACAGTGGCAGCCGTGCGGAGAAGGAGGGAACTGAGAGAGAAAAAGTTAGAAACAGATAGAAAGAGAGAGAGAGATGGGGAGAGAGAGAGGAGAGCTTACCGTGATGGTGGTAGCCGAAGGAGGGGCGGAAGTCGCGAACCGTGGTGGCCGGAGGAGAGAAAGAGAGATCGAGTGAGAGAGAGGAAGAGAGATCGCGAAATGGAAGAAGAAAGGGGTTTCTGCGTTTTTAGGGATTTTAATATTTAGCGACCGAAATATTCGGTCGCTAATTCGGTCGCAAGGTTGCCATTTCAAAATTTAAATTCATAAATTTAGCGATGGCTTTGTTAATCGGTCGCTAAGACGCGCTCTTTTAATTTTTTTTACGCGCCGTTTAGCGACCGAATTAATATCGGTCGCAAATGTAAATAAAATTTAACCGTTGCATTTAATTCGGTCGCCATTTCGGTCGCTAAAAAGGCATAAAATTTATGACTTTTAAGTTCCTCTATTTAGCGACAGAAATAGCGACCGATAACCCTGCTACGCTCTATTTCGGTTGCTATTTCGATCGCAGTATTAACTCTAATCAGTCTTCCATGTAGATCCTATAATCGGTCGTCATTTCGGTCACAAAAAACAACCAAAAAATTCGGTCACTATTTTCGGTCGCTAAACAACCTTTTTTTTGTAGTGGATGTTAAGAAGAATTATAAGAAGTAACAACAAGTTTAACACAGATTGTAGATCAAAGATTCAAGTTAACAAGCATTCTTAAAACTCATTCACAACACACAAGTGCATATAACAAGTATATGGAGTTTAGAGATGAGAAGAATACGCAAACCGATTTATCCTGGTTCGGCTACCTCGTCTGGTAAGTCTACATCCAGTCCCACACCTCTGTGGTTTTCTTCACTATAACCAGAAATTACAATATCCAATTATAGCATTCACAAGGATAACCTCCTTGCTCAAGAACACACCAAAAAGCACACTTGCTTTTCTATGCCCAAGGATCCCTTCTATCCTTGTTCAATCCTAAGAGATACCCTCTCTTAATCACACTAATTCACAGAAAGAATTGAGTAGAAGAAAGACTCTAAAAGTCTGATTATACAAATTGAAGTTCTAAGAAATATTACACTTTTCTCTCAAAGATGAAGCACTTTTGGAAGGTTTTGAATCTTTCGAATTTTTTACTTTCAGAATTATTATATATTTTTTTTGAAAAGTGTTCCTTTGATCCCTCTTTATATAGAAAACAAGATATAGTCGTTGGGATCAATTAAAACAGATTTGGATCTGATTTAACAAAATATTTTTTCTTGATTCTCGTTCTTGAAATAAGATTCTGATTGTTCTTGTAGAATCCACGTCCATCTTGAAAATAACCGTTTCCATCTAGCCATTAAGATTTTACATTCGGATGGGCTAGTAGACGAGCTCCATATGGTAGATGAGCTCCATATGGTAGACGAGCTCTGAACGCGTTGTCGCCACGCGCCAAAAGAACGAGCGATTATAAAAATAATGCAGTATAGAGCGACAACTCGGATCGTCTCTCAAGGACTCTTTAGGTGTTGTTATTATTAACAGAAAATTAGTAAAAGTTAGAAATGGGGGTTTTGAGATTAAAACTAAATTAACAAAACAAATCAAAAACAGAGAAAAGAAACAAAGCAGTTTAAGAAATTAGCAAATAAACAAAAGCGATTAACCTCATCGTTTCTCGGTTTCCCACTATCATTGGTTCATGCAAATCCTAAGCGAGATACTAATCCCCTCCCGGTTGTAGCAACAATTAACAAACGGAAACCGCTACTACAGATGTATGTTCCTATTCCGAAATAACAAACGGGGTTAAGCTCTCATGAACAAACGAACATGAATGAACACACGCGAAATAACAAACGCGATTATATATAGGAACATAGCATCACGAAATGAAACAATACCACACTATACATTCCTGAAATAACAAACGAAAAACATATAATATGGCATTGAAAAAGAAAAGCAAATGAGACGAGGGAATCACGGAACCTCAAGTGTTAACACGAAACCAATTACGATAGATTAATCTAGGAGACTAGTTCTCCATAACAAAAGAAAACAATAAACTAAGAAAAACAAAAGACTATCAAGTTCAGGAACTAGCCAAAACTGGCTAATTCTGACTAGCCTCTTCAGTTCTGCATAAGACTACTTATATACACGTTTCTGGAATCCAAGTCCTCGCGAAGCGAAGCACTGCTCGCGAGGCGAATTATGCGAAAGGTCTGCAACTCTTGGTCTTCTCACGAGGCGAGCATATCTTCGCGAGGCGAACTCTTCAAATTCCCAACTGTTACGCCCGTGACCTTCAACATGCCCAAACCGTGATCGTCTCTGACTTTTCCAAGGTAGCATTACTCGCGAGGCGAGTACGGTCTTCGCGGGGCGAGACAGAAAGTTTTGCAATTTTCAGGAACAGTCACCTTCTGGTTCGTGGGGCGAACAGCATTCTCGCGGGGCGAGAAACTCCATAATTATTCCCTTTTATTAACCTGAAAATAGAAAATAAAAGTAAATACTTTATTCACTCTAAATCAACTAAATTAACTTAAAAACACTTTACAGACTCAAAATACTACTTAAGGACAATCAAGTCTAATTTGGGTAAAAATGATATAAAATAAGCACAAAGCCAAGGTCTTTACTAGTTATAAAACCAGTCAAACAGAGGCTCATCAAAATACCCCAAACTTAAACTTTGCTTGTCCCCAAGCAAACTAAAACTTAAAAACATAAAAAGACTCAAGACCTGGCAAAACATGGCAAGCTTAAGGACTCAATTAACTTTCACACAAATTTCAAGCAACTTATCAAAATAATTCAATGTTCCCCCCTTTAAACAAAGCAATCCCCACAATCATTTATTCTAAACAGTTGAGAATTTCATCATTCAAACAATCATCAATCTAAGCAGGGGATCTAAGTTACATACAAGAAGGAGATCACCAAATTCAAACAACTGCCTTCCTCACAAGGGAAATTTATGTTCACTCAATCGCTCAGTTTGTGTCAGGCTAACATTTCACTCAGTTTTCACTTTTAAGAGCACTTCCCATAAATTTGATTTTTCATCTCAAAATGGTTCCCACAGAAAACATGCAAGCAACATCAAAAGGTCTTTTATGGGTTGTAATGGGGTCTGGCTAAGGGTACGATATACAAAGGAACTAGGCTGAAGACCCTAGGAACTAAGAGAGCATGAAACATTTTTACACTTTGAATTTAACTCAAGTTCCTTTTCTTATTATTTTTTTTTTCTTTATGCTTCTGGGTGGCTACAGCCTCTTTATTTCTTTTTGGCATTTTTGCACTTTTATTTTATTTTTATTTTATTTTATTTTTAAATTTTATTTTTTTTTCTTTTTTTTTTCTTTTTTACACTTTTCTCTTCTTTTTTTTTTCTCTTTTTCCCAATCCCAAACAACATGTTACACCTTGCAGCCACCCCAAACTTAGTTTCTTGCACCCATTCTAAGATTACATGCTCTCCTAATCCTAAGATCGGGTTAACATGGTTTTCCAGATTTTTGGGCTTATAACATTAGGTTATCAAGAATTAACAGGCTAATAGGCTCAATGGGGCTAACTAAGGAACATGCATTAGGAATTGGTTATTTTTAGGCTAAGTAGCTATTTGGAAAGAAAATGCCTAAATCATCTGAAGCAAACACATAATCATGCAAACCAAAAAGAGATTCAATCAAATTCAGGAAAGTGCAACTTAAAAAGTGATTTTCACACAGTTTAAAACATGTTGGAGGCTCAAAACCTCACCTGGACATTTTTTTGCAAATTATTTAACTGAGATTCTATCCCTAGTGTGTGCTTCCTATCACCCCAAACTTATCATAAATCATACCATCATAATAAAATCTCAAAGTTCAGTTTTCAATCATATGGGGATCAATTTTCAAAAAAAAAATTTTCAAATCCTAGGGGGAAACAGTCAACAATATCATGCAATCAATCTATGCAAAAATTAATAAAATCCAATAAACTTGCCAATACTAGACTTAACACAACTCCTGAGTTTCTCAAATTATTCAGGAGCTTTATTCAAAACAAAACAGAAATAAGGTAAGGAAAATAAAATTAAAAAGAAGAAAGGGTTAAGAAAAACTCATTGAATGGCGGTTCCACCAGGATCCCACTGCTTGTAGCATAAGGCCCACGTGGTAGCCAAAGGACTGAAATTCATTCCAAGCCTCCCTAACTTGCAGCCTTGATTTGGAGGTGAGCACTTGATAATTATGACAGCTCCGCCAAGTGCGGCGGACTTCTCACTACCTCTTGGGTCACAGATGACCTCCTTCTCAATAAAGTCTCCCCAATAGAAGTGGGGCTCAACCTCTTGGACTGGCCATGGTTCAAAATCCATCACTGGTGGCTCCTCAGGGGGAGGTGGCAAACAGTTAGAAACGGTTACCGGTGCTGCTTCAACTTCTGCAATGTCTTCATCTACTGCACTAACAAATTTTTCACCTGCTATACATGCAGAAATTTCAGCACACACCAAACAAAGGTTAGAGTTAGTACATATATTACAAGAAAATGAATCAGAAAAAGTTAGAATGTCTGGGAATGCTTCACACAGTGCATCCACCCCATTACTCTCAATACATGCAATTGTTTTACTTGAATCATCTACTCCCAAAGGTTCTTCTTTATCTTCAGGCACGGGGGAGCAGATGTCCTCCTGATCCTCCTTTTCTAAGTTTCCTGAAAAAAATAAACCTGCAAAACGATCTGCATTTTCTATTTTTCCTGAAAAGTATAAACCTGTAAAACATTCTACACACAACGCAGTTCCATCACAATAACAAGCATTAGGATCAGGGGATTCAACACATAATTCATCATCAACAGAAACATTATCAAAATCATCATCAGAAATATTTTCAAGAATAACTTGTGAATCTTTATGTTCTTCAATGGGCTGTGGAGTTAGCATTGCAGCCGAGTTGGTGGTAACTTGATCAATTAGAGCCCACAACCTCTGAGATTCAGCTTGGTCCCTCTGGTACTCAGCCTCCATCTTCTGTTGAAATTCCTCTATCATCCGTTGAGTTTGCTCGGCCATTTGTTGCCTCATTCCTTCCATATGTGCACTTATCTGTGCAGTCATCTGTTTGCACAGGTCCTCTAGGGAAGGTTCGGAAGGTGCAGAGGTGGTCACTTGGCTAGGATAGTATGGTGGTGGCTCATTAAAATTAGGATAATACATGTATGGTTGCTCATAATAAACATTAGGCACATAATTTCGCATATAATTATCCATGGGGCAAAATTCACAACCAGACAATACAGACAAAACTAATTAGCAAAGATTTTTTTTTTTTTTACAGAATATTTTCTGCTAATAACAACAAACCAGAGTCCCCGGCAACCGCGCCAATTTTTGAACGCGCTGTCGCCACGCGCCAAAAGAACGAGCGATTATAAAAATAATGCAGTATAGAGCGACAACTCGGATCGTCTCTCAATGACTCTTTAGGTGTTGTTATTATTAACAGAAAATTAGTAAAAGTTAGAAATGGGGGTTTTGAGATTAAAACTAAATTAACAAAACAAATCAAAAACAGAGAAAAGAAACAAAGCAGTTTAAGAAATTAGCAAATAAACAAAAGCGATTAACCTACTGTTCTCAGTTTCCCACTATCATTGGTTCATGCAAATCCTAAGCAGATACTAATCCCCTCCCGGTTGTAGCAACAATTAACAAACGGAAACCGCTACTACAGATGTATGTTCCTATTCCCGAAATAACAAACGGGGTTAAGCTCTCATGAACAAACGAACATGAATGAACACACGCGAAATAACAAACGCGATTATATATAGGAACATAGCATCACCGAAATGAAACAATACCACACTATACATTACTGAAATAACAAACAGAAACATATAATATGGCATTGAAAAGAGAAAAGCAAATGAGACAGGAATCACAGAACCTCAAGTGTTAACAGAAACCAATTACAGTAGATTAATCTAGGAGACTAGTTCTCCATAACAAAAGAAAACAATAAACTAAGAAAAACAAAAGACTATCAAGTTCAGGAACTAGCCAAAACTGGCTAATTCTGACTAGCCTCTTCAGTTCTGCCTAAGGCTACTTATATACACGTTTTTGGAATCCAAGTCCTCGCGAAGCGAAGCACTGCTCGCGAGGCGAATTATGCGAAAGGTCTGCAACTCTTGGTCTTCTCGCGAAGCGAGCATATCTTCGCGAGGCGAACTCTTCAAATTCCCAACTGTTACGCCCGTGACCTTCAACATGCCCAAACCGTGATCGTCTCTGACTTTTCCAAGGTAGCATTACTCGCGAGGCGAGTACGGTCTTCGCGGGGCGAGACAGAAAGTTTTGCAATTTTCAGGAACATTCACCTTCTGGTTCGCGGGGCGAACAGCATTCTCGCGGGGCGAGAAACTCCAAAATTATTCCCTTTTATTAACCTGAAAATAGAAAATAAAAGTAAATACTTTATTCACTCTAAATCAACTAAATTAACTTAAAAACACTTTACAGACTCAAAATACTACTTAAGGACAATCAAGTCTAATTTGGGTAAAAATGATATAAAATAAGCACAAAGCCAAGGTCTTTACTAGTTATAAAACCAGTCAAACAGAGGCTCATCAAGCTCCATATGATACTTTAGCAGACAAGTGCTTCTTGTTACTTTAGTAGATGCGCACTTCTGTTACTTTGGTAGACGAGTGCTTCTGTCACTTTAGTAGACGAGCACTTGTTTCACTCATTGGACGTTTGCTTGTTTCACTTTATTGGATGTCTGCTTGTTTCACTTCATTGGACGTCTGCTTTTGTTATTCCAGTGTTGGACGAGCGCTTATATTATTCTGCAGTTGGACGAGCGCTTTATGAAATCTTATTTCCAAAATCATTTTCATTTACGAAGACTTATTCCTTTTAATGCAGGTTATGAAAAATGATTTTCTTCATGCATCTTTTCAAGTGAGCTTTTTGTGAGTAAGAGATTTCATCTCTTATAGATCATCTAAGACTTAAAACTAATTACATCGTTAAGCTCTTGTCTTGATGATTTCTTGATCTTCTTAAATTTAAGTGCTTCACCTAAGAAATCGAATGTGCTATTTTAATCTGTTGATGTAAGGACTGACGTTAAAATGTTCACTGTTAACGTCAGTTTTTTATTGAACTGACATTAAAAGTGAGTCACTTCACTTTTAACGTCAGTCATTAAAACAACTGACGTTAAAATTGAATTAATGAAGTATGATATTTACAAAACTGCCACCGCCTCCTTTTTAACGTCTAGCTTTTGGTTAACTGACATAAATCTTTACCGTCTAATGTATATTTTCCACTAGTGTCTCTTTCCAATACATGTATTGGGAGCCATTAAAGGCGGGGGGTCTAGTGAGTAAAGCCCCATCACCCAGGATATCATTTGTAGCCATCTTTTGAAGCTATTAAGCTTTGTAACAAGAGTTTTAGCCCTGGTGCCACTTGTTGGTAATGGCTACAATCTCAAGAGGGATGGGATGAGGGGTGTGAATTGAGATATTGAAATTTTTTTCAACAATTTAAAGCAAAACAGAGTTTTCTTAAAGAAAATTGGTTTTCACTCAATTTTAATTCCCAAGAATCAGGTTATGTAACAAGTAATGATGTTAAGAAGAATTATAAGAAGTAACAACAAGTTTAACACAGATTGTAGATCAAAGAATCAAGTTAACAAGCATTCTTAAAACTCATTCACAACACACAAGTGCATATAACAAGTATATGGAGCTTAGAGATGAGAAGAACACGCAAACCAATTTATCCTGGTTTGGCTACCTTCTCTGGTAAGCCTACATCCAGTCCCACACCTCTGTGGTTTTCTCCACTATAACCAGAAATTACAATATTCAATTACAACATTCACAAGGATAACCTCCTTGCTCAAGAACACACCAAAAAGCACACTTGCTTTTCTATGCCCAAGGATCCCTTCTATCCTTGTTCAATCCTAAGAGATACCGTCTCTTAATCACACTAATTCACAGAAAGAATTGAGTAGAAGAAAGACTCTAAAAGTCTGATTATATAAATTGAAGTTCTAAGAAATATCACACTTTTCTCTCAAAGATGAAGCACTTTTGGAAGCTTTTGAATCTTTCGAATTTTTTACTTTCAGAATTATTATATTTTTTTTGAAAAGTATTCCTTTGATCCCTCTTTATATAGAAAACAAGTTATAGTCGTTGGGATTAATTAAAACAGATTTGGATCTGATTTAGCAAAATCTGTTTTCTTAATTCTCGTTCTTGAAATAAGATTCTGATTGTTCTTGTAGAATTCGCGTTCATCTTGAAAATAACCGTTTCCATCTAGCCATTAAGATTTTACATTCAGATGGGCTAGTAGACGAGCTCCATTTAGTAGACGAGCTCCATATGGTAGATGAGCTCCATATGGTAGACGAGCTCCATATGATACTTTAGCAGACGAACGCTTCTTGTTACTTTAGTAGACACGCGCTTCTGTTACTTTTGTAGACGAGTGCTTCTGTCACTTTAGTAGACGAGCACTTTTGTCACTTTATTGGATGTCTTCTTGTTTCACTTCATTGGACGTCTGCTTGTTTCACTTCATTGGACGTCTACTTCTGTTATTCCATTATTGGACGAGCGCTTATATTATTCCATTGTTGGACGAGCGCTTTATGAAATCTTAGTTCCAAAATCATTTTCATTTAAGAAGACTTATTCCTTTTAATGCAGGTTATGAAAAATGATTTTCTTCATGCATCTTTTCAAGTGAGCTTTTTGTGAGTAAGAGATTTCATCTCTTATAGATCATCTAAGACTTAAAACTAATTCCATCGTTAAGTTCTTGTCTTGATGATTCCTTGATCTTCTTAAATTTAAGTGTTTCGCCTAAGAAATCAAATGTGCTATTTTTACAATAGCATCTAAAGTATGAGATCTCCATTGCTTGATGCTTTAGTCCTTGTCCATTGCTTTGTGTCCTTGGTCTTCCATCCTTTAATCCTTGATTTATCTTTTTCATGAGTGATCTTGCATACAACTTAACACATAATAAGTATATAGTCAAAATCAAAAATCTTATGCAAAATACACTTTCTTTGTCATACATCAAAATATGAATGAGGGCTTAGTCTTACAATAGGTTGATTTGGAGGCCTTAAACATACCTCCCCCACTCATTGATTGATTGCTAATCCCTATTGTTTCCCGCATTGAATTCTTTAATTGCACCTTCACTTGGGTCATCATCATTGGTAATTGAGCGTGCAACACCATTAAATACCAAGCCCATATGGAAGTAGATTAAGGCATTTGCAAATTAAAATAGTGTGAAATCAAACCGGGATTGGCAATGACCAGAATAATAGCCTACTAAAAATGGACCTTAAATTGGATAATATAGCAATACATGGTGCATAATTTTACTCAAACCATACTGTCATCATTTACAAAAAATAACCTTAAATACTAGACCTATTTACTTGGCCTATAGCAATGGACCTATTTAGTTGGCCTATAGCAACACATGGTGCATAATGCTGCTCAAAGCATACTGTCATCACCATTTACAAAAAATAACCTTAAATACTAGACCTAGGAACAAAGTGAGATTGAAATAAGCACAAGTAGAGATGATACAATAGAAATTAATGTGAGCAAAATGATGCCTAATGTAGCCCTAACTTCATCCATCTCCTAAATAAAGTTGTCAGCATATTGTTCATGCATAGCTCCTTGTTTGCCAAGCGAACCCAGCCTTTCTTTCCAACATTTCCTTATGCTCATTGTGGTCACACAATAATATGTCCATTGCCAGCCTCATCCTAAACTTGTCTTCATTACCATGTTATTGTAATTAGAGTAGATGTTGTAAATATTCATTCATCAATTCTCAAAAGTAATGAGCAAGTTTTAAATATGTTGTACTAACCATGACATGGATGTTTGGTTGGAAGCCATATTCCATACATAACCAATCTATTACATGCAGAGCAGAATGTTGACTGTTTTTATTAAACATTGAAAATTAAACATGTTAGTCATATCAGACTTGTGACTCACAGTGGTTCATAAACCTAATAAGGCCTCGAAATAGAAGTTCATCACTATGTTATTGAGGTTTATCACAGTGATAGTAGTTTTTACTTGGTTTTCATTGTAATGTTTTAACCCGAGCTAACGTACTTTCACCATGTTATTCATTCTGTTGCCAGTATACTCAATGGCTGGAAATAAACAATTTGAGACCGGACTGATTATGGATCTGGTATAAATGAAAATCTAAATAAATTTTGTACAAATTTGATGCAGTGCTGACCATGTTAACTTGTCTACCCAGGATTTAATATCTATCCCTCGCCCCTTCTATAACCAATGGGGGAACATGATTTCATATAGAGTATCATTTGAAGACATCACTGGAAACATCTTTGATGCACAGATTGTAATGGTGAATGGTCGTGATATATAGTATTATACAACATTACCTATTTTATGTAATTAGTGACATTTAGTTTGACATCATCTTGGCTTGTAAATCTATATTATAATCTCAGTCTTGTACATTTGTTTGCTTATGAATGAGTGCGTTTAAGCATCAAGGTTGTGATATTGAACTCCGATACTTTAAACTAGAACCGCAAGTTTTATTTATCAACCAATCTTGACTGTATTAAACAGGCACCTCAGTCTTGTTCATGTTGCTTTTAGCGTTAATGAAGTATCATGTTGGACCTTCAAGGAATCTCAGCTAGCATTTACCACCTAGCTGCCTTTCATAACCGTGACTAATAACAGGTCCCAAACAACAAGTATAGGGGCCTATACCAAGGAAACTCAGTAATCACTTCATGCAGCAAATTATTTCATTCAACTAATTAAAACCTGCACCTTTTGACACCAAATTACTCATTTCCTGTGCATTAGGGCTTGTTTACAACCCAGAAAAACCTGTAGCACCTATTATACCATTTTGACACATTCCAAAGGGTTTAGACACCAACCATAGAAAAGCACATTTCCTTTCCCTGAACCACAGAACCATAGCCATGGCCAACAAATAATAGTATCAAACAACCACAAGAAATATTTTTCCAATACTCACTCTAAATGATCGTAAACTTGGTCATAATTATGATAATAAGCATACTTAGTTTTATACAAATGAACAACATCAATAATGACAACCAAATGGCAACATTATAACAAAAATGTTCTCATATGATCTAATTTTGCAAAACAAAGTCATTCTAATGTCCACCAGCGTGCACTTCAACAACTAACACCCTGTCCACAACGCAAACTCCATTCTTGCATCTTTACCCGACAAACTGCAAACATCACAAAAAGGCAAAAGTCTAGGGAAACACCAAACAATAAGGCAACATCAATAACAAATAAATACGCATCACATTAACATACCTCCTCCCCACCCCAATCACTAGGATCATGCATATGGTTATTTATGTGAGACGATTCACTACTAGAAAAATTGATTTTTCGGACGGAATTGTTTCCGTCCGAAATTTCCCGAAAATTTCGGACGGATTTCGTTAATTCTTATATTTTCCATGATCCGTCCGAAATCCGTCCGAAATTTCGGACGGATTTCGGGCGGATTCGTTAATTCTTATATTTTTCTTGATCCGTCCAAAATCCGTCTTAAATTTCGGACAGATTTCGGACGGATTCTTATATTTTCCTTGATCCGTCCGAAATTTTCGGACGGATTTCGTTAATTCTTATATTTTCCATGATCCGTCCGAAATCCGTCCGTAATTTTCGGACGGATTTCATTAATTCTTATATTTTCCTTGATCCGTCCGAAATCCGTCCGAAAATTTCGGACGAATTTCGTTGATTCTTATATTTTCCATGATCCGTCCGAAATCCGTCCGAAAATTTCGGACAGATTTCGGACGGATTTCGTTGATTCTTATATTTTCCATGATCCGTCCGAAATCCGTCCGAAAATTTCGGACGGATTTCGTTGATTCTTATATTTTCCTTGAACCGTCCGAAATCCGTCCGAAAATTTCGGACGGATTTCGTAGATTCTTATATTTTCCATTATCCGTCCAAAATCCGTCCGAAAATTTCGGACGGATTTCGGACGGATTGTGTTATTTTGTATATTTTCCTTGATCCATCCGAAAATTTCGGACGGATTGTGTTATTTTTTATATTTCCTTAATTTATCTTATATTATCCTTGAAAAAATATTAAATAATTTATCTTATAAATATGATTAAAATATTTGATCTTAATAAATTTAAAAGTAGACAAGATTTATGAAGTGAATTAAATAAGATTTATATTTCTTACAAGATTTATGAAGTACAGTAAACAAGAAGTACAATTGTTTGATCCTAAAAGAACCTAAATGAACTGGTTTGATCCTAATAGAGCCAAAATTGACTTGTTAGGACCTAATTGGACCAATTGCCCCGATCGGCCCAATTGAACTTCTATGGTCCTAATGAAGCCTAAATGAACTTGTTTGATCCTAATAGAGCCAAAATCGACTTTTTAGGTCATATACGACCTAACTGGGCCAATTTGTACTTCTTTGATCCTAATGGAGCCCAAATAGACTGGTTTGATCCTAATAGAGCCCAAATTGACTTGTTAGGACCTAATTGGGCCAATTGCCCCGATCGGCCCAATTGAACTTCTATGGTCCTAATGAAGCCTAAATGGACTTGTTTGATCGTAATAGAGCCCAAATCGACTTTTTAGGTCATAAACGACCTAACTGGGCCAATTTGTACTTCTTTGATCCTAATGAAGCCCAAATGAACTGGTTTGATCCTAATAGAGCCCAAATTGACTTGTTAGGACCTAATTGGGCCAATTGCCCCGATCGGCCCAATTGAACTTCTATGGTCCTAATGAAGCCTAAATGGACTTGTTTGATCCTAATAGAGCCAAAATCGACTTTTTAGGTCATATACGACCTAACTGGGCCAATTTGTACTTCTTTGATCCTAATGGAGCCCAAAAGGACTGGTTTGATCCTAATAGAGCCCAATTTGACTTGTTAGGACCTAATTGGGCCAATTGACCCGATCGGCCCAATTGAACTTCTATGGTGCTAATGAAGCCTAAATGGACTTGTTTGATCGTAATAGAGCCCAAATCGACTTTTTAGGTCATAAACGACCTAACTGGGCCAATTTGTACTTCTTTGATCCTAATGGAGCCCAAATGGACTGGTTTGATCCTAATAGAGCCCAATTTGACTTGTTAGGACCTAATTGGGCCAATTGCCCCGATCGGTCCAATTGAACTTCTATGGTGCTAATGAAGCCTAAATGGACTTGTTTGATCCTAATAGAGCCCAAAACGACTTTTTAGGTCATATACGACCTAACTGGACCAATTTGTACTTCTTTGATCCTAATGGAGCCCAAATGGACTGGTTTGATCCTAATAGAGCCCAAATTGACTTGTTAGGACCTAATTGGGCCAATTGCCCCGATCGGCCCAATTGAACTTCTATGGTCCTAATGAAGCCTAAATGGACTTGTTTGATCCTAATAGAGCACAAATCGACTTTTTAGGTCATAAACAACCTAACTGGGCCAATTTGTACTTCTTTGATCCTAATGGAGCCCAAATGGACTGGTTTGATCCTAATAGAGCCCAATTTGACTTGTTAGGACCTAATTGGGCCAATTGCCCCGATCGGCCCAATTGAACTTCTATGGTGCTAATGAAGCCTAAATGGACTTGTTTGATCCTAATAGAGCCCAAATTGACTTTTTAGGTTATATACGACCTAACTGGGCCAATTTGTACTTCTTTGATCCTAATGGAGCCCAAATGGACTGGTTTGATCCTAATAGAGCCCAAATTGACTTGTTAGGACCTAATTGGGCCAATTGCCCCGATCGGCCCAATTGAACTTTTATGGTCCTAATGAAGCCTAAATGGACTTGTTTGATCCTAATAGAGCCCAAATCGACTTTTTAGGTCATAAACGACCTAACTGGGCCAATTTGTACTTCTTTGATCCTAATGGAGCCCAAATGGACTGGTTTGATCATAATAGAGCCCAAATTCTTACACTTTTCTCTCTCTCTTTCTCGACGCTCTCTTTCTCTCTTACAAGATTTATGAAGTGAATTAAACAAATAGTACAATTGTTTGATCCTAATAGAATCCAAATGGACTGTTTAGGTCATATACGACCCAACTAGGCCAATTTGTACTTTTTCGGGCATAAAGGAGCCCCAATGGACTTGTTCGATCCTAATTGAGCCCAAATCGATTTGGTAGGACCTAATGAAGTCTAAATGGACTTGTTTGATCCTAATAGAGCCCAAATCGACTTGTTAGGACCTAAGCGTATGCTCCAAACATGATTTTCTTTGAAAATAACCTTGTTTGGTAATAAGATTAAGTGTTTAGATCAAATTAGAATGTGTGTTTGGTCATGCGTAATTGATTTGTTGATTTCTGACTGTTGCGCGTTGTTTGATTCCCTCTCTGAGACGTTTGACACGGCTATGCTTGCTTGATGGAGTAGATAATTACACTCTTGGAGCTAACATGAGCATTAAGACGAGGATCCTTTACTTGTTTGTTTATTTTCAATTACATGTAATGAGTGTTGCAATTTACGTTATTGTCACTATTATTACCAGTACAGAAAATTATTTTAAATAATATGTTTAAGAGAAAAACATTTTCATATTTTCATTCTATTTAATTTTAGAGTTGAAAATAAACTGGTTTGACATTTATTGGAGATTAAATTTTGGACTAAGTATTTTCTTAGTTGATCAGTCCAACTATTAGTCTTTGCTCTAATTTGAATCTCGAAAACTTATAGTTCTCAATCTTTAGTTTTAGAGTCCAAAAAGTAAAAACATGTTTATTTTAGACTTAATATTTTATCCCTCATTTTGTACCTATTACTAGATAATTAACTTAAAAAGCTAAGTTCTCTTTTTTTTCTCTCTCTCTCTCGACGCCTACTCTCTTTTCTTCTCTGCGCCCTTTCTTTTTCTTCTCTGTTCTTCTTCCTTCTTTCTTTTTCTTCTTCTCTCTTCTTCTTCCTTCTTTCTTTTTCTTCTCTCTTCTTCTCCCTTCTTCTTCTTCCTCCAACCAGCCACCGCCCCACACCCTCCACCCATCGAACCGCCGGAAGCTGCCAGGAGGATCTGCGTCACAGCCGCGCGATCTGGCCGAGCTCCGCCGCGAAGCCGGGCCCTCCATCGTGGTAAACACCGCGAGCCGCCGGTTTTTGTGGTGGTTTCCACCATGTGAGTTCCTTCCAACCCCTTCTTCTTATTTCCTTTGGTCTTACTCTATCTCTCTCCCTTTTTGGTGTTCATGAGCGAACCGCCGCCACCGCCACCGACCGCCGCCACGTCAACCACCGCAGCACCACCATAAGCTTGCCTTCTTCCTTGGGTAAGTGGTTTTCTCACTTCCTTTGTTCAGATTCAAGAGCCCCAATTTCTCCTCAAACCCTAACCATTCAAATCTTATTTTTCTTGCATCAATGATTTTACCTTTATGTGTTATATATAGTATTTGTCATCCATTTCTCTAGTTTATACCTTTATTTATAAAAGGATTTTCTGAAACAATGCATGGTTCAGGAGGCAAAAACTATTAAACTTGTATATTCAATCAAGTCAACAATAATTTCTGCTTTTTGTTTTAATTGAGTCTTGATGTATTGGTCTTGCTTGTTTTAATTGAGCCTTGACGTATTGGGAACCACTTGTTAATGGATTTGAACATGATGTAGTTACCGAATTCATGTAAAAGAAATGAACTCCTCTTTCCTAAGACTAGGTAGCAGAGCTAACTTGAAGTTACCAAATGTCTTTTAGAGTTATAGTCACATCCTCATTGACATATGGGCAAATGATGAAAATGTGAGGAAGGCCCTTCATATAAGAAAGGTAATGCTGCATTAGGTCATTTCTATTTTAAGGATTCCTTAATGAAATTAATTGAAGTTGTTCATGGAGCTGAGTAAGCAATTAATTCAACACTAATGCCATCCAAATAGGGAACTAAGGAGGAGTTCTTGAGATGCAACAAGACTTTGGCATACACAACAACTAAACTACACGTTGTAGAATATTATCGGAATCTCACTAATGCCAATATTCAAGCGCTTGTTTACTGGTAACTTTCAACACTGTTAGACTTTTTTAGTACTGATGGAAATTTCATGAATGTTTCTTGGCCTCTCTCTTCATTTATATACAAGTATGACTGCATTCATTTATTAATTGGACTTGAAATGTTACATATTTTAGCTTATCACATTTCTTTTTGTTTTAATTGGTCTTAATTCAGCAACATTTTTTTCACTTGAAGACTTTGATTTTAATTGTCTTAACATACTTTCATCTTCATTGTCCATCCTACACTTGTTATTTCTGCATTGTTTACATTTTTGATAGCCTACACTAGGATATACAATATTGATACATATATGCCTTGTTTACATTTCTGCATTAGTTTACATTTCTGCATTAGTTCACATAGAAGCATACAGTGGTTACATATATGCCTTGTTTACATTTATGCATTTGTTATCTTCTTTTGTAGAAGAACTGTAGATGGGAACCAAAATATGATGCAAGGATTCGTCAAATTTTTGACATCAAGGGAGAAGCTCGATTTAGGAGTATTATGTATGAAGAGAGGAAAAAATATGAAAAAAGTCAAGAATACAAGCCAAAGTACATTCCTATACCAATATGAAATCAACTAATACATTATTGGGCATCAGATAAGAAGTTTAAGAATTTGTCTGTGGCAAACACTGCAAATCGTGCTTCAAATGAAGGTAGCTCTGTGCATACTGGTGGTTCTATATCTATGGGTGAGCATGCACGTAGAATGGTAAGACACTTGAAATTGTTTGCTTGAGTATTTAATTTTATGAACTATTGTGAATTTTCTCATTGAAGTTATGACAAAGTGTAGGAGGTAGCTACACAGTTCAAACCTTCCATAGAAGAAGTGTTTGCTAAATGCCATTTGAAAAAGGACAACACTTGGGTTGATATTAGATCTGAGAATGCCATGGTATGTGGTGTTAACTTTAATTTTTCTATAACTTTTGTTGCATGCATGGTTCAAAATTGTTTGTTAGTGAAATGACTAACACAAGTCAAACTGTAATGTTTTGTAGGGAAATTTTAAAAAGAGAAAATCAGAGCTTTCAGTATCGTCATTGTGTCAACGTGAGGATGGTGGCGGGTTGTCTTGTGAAAGCCAAAATATGCCAGATGACTTGACTATTTGGAAAGAAGTAGTTCCTAAAGGCAAAAAAGGAACATTATATGGTTTAGGTTCTATAGGAACAAATATCTCTTCAAAGTATGCTGTCAATTCATCCTCAAGTGCATCTAAGGACACAAACACGGAACAAGAGCTAGTAAAGTGGCAGGAAAAGGTTAAAGAGAAAGAACTTATAAATCAAGAGCAAAAGCGTAAGTTGGAGGAGCAACAAAAGAGGATTGAATCAACTGAAAGTTTGGTTGTTGCTTTATTTGGGAAGTTAAATGTGCCACTACCTCCAAACTTTGTTTCTGCGACAACTATGCAAGATGGATCAAATGAGACAAGTGAGCCCTCTAATGGCGACAACGATGATAATTTTAATGTTGATTGATGGCTTTGATCTAGATTTGTGAGTCCTTAAATGTCTCTACTTTGTTTTGATTTAATATAGATTGATGACACCTTGATGACACTAGTTAGTTTTATGTTGTTTTAGATCGATAAACATATTACTCTAGTTGGTGTTACTTTGTTTGACTAATGAGTACTTTGATCATAGTGGTTTGTTTTATTGTGCTAGAACTAGAATGATGAAACACTTATATGAATTTAGTTTATGTGATTGATCTTGACTGTTAGGTAAAAATATTAACAGGTATACTTGATTGTTCTTCACAGGTTAATGTCTTGTTTGGTGATTTGTTCAACTATGTCAATTTTCAATTCAGTTTTATCTCAATCTGTGTGAAATTAAAACTTGATTAATGATTTTGATATTTCATCTCAGTGTTGTTTCAAAAGTAAATTAAGTCAATTTATAAATTTGAGTCAATTTCCTTTATAAAAAAATAATTTTTATTAAATTTGTTCAAAATCCGTCTCAAAAGGATAAACGTTTGTCATAAATCCGTGTTCCTAAACAAAATCACAACATCCGTCCGTCCGAAATCCGTCCGAAAAATAACCAACAAAATCACAGCATCCGTCCCAAATCCGTCTGAAAACAAAAAAAAAATCTGTCCGAAAAATAACCAACAAAATCACAGTATCCGTCCCAAATCCGTCCGAAAACAAAAATAAATCCGTCCGAAAAATAACCAACAAAATCACAGCATCCGTCCGAAATCCGTCCGAAAATAAAAATAAATCCGTCCGAAAAATAACCAACAAAATCACAGAATCCGTCCGAAAATAAAAAAAAATCCGTCCGAAATCCGTCCGAAAAATAACCACAGTCCGGATTTCCACGTTGTCCGAAATCCGTCCAAAATCCGTCCGTAAATATTTTCGGACGGAATTTGGGACGGATTTTCTAATTTCCCACGGGGCTTTTTCGGACGGATGCCATTCCGTCCGAAATCCGTCTGAAATGAATTATCCGTCCGAAATCCATCCGAAATTTGTCCAATTTCCGTCCGAAATCCGTCCGAAAAAGATGGATTTCTAGTAGTGATTGCGTATTAACTGCACCATGCGTACGTGTCATGCACGTTTTCTTGTTATGCCCTGGCTGTCCACGTGAAGAATATGTTAAGTCTCTAAAATGCCTGATGTGCATTTCCCTAAAGTTTTGATGAGAACTAAACATTGGTTAATGATTTAATTAACCGTCATATTGGTTGCTAACCTGCCTATCTAGTATGCAGATCAAAACAATGAGAATCATCTGTCTACTCATATAGACCAGTCTGGATAAGCAAAAGTCAACCGATCTGCTGACTAGGATTATTGACTTCTTTCTAGGGAAGTTTTCAACCTGTCTCTCCACGAGTTCCTACACTCGTCCGAGGTTACTCGTTGAAGAAACAAGGACCTAACAAGCTTTTGTGAGCTGTCCTATCAGAAAGAGACTCGAAGCCTTCTCTCCTACTTGGTCTCACTCTTATCAAGAAAAATCAGAAGTCACTCTCTCAAGCAACCTAGGATATCAGAACCAAAGACCAATTAAAGAATGCTTCCAACGTGCTTTATTCCCTAGTACCTCTGGTCTTTACACAAAAAGGGAATTATACTCAGCAAAGTACAAAAAGCTCTCTGCAAAACTCTGATATGGCTGATTCACGATGCATAAAGCCATGACCCTACAAGTTAGAGTACAACCAATGTTCCTATTGCATTAATGACTGCCCAGAACGACTCTATTGCATTTAATGAAGTTCTGCTTGAAGCCAACATCTGAAGGAATGTCTCTAACGGATCTTAAATGCTTGAAGACTATAAATACATAAGTCATCTGAAGGAAAGTCTGCGTAATAACTTCAATCATTTGAAGTTATCACGCATACTTTCCAAAGCTTTACATTTAAAACACTGAGTGTTAGTGAAAGATCTGTCTGTCTAAAGTTGTATTTATTACAAGCCAAATTTCTCAAACAAATATGAGTGAGCCTGAAGAGGCTAGGTGTGCAAAGAATATTTGTCTTGGAGCCTGAAGAGGCTAGGTGTGAGAACAATACTTGGAGTCTGTAACCTGATGACTTATAGTGGATAAAACTTGGTGCTGGCAAGTACTGGGCGTAGCTCTTTGCTTTGAAGAGCGAACTAGGATAAATAACTGTGTCAATCTCTCTTTCCTTATAAACTTTTTAGTTGCTTTAGTTTTCTTATCCATTTATCAAGTGGTGTGTTTGCCTAAGTCACTTTTAAAATTTCATCAGACAGGTCACATGTTTGTCCTGTATCTTTCCACTCGTCTGAACCAAGCTTCTGTATGCGAAAAGTTTTCCACTTTGTTTAAATTCCGATAGACACAATTCAACCCCCCCTTCTCGTGTTTATAGTTGTCTATTTCAGTTGGTATCAGAGCTCAGCCTCTGGGTTGAGCATCTAACAGTGTAGAGGTAAAAGGTCCTGAAGAATAGACATGACTGTTGGAGCTAGTTCAAGTGGAAGTCACCAGACCGAAGGAGCTTCCCTAACCAGACCTCCTTACTTCAATGGAGAAAACTACAACTATTGGAAAGATAGATTTCAATAGTTCATTCTATCTACAAACTCTGATATCTGGGATGTCATTACAGATGGTCCATTCATTCCCAAGAATGATGATGACACTGACAAGCCAAAAGCTCAGTGGATTACTGCAGATAAGACAAAATGGGAGCTGAACCACAAAGCTAGATATAACATCATTTGTGCTCTCAGTCCTGAGGAATTTGAGAAGGTATGTGCTTACGACTCTGCCAAAGAAATATGAGACACTTTAGCTGTCAAACATGAAGCAAAATCCAAAGTCAAACAGTCAAAGATTGCCATACTTGTCAGAAAGTATGAACTGTTTGTCATGAAGTAAGGAGAATCTATTGCTCAAATGATAGGAAGATTTCAATCTATAGTCAACAGTTTAAAATCTCTTGGCAAAGTCTACACCAATGCCGAGAAGGTTGGAAAGATTCTGAGAAGTCTACCTAAACAGTGGAGACCTTTGGTCACTGCTATCTCTCAAGCCAAGGATCTCACTACCTTGACTATGGATGAACTTCTTGGAACATTCACTGTTCATAATTAGAAAGAACTTGGAGATGAAGTTGCACCAAAGAAGGGCAAGTCAATTGCTCTAAAAGCTGATCAAAAGTCAGCAAAAGCTTCCAAGGTTCTAAAGGCAGACGAGTCATCCAGTGATGCCAACCTGTCTGAAAATGAGGATTCTGAGAATGATGAAGAATTGTCTCTCCTGACCAGGAAGATAAAGCTTATCCTACAAAAAAAGAAGTTAATGTGGGATAAGCCATTCAGAAGGTTCAACAAGGACAAGAACTTCAAAGAATCCACTTCAACAGACAAAAGTCCAATTGTCTGCTATGAGTGCAAGAAGCCTGGTCACATCAAGCTGAATGTCCTCAACTCAAGAATGCCCTTTTAAGAAATTCTTCAAGAAGAAGAAGAAAGGAATGATGGCTACTTGGGAGGATATGGAGTCAACATCTTCTGATGAAGATACATAGGAAGGAGCCAATCTCTGTTTGATGGCCAACAATGACTCAGACTCAGACGATGAGGTACATCCTGACTATGATGAATTATTTGATGCCTATGAGGAGTTGCTGGAGGAATCCAACTACTTATCTAAGGCCTTAAAATCCCTCAAGAGAGAGTATGTAATGCTCACCAGTGAGCATAAACAAAAATCTCAAGAGTGTGAGAAGCTGGCAAAAGGGAACAGTGAGCTGAAGACTGAAGAGTCTAATGAAGCTAAGATCTCAAGTGAAACATCACCATCTGAAGAAGTTGAAAAACTTCAACTGAAAGTGGAAGAGCTCACTTCTGATCTTGAAAAATTTGTTAATGGTAAAGATAATCTGACTAAGCTACTTGGCTGTCAGAGACACTTTCTTAACAAATAAGGTATTAGATATGTCCATCAGACACATCATAAAGTATCAACTAAAGCTTCTACATTATCTGCTAAGTCAACTGTAACCAAATCTACACCTGTCTGTAACTTATGTGAAAAAACTGGGCATGTTATGTCCAAGTGTATTCACAGGAAGAGAAGGAAGTCTTCACAGACTCCTAGAACTTACCTAAAAATCAAATAATTTTTGTTTTAGATGTCCTCAACAGGACAAAGAAACACCACTACTGGTACCCGGACAGTGGTTGCCTGCATCATATGACAGGAGAAAGGTCTATGTTCTTAGACCTCCAACTTAAGAAATGAAGACACGTTGCCTTTGGAGGGAATTAGAAAGGAAAAGTTATAGGAATTGGTACTATTGGTGGTAAACCTCCTCTTCCCTCTATATCTAATGTTCTTATGGTTAAAGGATTAAGACACAATTTGCTTAGCATAAGTCAATTATGTGATAGTGGATTTGGTGTTTCCTTTACTAAGGATGTATGCATAGTTAAAGACTGTTGTGGCAAAACCCTCTTTTCAGCTAAAAGGCAACAAAATCTTTATAAGATTGAACTGTCTGATCTCTCAGATCAAAGTGTAACCTGTCTGATGTTTAAAGAGGATGAGAGATGATTATGGCATAAGAAACTAGGACATGCTAGTATGAAACTAATTTCTAAATTAAAAAGGAATAACCTTGTGGGAAGATTGCTTGATATTAGTTTTAAGAAAGATGTCTTATGTGATGCATGTCAGAGAGGTAAACAGATAAAATCAAGTTTCAAATCTAAACACCAAGTATCAACCTCTCGACCTCTTCAGTTGTTACACATGGATCTGTTTGGACCAGTTAGTGTTGCCAGCCTGACTGGAAGAAAATATGAATTTATCATAGTTGATTACTATTCTAGATTCACATCGGTATTCTTTCTAACACACAAGGATGAGTCTTTTAAGGCTTTCTCGGTATTTTGCAAAAGAGTACAAAATGAGCAGGGTTTCTGTATTTCTACCCTTAGAAGTGATCATGGGGGAGAATTTGAAAATGAACAGTTTAGACAGTTCTGTGATGAGAATGAAATCTCTCACAATTTCTCTACACCTAGAACTCCACAGCAAAATGAGTGGTTGAGAGAAAGAACAGATCTCTGCAAGAGATGGCTAGATCTATGCTTAATGAAAATAATCTCCCTAAGTACTTCTGGGCAGAAGCTGTAAACACTGCTTGTTATGTACAAAACAATACTTATTAGGCCTTTTCTAAAGAAGACTCCTTATGAATTATGGAAAAGAAAAATCCCCAACATATCTTATTATCATGCTTTTGGATGTGAATTTTTATTCTGAATGCCAAATATAATCTTGGAAAGTTTGATTATAAGGTAGATAAAGGTATTTTCGTAGGATATTCTGAAATGTCTAAAGCTTTTAGAGTTTATAATTCAAAAACCTGTGTCATTGAAGAATCTATTCATGTTAAATTCAATGATGGACTAAAGACTAATAAAGAACTATCAATTCTAGAAGACGATCTTGCAGGTCTTGATATAAACAATCCAGAAATTCAACAACCCGGTCTGACCAAGACAGAACCTGTGCTTGAGGCTGACAGACAAGTGGAGCAGACAAGTCAGCAGACTAATCAACAGACGAGTCGGCAGACAAGTCAACATCTTCATGATGATCTAGAAAGGGATTGGAAGTTCAACACTCATCACCCTAAGGATCTTATTATTGGAAATTCTTCTGAAGGAGTAAGAACTAGATCCACGTTAAGAGAATCAAGCAATGTGGATTTTATATCAGAATTGGAGCCAAAACGCATTGAAGAAGCTCTTGAGGATGAAAGTTGGATTCTTGCAATGCAAGAAGAACTCAACTAGTTCACCAGAAATGATGTCTGGACTCTTGTCTCTAAACTTTAAAACAATTGTTATTGGAACAAGATGGGTCTTCAGAAACAAATTGGATGAAGATGGTAAAGTTGTCGGAAATAAGGCAAGGTTAGTAGCTCAAGGCTATAACTAACAAGAAGGTATTGACTATACTGAAACTTTTGCACCTGTAGCTAGAATAGAAGCTATACGCATCTTAAAGTCATATGCTGCACAACACCAAATCACACTGTTTCAAATGGATATAAAAAGTGCTTTTCTAAATGGTATAATTGAAGAAGAAGTGTATGTTAAACAACCCCCTGGTTTTGAGGATAGTAATAAACCAGATCACGTTTTTAAACTTAAAAAGGCATTATATGGTTTGAAACAAGCACCTAGAGCATGGTATGATAGGCTCAGTTCCTTTCTCATGCATAATTGTTTTTCTAGAGGACAAGTGGACACTACTCTATTCAAGAAATGCTCTAAAGAAAACTTTATTATAGTTCAAATATATGTCGACGATATTATTTTTGGAGCAACTAATGAAAAGCTGTGCAAGGAATTTTCAAATCTAATGCAAGCTGAATTTGAGATGAGCATAATGGGAGAATTAAAGTTCTTCCATGGCTTACAATTCAAGCAGACAAGTGATGGAATTTACATTCATCAACACAAGTATACCAAGGAAATACTCAAGAAATATAAAATGGAAAATGCTAAGCTCATGAAAACCCCTATGCAACCCAATGCAAAACTAAGCAAAGATGATGAAGGTAAAAAGGTAGATCAAACTGTCTACAGAGATATGATTGACTCTCTACTGTACTTAACTTCAAGCAGACCTGACATTCATTTTAGTGTCTGTATGTGTGCTAGATTCCAATCTGATCCTAGAGAATCTCATCTTAAGACTGTTAAAATAATATTTAGATATTTGCTTGTGACTACTAATCTTGGTTTGTTGTATTTAAGATCAAAAGAATACAGATTAATGGGATATTGTGATGCTGATTTTGCTGGAGATAGAACAGAAAGAAAAAGCACGGGTGGAGGATGTCACTTCATTGGATCAAGCTTACTCTCATGGTTAAGCAAGAGGCAGACAACTATTGCCCTGTCTACTGCTGAAGCAGAATACATCTCAGCTGCTAGTTTCTGTTCTCAACTCTTATGGGTAAAACATCAACTTGAGGATTACTCTATTTATGAACATAACATATCTGTATGGTGTGATAAATCCAGTGCTATATGCTTATATAAAAATCAAATTCAGCATTCTAAGGCTAAGCATATTGGAATCAAACATTATTTTATTAGGGATTATGTTCAGAAAGGCATATTTGATATTAAGTTTGTTAAAACTGAAAATCAATGGGCTGATATTTTCACTAAACCCCTAGCAGAAGAAAGGTTTTTATTTATTAGAGATAATCTAAACATGCATTGCATTGTTGAATGACATGTCTGAGTGTTAACTAGTCTGTGCTTTATCACTTGTCTATGCTTACCTGTCGAACTCTGCTGAGTCACTATGCTAGAACTCAACAATTTTGTTGAAATGGTTATTAATTAATCAATGCCATTCCCTTATCTAAAGCTAATCCTGTGCACCGTAGTTTATATATCTCAAAACCATGTTTTCATTATGTCTTAAGTAGGCGCTGTTGTTCCCCATACGAATCGTGCCGTTTTGATTTAAAAATTCTTTTTTCTCTCTCCTACCTTTATATCTATAAAAGGCAGAGGATCAGAAAGGCTCAATCTTTACGCTTTCAAAATTCCAAGATCTTTTTGTCTTCTCATATTTCAAACCCTCTTCTTTTTCGAAATCCTAGAACCGTCTTCTCTAAAAAATGGCATCATCCAAGCATCTCTCTACAAAGGAAATTGCTGAGAAATACAATATCAAGGTTACTGAGATAGAAAAGATTATTCCGGGAAAGATTTTTGATCTTCAAAAGATGAATAAGCTAGGTATGGATGTCACCGAAGAGTTGGATTACTCCAAGTGGACTCCTTTCTTCGACATCAAGGAGCTCGTTCACCCCAAGCTACTTCAAACCTTATGGAGAAATGTTGTGGTTTTCACCAACAGGCTCCACGGAACCAAGAGCTTTAAGGCTGAAATGGGGGATAAAACCCTTCTCTTCCCCATTAGTTCTCTGGAGCTTGTCACAAAGTGCCCGAGAATCGGAGCTGGCTTCACACCCAACTGGGAAACTGAAGTGGGAGTTGACAATGTCAACATTGCCATCTATGGTGTTCCCAAACCTGTGAACCCTAAATCCATCAACATGGTGGCCAAGTGCAGATTCCTGCACAAATTGATGTTGGAGTGCATGATGCCAAGGAAAGGCTCACGAGACAGTGTGACCAAGATGGACAGATTTGCTCTGTACCACTTGATCCACAAAATCAAGGTGGACATCAACGACCTCATATATATGTACATGGAGACTCTGATCAAGAGGACTAATGTGCAAACCTATCCTTATGGGATGTTGCTAACAAGGGTCTTTAGGAACAAGCTGTTTGTTCCCAGTGATGTTCATTTTGTGGACATGTCACTGCCCATAGACAGGAAGATACTGTCTATGATGGATATCAAGGGAATCCCTCTTTCTGATGAGGAGGAAGACAACAAGAAAAAGAAGCAGAAGAAGAAACCTGCTGTTGAAGAAAGAAAAAGAACCAATGGTTTCCACTGATGAATTAATCTGAAGTCCCTCTTTCTGAGAGACTGTTCAAGTCGTCTGGAAAGGTGGCCAGACAAGACCAAATTCTAGAGCTGCAACAATCCTCAACATCTGAAGAAACTGCTGAGACAGTTGAACCCTTGAGGTTCAAACTGAGGAGAACCTCTCCAAAGAGGAAGGTGAGTGAAGCTGAAGAACCCGTTGTTGTGCCAGCTCAGCCCAGTAAGAAAAGGAAGCTGGTGAAGACCTTTGCCAAGGTCAGACAAGTTGAGTCTGAGCCTAGCAAAGAGGAAGCATCTGCTCAGGGGGAGTAGACAGAACAAGTTCTGGAAAAACCAAAGAAGACTTTCTTTTGGGAATCATTCCCAAAAAGAGAAGATCTGGTTACCCAGTGCCTGCAAAGACCGAAGTGCCTGCAAAAGACCTGTCTGGAGGAGCTCAAGCAGCTGTACCAGAGAATGACCAAGTGTCTCCTTCTCACAAGAAGTTGAAGATATCTGAAGAGCAGACGTCTCATTCATTCCCTTCCCCCTTACATCAAGGTATCATCACCCTATAAGTCTCTTCTCCATCTGCCCTTCTTGTCCAACCCCTTTCTGTAGCATCTCCTCCTTCCTCACCCGTCTCCTCTTTACAAACTCAAAAATCTTCTTTCACTATCATACCTGATGAATGTCAGTACACAGTTGTTCACATGGACTCTGCTCCCAAAGAACAAACTGGCATATCATTGAGACTCTTTGTGTCTGATCTGCAATCTCTTTTATTTGCAAGTATCTCACATGTCTCTGTCATTCCTTCTCCTCTAACCCATATTCTTAACCCCTGTAGAGAACTTTTCTTCTACCCACCTATTGTTGTCTTCATTAGAACATTAGCTGGAACTCACTATCCTGCTTATGTTATGATGTTACCCCGTATATCTAGGTATTTCTTTATGTTAGTCATAGGATCTAATTCTTTTTTCTGCCATATTGATTCTTTATTACCTCTCCCTCCCTCTGTTTTAGCTCAAACACCTCTTTCCCCACCTATCCCAATAACCATCACCAGACTGTCTCTGTCCGAGAGAATTTCCTGTGTGCTTCCTTCACCTGATACTGACTTTGTCAGAATCAGTCTTCTCTTCAAATTCGTCTTTCTTCCTTTCAATGCCCTTCAAACTCCCCATGAACTTTTCTTCCCTTCCATCACCTCTCCCCTATCTCTACCTAAGGTACCCCCAGTTCTAGCCTTATCCTGGCACTCTTCTCTGTCCGTCTCTTCCTCAAGTATGTCTACAGAAGCCTCCACTTCTCAGACAGTGGAATTACAAGACTTTCATCTGCTTCAAACACAAGTAGAAGACTTAAGAAGACAGCTAGATGAAGAAATGCGAGCTAGGCTGCTCTTAGAGCAAATGGTTGCTGCTTTATTTTTGTTAATTAGTCAATCTAGGTAGTTTTTGGTTTCTTTGTATATAGACTACCCTGTACTTGTAAACGTTCATGATGAATTAAATAAATTTCTCCTTTATTTTTTTAATGCTTTCAAAGTTTATTCCTTTTTTATGTTGACAAATTAAAAGGGGAAGAATAGGAGAAATGTGATATATGATATGATCTTAATAAGAAAATAATATATGAACATGATATGATCCAAGTATGTTCTGATAGTTGCTATAATTGCTTTGATAAATCGTAAGTAAGATTGCTCTGATAATTCCAAAGTAAAACAAGTCAAATATATGTGTGACTAAGTTAACTAGAACATATGATCAAGCCCGTCTGATTAAGAAAATTTCAACCTGTCTGATATATGCTACTTTCATTTGTTGATACTTTCTGAGGTTCATTAAATCATCTCAATTTTTGTCATCATCAAAAAAGGGGAGATTGTTAAGTCTCTAAAATGTCTGATGTGTATTTCCCTAAAGTTTTGCTGAGAACTAAACATTGGTTACTGATTTAATTACCCGTCATATTGGTTGTTAACCTGTCTATCTAGTATGCAGATCAAAACAATAAGAATCATCTGTCTACTCATATAGATGACTACCTGTCTGGATAAGCAAAAGTCAACCTGTCTGCTGACTAGGATTATTGACTTCTTTCAAGAGACGTTTTCAACCTGTCTCTCCACGAGTTCCTACACTCGTCCGAGGTTACTCGTTGAAGAACCAAGGACCTAACAAACTTTTGTGAGCTATCCTATCAGAAATAGACTCGAAGCCTTCTCTCCTACTTGGTCTCACTCTTATCAAGAAAAATCAGAAGTCACTCTCTCAAGCAACCTAGGATATCAGAACCAAAGACCAGTTAAAGAATGCTTCCAACGTGCTTTATTCCCTAGTACCTCTGGTCTTTACACAAAAAGGGAATTGTACTCAACAAAGTACAAAAAGCTCTCTGTAAAACTCTGATACGGCTGATTAACAATGCATAAGCCATGACCCTACAAGTTAGAGTACAACCAATGTTCCTATTGCATTAATGGCTGCCCAGAACGACTCTATTGCATTTAACGAAGTTCTGCTTGAAGCCAACATCTGAAGGAATGTCTCTAACGGATCTTAAATGCTTGAAGACTATAAATATAGAAGTCATTGAAGATGAATAAAAAAAACACTCATAGCATTTAAAAGAGCCATTACTCTGCACGTTAATATCTTCATTCTTTCATTATGTATTCTTCAATCATTTGAAGTTATTACGTAGACTTTCCTAAGCTTTACATTTAAAACACTCTCCGAGTGTTATTGAAAGATCTGTCTGTCTGAAGTTGTATTTATTACAAACCAAATTTCTCAAACAAATCCGAGTGAGCCTGAAGAGGCTAGGTGTGGAAAGAATACTTATCTTGGAGCCTAAAGAGGCTAGGTGTGTAAACAATACTTGGAGTCTGTAACCTGATCAGTTATAATGGATAAAACTTGGTGCTGTCAAGGACTGGACGTAGCTCTTTGCTTTGAAGAGTGAACTAGGATAAATAACTGTGTCAATCTCTCTTTCCTTATAAACTTTTTAGTTGCTTTAGTTTTCTTATCCGTTTATCAAGTGGTGTGTTTGCCTAAGTCACTGTTAAAATTTCATCAGACAGGTCACCTATCTGTCTTGTATCTTTCCACGGGTCTGAACCAAGCTTCTGTATGAGAAAAGTTTTCAACTTTGTTTAAAATTCTGATAAACACAATTCAACCCCCCTTCTCGTGTTTGTAGTTGTCTATTTCAGAACAATGCAACGGTCTCTTTCCATTCTTGGGAAAAGTTGATGAAGATGCACCACCTTTACCTCTTCCTTTAGTTTTACATTTAATTGGGTCCCCCACTATGTCTTCGCCATTATGCACACTGCTACTATCACCAGAAACCCCTTTTCGTGCTTCAATCTTTTTAATATCAGTAGCAACGTTATCCATATATTCCACAAAATCATCATGGTTTTCACTAACTAATGCACTCAACTTCATGTATCGAAACAACAAACTTTTATATCTTGAAGCATGATGTGAGTCCCAATACTTCGAGTGTTGACTAGACATGGCACAAACTTCCTCCTTTGCTTTCTTTGTCCACCAAGTTAACACCAAACATGCTGGTAATTCTCCGAAATTAAGATAAACCAACACAGCAACAATATGGTCACATGGAAGACAATAGGACTCCATCCTCTTACAAGAATGTTTAAAAATGTTGTCTGATGGATAAAATGATAGATACCATTCTAATTCACCACACAAATACTTGGATACAATGTATATGGAACTAGTGCAAGTTTCTTTGCAACCAGGGACCACCATGGGAGTAGATCGTTGAAGCGCATCACGAAACTTCAAGAATATCTTCTTTGTGAATAACTTTACCGCGGAAAGCTCAATGCTTTGGAATTTTGTTTGTCAGACTACCTCCCCATAATGAGATGCAAAATCATCCTCAACCTCTTTATATTGCATAAAATTTAGTGCTCGGTGGAAATGTAGTAAAAAATCAGTCAAGTTATAGTGTTGCTTCTAATATTTACCTAATTCTGAATGAAGTCCCTCGCATCTGGAAGTGGTTCGGAAGCCAACAAAAAATGTCCCCCGAATATGTGCCGTAGCCCACATCTTCCTTTTTTCATATGTTTATTGTACCCACCTGTTGTCATGCAACCCAAATTCATCAACCATTTCAAGCCACTTGCGCCGAAATTCCCTGGGTTCATATTCACGAAACATGCACTTCTCAAACTTTGAAACAAAGCCTGCCTTCCCAACATTAGAAGTTGCATTGTGGGCCAAATGCCATGCACACAATCTATGATAAGCATTTGAAAACACCCTTCTTATAGCATTCCTCATTGCAACATTACCATCGGTTATCATTGAAATATGCGACTTTCCTGACATGGCTTCCATAAATTGTTGCAACACCCAACAATGAGTCCCCTCGGTTTCATTTGCAACAACTGCAGCATCAAATATAATACTTTTATTATGGTTATTCACCCCTGAAAATACCACTAGAGGACATTGGTATCTGTTACTTCCACATGTTGCATCAAATGCTAACACGTTTCCATAAACTTCGTAGTCTACTAGACTAAACCAATCATAGAAGAACAAATGCTGAAGCCTACCCTCTTCATCAACACTATGGCGATAAAACATCATTGGGTCATCTGATGCCAAACCACGAAGATACTTAAGAGAAATTTTAGCATCACATTGTTGTTCACGTCGTTGTTTCCCTATTTGGTTGTATATGTCCTTTCTGTGAAAACCAATTTTTTCAAAACCTCCACACTGACTGCCAAAAGAACCATAGATGTGTGGTGGATCTATACCAACATTCAACATACTGTTCATCTACATTATATCTGACTCCGACATTTTCCTATGAGCAGGAAGCATTCCATAATACTTTCCATCTAACAACTCATGATTGTGCTTGCCTGTAAAACATGTTATATGCCAACGCTTTGTGTGTATATCAATATGAACCCGGAACCTCGCTTCACAACCGTAACGTATCTCCGATTTCGACTGACACTTGCACATCTCATTTGTTAAACCTCTACCCTCCTTGTATCCTTCCCTATGACAAACAAAGTCTCGCTGCAAAATCACTCGTTTGTTTTTGTACAAAATCTTCCCTTTTCATACTGAGAAGCCATTCGCTTTCGCATACTTATTGTAAAACTTATATGTTATCTCCAGGCTATCAAAATCAACTTTCCTTGCTAGATGTGGGCTTAACCTATTCAAATCCATTGAAAGTATGTCCTCCATGTTATCAACTTTCTTAATTTGCTCAACATCTTCCCCGAATTGAACACCATCATCATCATCATCATCGTCAACAACCTCAAATGAGTCTTCATCTTCATCTCCATCTGAGAACGAATCCAACCCCTGCATTATCGAAAAAAATATAACGAATTAAATTACAAAATTCATTTTCCAACCAAGATAAGTTACAAATCACAAATGCAAAAAGTAAAATTCTATGCTTGGCTGTTCAGCATCAAACATATCAAATAAAGACTACAACTTTGTGGTTTTCTGGGCATAACTTATATGGCATGATAGTATTCAAGTGAGAACAACAAATTACAAAACTCAAATGCAATAGGTGCGCAGGGACATCATCCAGCATTAGCAACTTTCTAATCCCAAGAAAAATCACATGAAAGAGCATTAGCAACTTCAAAACTTTACTAACTTGACATCAACTGAGTCTTCATCATCCAAAAGTGAAAGAAACTCTCCTATTATTATCCACTAAACCTCACAAAGTTGCACTTCACACAATATAACAATCTGTATTTTACCTTTGACATTGAACTGGACTCCCCCATCCACCTGCTTGCATGACCATTATCTTCCATTTCCTACATTTAAGATTAGTTCAAGAAAATATGTCAAATTCATCCCTACAAATTGGTACCAGATCTACAAATGAGCTAATAAAACCCTACACTATCACGACAATGGGTACCTGGAAAATGAAATGGAGAAGGATAAAGACCCTAGAAATAACATAAATGCAGAAATGGGTAGCTGGAAAATGAAATGGTGAAGGAATACTAAAAAAACAAAAACTTTTTCAACATACCTCAGATCTCTGCACAAGAATAGCTCACTCTCCTCTTCAAAAGCTGAAACTCTAGCTGGCAATGGAATAAAGCTAGAAACCGAAGTCGTCCTCCATTTTTCGGGCCAGCTAATCGCGTTTCATCTTATGAGTTCAAGGAGTTAATTTTTTTTTATCAGGTTCAAGGAGTTCATATGGGTTCAAGGAGTGACATAATGATGCAGACAAGAAACACTTCATAATGGTTTCAACTTTCAACGAAGGACCAAATGAGTTAAGGGAGAGGGATCAAATTGCAGAATAAAAATTTACAACCCCAGAGTCCACTTACTACTTGTAAAAGGGCTCCCTCGTATGGTGTGGGACAATTTTACACCCTCATCTTAGATTTAACCAATATATATAAGGAACTAAACCTATAAATTTTATTTGTCTTTTTTATATATAAATTTGTCAGGAAAACTGATTTATTTTTGAAAGTTTGTGGCAAAAATGCCTTAAAGCTGTCGGGTAGCTGGCTGTCACTAACACCAATTACTATTTTCGTCTCATATAATCCTAGAAGGAAATTCCCTTGCCCCTATTTTTTTCCAATTGTAACTTTAATTTGGTGCATAATTAAAAATTTAAAATTAGAAGTACTTGAAGTGAAATAAAATTGAAAAAAAAAATTTATTGGCAAAGAAAAAATTGATAAGAGGTATTGAAAACAACAAAAATCATAAAGAAGATAAAAAAAAATATAAAAAATGTCAAAATATAATTAAAAATGCAAAATTAATTTTCACGTGACAAAATTCCATGGACAAACTTAACCAAGCCTCTTGGCCCAACGGTTGTAAGGCCTGTCCTGTGACGTTCTAGGGGTCGACTCGGTTTGCTCCCGGGTTCGATTTTTTGCAGTGTTAAAATAATGCTTGACCAGCGGAAGCCACACCCCGTGAACAGTGATTAGTCATTCGTTGACAGCGTTGGGATATACTGAGTTTAGACAAAAAAAAAATCCCATAGACAAACTCATTTATATGAGTTCTTAATTTTTCTGTAAAAATAATATATGATATAGAATTTGTTGAATATAAATTAAACTAAGCAATTGATTAGGTTGGACACCCACGGTCATTTAAGAAACAAACTTAGAGTATTTGCAGTTAGGAGTTTAAGCTTAAAAAAAATTGTACTAAGAGGGAAAGAATTAGTATTATGTTAAAGGGCAAAAAAAAAAAAACCTATAAGACAAAAAAAATATTTACTTGTCAGATTAGTAATATAAAGATTATGATTATTTTAAGAAGAACTAGTCTTTAACTTCTAGTTTTTGAACATGTTTGTTTTGTTTTCAATTTTTTTTTCCAGAAATAAATACAATTTATCATATTGTTTTTATTCTGTTTCATGTTTATAAAGATTTGTATAGTAAATAATGAAAATAGAAAAAAATTATCTTCAATATTTTTTATATAAATATTTGAAAACAAGATATATAATAAAAATAAAATATCAATTTTATAATTATTTCTAAAAAAATAGGAATGAAAACAGAAAACTAAAAACAAAACAAACAAATAGAATATTTGACTTTATATTTATATAATTTTGATCTCTTTTATTTACAAGAGTTAGATGATTCTCTTTCAATTTTTTATTTATATTTTAATGGTGGTGGGTTTTGATATTTTCATGTGAGGTGTGACCGAAGAGTAAGTAATCTTTTCTTTTGCAGCGACAAATCTAGCCTTTAATGAAGCTAAGAAATTCAGTTATCTATAGTTACAAACCAACTACTTGACGTCAATGACTTTATTCTTTTTTATATTTATTTTCCTTTTTTTTTTTTTTTTGACTTTTTAGTTGATTGTCGATAACTTTAGATCTAAGCTATGAATGGCAATCATGGGATAAACAAAAAAGCATTGAGATTACATTAATTATATATTTAGATGGTAAGATGGATATCTTCCTTTGCGTGCTCCTGAAAAGGACAAATCATATCGTATTTCATATGTGTTCCTGCCGAGATTCGATTTGGCGGAATCTCGTCGTATAACGTCAAATCAAGAGTGAATAAAGGGGTTGTTTTAGATTATGGCTTGACAGAATGTTGTATTCCGGTCCTACGTATCCCAATAGGAATCAAAGTCAGACGTAGTTCTAGGTTCAACCCTTGGTGGTGGTGATCTCGATCTCTTAATTTTGTATCGGATGAATACTAGGGAGCAATGACTCTCTGATGGTCTCTTGGTCGACGCTAGTTTCTCTAATACGCTTAAGAGAGAGTCACCGGAGTTCAGTGAAAAGTGAGTTTCTATCATGGGTACTCCTCCTTTTATAATAGGATTCCCCTCTCTTTTAGAGATCTGATTTATCTCTTAAATATCTTTTAGAGATCTGATTTATCTCATAAATATCTTTTAGAGATCTGATTCCTTAATTTAAGGGATATTATCTCTTTTAACCAGATAAGGCTATTTCAAATAATATCAGGATTTAATATCAATATCTTATCCTTTAATTAAGTGATCTTTAACTTATTATCTTTAACTTCCGGACTGGGCCGGGTATTCGAGCTCGGTGACCGGGTTTACTCTTCGGCCAGTACACAAGCCCCCCAAGCTTTGAGCTGATTAGGCGTAAAAGCTTTCATGATGTCAGTCGAGCTCAGGAACTCGGTTTCATCTTTCTATCTTTAGGCCAGCCGAGGTGATTGGCCAAGCTTCACATTTTATATATATACATCCTCCAACTCGGTGAGCAGCTCGGGTGACCGAGCTTGATGCTTTCGGGGTGTCGAACTCTATATCTCGGCTTATACACAAGCCCCCCAAGCTTTGAGTCGATGACGTGGAAGCTTTTTCGCAGGAGCCGAGGCAAGTCGAGGTCGAGGTGGAGGTGATTACTGGTGTTGTGCTGACGCGTGGCCTTCACAGCATCATTTTCAAGGCTTGCGCTGTAGTTGCGTGCTCAAATAATAAGTCGAGAGCCGGAGCTCAATCGAGTAGTCGGGAGCCGGAGCTCAACCGAGTAGTCGGGAGCCAGAGCTCAACCGAGTAGGGAGCCGGGGCTCAACCGAGTTGGGAGTCGGGGCTCAACCGAGTAGGGAGCCTAAGCTTCTCGTTTCAAGTTGCCGAGCATCACATTTCGGCCAATTCTTAAGTTCAGCAGACTCGGTGGGCGAGTCTAGTAATCATTTCCCTTTGATTGTTTGGGTTTGGAGATCTAGTTTTACTTCTCGTCCAATATTTTAGTTTGGTGGGCTCAGTGGTCGAGTTTAACATCTCGATGAGTATATAAGTTCCCCAAGCTTTGAGCTCAGAATAAGCGAAAGAGTTTTATGAATGAAGCTGAGCTTGTCCTTGGTGTTGATAAAGTACTGGATTTGCATAGATCCTCTTACTTCGGCTAATACCTCTCGGGCAGTACTCGAGTTTAGTGGTTGAGGTTCACATCTCGGCCAGTAACATGTTCTGAACATAAGATACTTCAATCTTACCTATGTTTAAGACAAGTTAGAAGCTGGTAGCAGAGATTCGACTTATCAGTGATTCAGGCTCGAACCAATCTTTTGAAGAGTCAAGTTCAAACTCAGTCATTAGGAATTTACCTTGGTGCTTGCATTTAATTTTTGATGCTTTCAAGATGCTTATCTTGAGAGTTTGAACTTGACTCACCCTTTTCCGAATGTAGCTCGGTCTTTGAAGTTCTTGAGAGCTCTTGACATTTTCTTCGAGTAGCTCATAACCCTTTTGGTGGATTTTGAAATACCCACTAACTTAGAAGTTTGACCTTGAATTATTTTTCCCGATCTTGAAGGTGTGTCTCAGAATAGACTTTTCCTAATATCTTTTGTATGAGAAAATAGTTTTCATACAAGTTCTTCGAGCTGTAGGCTAAGGGATATCCTTTCTCCGTAATTTCCGAGAATATCCTTCCTTTATGCCCATTAGCCCCCCAAGCTCCGAGCTTGAAATAAGCGAAAGAGCTTAAATGTCAACCCGCATGTCTTAATACGCTTTTTGGTGCCAAGGACTTTGGACTATGATTCGTGGGAAATCTGTTTTTTGTAGAACCAAACCTTTCTTGGGTTATCGTCTTGCTTGACCGAGCATTGCTCGGATTTTTGTGCGGAGCCCAGTCTTACTTGGGATTCCAGCTTATTTGGTTGAACACTACCAGGATTTCCTTCGAATCCTGGGTCTCTAACATGCATGATCTGCTGTGGACTTTATCTTGGTGCGAAGATGTTGTGCTTGGCCTAGGATTTTTATTGCGAGGAAGGAAACATTGCTCGACCTCGACTTTTTCCGGTGCGTAGTGCGAGGGAGCATAGCTCGACCTCGACTTTTTGGTGCGACGGAGCAATGTTCGACCTCGGCCTTCTGGGCTTCTGCCCTTTGTTCTTAGCTAGACAATTTTAACTCTGGCCCTTTAGCGGGTTCCCAAGTTATTAAGCCAGCATATGCTCGGCTTTTACTAGAATTGGGTCATGATGCGAGCAGGAAAGCTGCGGTCGCTTATGCTCTTCTAAGTCTCCTCCATTACCTGTTTTTCGAGCCATGAGCTTTCTAATAATGAAAAGTATGAAGGCGGAAGCTGCCCGAACTTTGCGCACTGGGGATGAGCTTGAAAAAGCCATGGCAAAGTGTGAAGAGCAAGCTCGGCTGATTGGGCAATTGAAAGCCCAAAAGGTAGAGCTGAAAAAAGGCAACACCACCCCTATGGCCGAGCTGGAAATGGAAAGAACCGACCGGCTCAACCTTCCTAAGGTCGTGGAAGGGCTTCAAGCCGAGAAGGAAGCCAGTATTGAGGTGCGGAAGTTCCTGGAATCTGAGAAGGAGGAGAATCCGAGGCTCCGTTCTGATCTGGCTGAAGCCGAGGCTTCTATCATGAGGGAGCATGTTAATGGCTTTTCCCGAGCCGTGAAGCAGTTTCAGTATTTCAATCCGAATGCTGACTTTTCCTGTGCTGACGTGGACAAGGATTTTAACCGAGATGGAATCCTAGTTCCATTGTCCCAGCTGGAGGATGAGGAGGCCGTATCTCAAGGGGAAGAGGGAGAGGGGAAAGCGGCCGAGGAGGGACCCGAAGATGAAGGTGAAGTGGGCCTACCTGGCCAGTCTGCTACCATCCCTCCAAATGCCAAGGAGGACCTTGACTCATGAATTTGTATTAGTAGGTTAGGAAACACGTTGTTTTTGGGCGATGCCCTTTTGATTTTGAAATCTTATGTATTCTGGGCTTGGCCCATGGTTATTGATGGACCGACACGCACCTTACTGTTTGCAACTATTTTTCTAAGTTAGTACTTGTTTAGTTTCAGCGTGTTACGTGATTTAGTCGAAATAGTCAAAACTCGAAATATCTGTAGGTTCTTACCTACCTTCTTAGGTCTTGAAATACCTTTTCAGGCGTTAAGGAGTTTTTACCGTTGTAGACTTGGTATTTCGACCTCAACTCGGTCGATTTTAGTTCGGTCACCTCTTTAGGCACTTGCCTCTTTAGGTCCGGCGTCTCGACGACAGCTCGGTCAATTTTAGCTCGGTCACCTCTTTAGGCACTTGCCTCTTTAGGTCCGACGTCGCGACGGCAGCTCGGTCGATTTTAGTTCGGTCACCCTCTTTAGGATTTATGCACCTTTATAGGCTCGGGACGGCCTCTTTAGGATTTAAGCACCTTTATAGGCTCGGGATGGCCTCTTTAGGATTTAAGCACCTTTATAGGCCCGGGACGGCCTCTTTAGGATTTAAGCACCTTTATAGGCTCGGGGCGACCTCTTTAGGATTTAAGCACCTTTATAGGCTCGGGACTTCGACCCTGGTTGGTCGATTGCTCGGTCATTCGGGAGCCGGAGCTGAACTGAGAGTTTTTAAGGGAGCAAAGCTCGGTCTGGTGGAAAGGGAAGCACAGAGCTTTGACCTGTTATTTTCAAGGGAGCCAGAGCTCAACCACTTTGTAGTCGCAAATTTTGTGACTCTGGGAGTGGTATCATCCGAACATTACTTTGCTCAAATATATAAATAATATGATATGATGCTACATAACACAACATTAAAGGCGTGGAGCAAATCATATTAGATTGAAGCTAGATTTAAAGAACAATATCACCTGAGCATTTCGCGGGCTCTGATTTAGGCATTCCCTGAAGCTACTATGGTCTAGCTCTCCTAGACCGAGCTGTGCTGGCCGAGCTCTCTAAGACATCTTCCGCTCTCCGAGGCCGAGCTGTGGTGGCCGGAGCTCAACCCAGTAGTCGGGAGCCGGAGCTCAACCGAGTAGTCGGTACAACCAGATCTGGGCGTGAAGTAGGAACCGTCAGAAGGGCTTGGCGATTAGGCTGGGTATCAACATTCCAACTTAAAACCTGAGGAGAATCAGTGTGGGTGGCCAGTATATTATTGTATTGCGGGAATTCCCTGATTCTGTTAACCTCGCCATGGTGTATGATAGTTTTGGATTTTTTGATGAAGGGAGAGCGTGCTTCTTCATTAAACTGACAAATATGTTCAGCAGCTGCAACCCTGGATTTGACAACCTCGCAAGTAGCTATGACAAGAGTATTCGGAACAGTGCCGTCGGTTTGCTCGGAGAGATAGAGACGGTGACGGTTCTTGTATTTAAATTCCTCCAGTTGGGGACCCCATCGGCAAGAAAGAGAAGGCCAGACGAGGTTGTGATTGGCGAGCCAGTCGTAGAGGACAGGAACCAACGACTACCATTGACTGTACCTCCCTTCAACTGAACTCTCCTTCTCCATCCTGCCAGCGCTACAGACTGAGTTGAAGAAGAGATTTCACAGGAAGACAGGAAAGGATCTCCATGATGACTTCGTCCATTAGGGTTTCATCATAGGCGGCATCTTGGATAACAACAACGTCTGAGGAAGATTGAAAACTGGTTCCCTAGACTGCAACTTCCCTCACTGTGCCCGTCCAAATCAACTGGTTCAACGGTTATGTCTGCAGTTCGGCAAGATCGGGAAAAAATCGGTAGTCCTAAACAATCGGAATCAAACCATTCTGAACCTGTACAAATCGGAGTTAAACCGGATGAGCTGATTGGATGAGTCAAAGGAGGAAGTGCTTGTCCGTTTATCATGGCAGTGTGAAGAGGTGCAGCGGCGCGGGAGTGGTCATGTGGCCGATCTACACAGGCATGGCCGGATCATGGCAGGGCTGTGCGTGGAGGAGAGTGGCGATGACGGTGACTTCGTCGGTGTGGCCACGCATGGTGCCGCGGAGAACAAGACCCTTTGCCATTGTCGGGTTTCACTCCAAGCTTGGCAGGATGGTATCATTGTTATGTTGAGGATGCATGGTATGCATGATATGATGCTGAGTCGAACACATCATCCTTAAAGTGTCGGTAACTTTTGTCTCTCCTGGTTCTAGATAAACCTGTATTATTGTAATACCTGGGTTTATGATTAGCACCAATGAACTTTCGCTGCTTGGCATTGACAGAGGAAATATTTGAATAATCTATATATATTAGAATTTGAGTGGCAGTTTGCCTAATTAGTTCTTCTTCAAATTCTATATCATAGTATGAGAAATTAACGATGCGATAGGCGATGTACTACATGCCAAAAATATTTCTTTAATAATGAAAGAATAAAAAGAAGGATGAGTTATTTCTTCCTTGAATTCCATAATGACGAAAATATAGAATTTGAAGAAGCTTCATCACCATAGTCTGATAGCTCATCTAATTAATCGCTTGACAGATGCCGATAAATGTGAGGCCGGGGAAAGTTTGCCTCGGTCCCACGGTGGGCGCCAAATGTTCCTGCCGAGATCCGACTTGGTGGAATCTCGCCGTAGAACGTCAAACCAAGAGTGAACAAAGGGGTTGTTTTAGATTATGGCTCGACAGAATGTTGTATTCCGGTCCTACGTATCCCAATGAGAATCAAAGCCAGACTTAGTTCTAGGTTCAACCCTTGGTGGTGGTGATTTCGATCTCTTAGTTTTGTATCGGATGGATACTAGGGAGCAAGGACTCTCTGATGGTCTCTTGGTCGACGCTAGTTTCTCTAATATACTTAAGAGAGAGTCACCGGAGTTCAGTGAAAAGTGAGGTTCTATCATGGGTACTCCTCCTTTTATAATAGGATTCCCCTCTCTTTTAGAGATCTGATTTATCTCTTAAATATCTTTTAGAGATCTGATTTATCTCTTAAATATCTTTTAGAGATCTGATTCCTTAATTTAAGGGATATTATCTCTTTTAACCAGATAAGGCTATTTCAGATAATATCAGAATTTAATATTAATATCTTATCCTTTAATTAAGTGATCTTTAACTTATTATCTTTAACTTCCGGACTGGACCGGGTATTCAAGCTCGGTGACCGGATTTACTCTTGCGCCAGGACAATATGTATAACCTATGACTATGAGTCCGATTTTAGTTTGGCACTTGAAATGGTCAAAATAGAGTTTTAATTTGTTTTTGTACACAAAAAAAAAAAAAAACAGAGAGCCTTAATTTGTTTTACAGGTCCATGTTTTTTTTAAAAAGAAAATAGGTGATGTTAAAATGAGTCAAACTTCCATTTTATTAATTGTTTCGGGCTCTCTATATATATTAGGGGGTTTTAGATTCAATTCAATTAAAAAAATAAAAATTAAATAAAAATAACTAAAAAATAAAAATCAAAATATGTTGGATTGATTTGGATGAAATTTTTAATCACAGATTGGTTCGATTCAGTTTTTTTATTTTATTTCCTAAAATCTAGTCAACCTGGAACTATTTATTATACATAAATGTTTCTTATATCCCAATAACCCAAATTTAGTAAGTTTTTTCATCATTTCCGTCTCTACTCTCTATTATAACACTAGTTCACCAATTATCAACAATTTTGATATTTCACCCATTATTGGGACGGGTGTTTCTTTAGACGTTTCATCATATTCGAGAGATTAATCTCTTATTTATCGGATGAGAGATTGAGAGGGTACTCTGCGAAAAAAAAACGTTAATATTTCCTCATTAGTATTGGTAAGTGTCTTCACAGGTTATTTACTTGGCTTAATTACAGTAATTTTGGTCTCCTTATTATTGGTCATATGTGATTTTGGCCCCTAAGTTTTTTCGTGCATATTTGATACTTATTTTTTCAATATTGTAAATTTGATCTTTTTATTTAATGTTTGACAATTTTTTCAATGATCAACATAAAATAACCACTCATCTAGTTATTTGGGATCTTACTGTTAATAGTGATCAGTTTCAGGGATGGTTGGATGCCGGAACCATAATCAATGGCCAATATTTTCTTTTCCTTTTTAACGTGTCCTTAGCTGCAGCCTTTTCCCTTTTGGTTTGTAAGTCATTGAGATCCCGTGCAACAAACCTCACTTTTACCCACTCCTTCACAATCACACCACATTACTAACTATAATTCACAAAATAATGGCCATATAACACAAAACTCAGAACCAAATTAAACTAGCAACTATAACAAGAATCAGTGAACTCTGTTTCCAGGAGAGAGACAAGATCCGAACTTTAGAATAAATACTTGTTGGAGAACCTTTTTGACTAGTAGTTATGGAGAAATTTCAGTAAAAAGAAAATAAATTAAGGACCATAAGTAAACACACAAAACTTGAGCAAAATTGTTCCTCCGGGCCAAGCAAATGTCAAGCAATTCACTCGTTTCTTCTTCGGATTGATTATGGTTTGGATTGAATTGTATATTGAGTTCTTTTTTGCTTTATTATTTATTTTTATTTTGATATTTAAAATACTAATTTAACATCTCAAATACATTAACTCATGAATCTAAACATGGATAACAATAGTCATATTTTCCAAGTGTGCCATTCTTTTATAAAGGGGTTGGAGTAAAATAGAAAACTCATAAAAAAAAAGATTATTAATCTATTTTAGAATAAAATTGTATATAATATTAGTGTATATATATACAGTCTAGTTGCAAAAGTGATAACCAAAACCAATCCAAAGAAAAAGTTACGATTTTTTCAATTGTCGATTCGTCAATAAATTTACTTGTAATTTTCCCTTAACTTCCTACCCTCTGGACCTCAACTTCTAACCCACTACTCTTCATCAATATAAGCATACACCATGGAGTATCTAAGGTATGTTCATCTATAAAAATAAAAAAAGGTATATATGTTCATCCATTATTGTCTAACTCTAACTAGAAGCTCTCTTTACGGGAAACAAAAACTAGAAGCTCTCTAACACGATTAAGTTGTTTGAATCTACTAGTTCACATATTGGCATAAACAAAGTAATAACAGGTTACAATTTTTATTAAATGTGTGTTTGGAATCAAGGGCGGAGCCAATAATTTGACATGAGGGGGGCCAAAATCAAATACATATAATATGAAATAACAATAGAAAAAATAACTAACATATAGAGACAAACTATATGAAACAAAATTGATATATGATTATCAACTTAATATAATATAAAGAGTAAATTATACTCAACTACTTCTAAATTTATTAAACTAATATCAAACCCCAATTTTGGCTATAAATTACACTCACCCTATTTTTTAGTTATGACAAGCTATTGACTTAACATTGTTAAGTTACTAAGAATAAAAAATTATTTATAATAAGTTATTTGATAAAGAAACACTCATCAGGAACTTGAATAACTTGGAAGTCATAGCTCAAATAGAGTTTTTTGGATACAATCTATTAACTTCTGAACCAACAATTTTGTGTTAGATACCAAATACAATTCAAAATAAAATAAAATGTTATCTTGAGATTTTTATTGCAAAGCTTGACAATGATTCCCATGAAACCAAATGAAAATAAAATCAAATGACTATATAATGATTTAAAAGCATAAGCATTAATTACTTTATGGAGAATATGCAGACATTTTGATAACAAATGACACCAATCTTATTATTTAATAGTATGTAATTTTATTGAGTTACTATTTTATATATATATATATATATATATATATATATATATATATATATATATATATATATATAATCACTCACTCACTTGGAGTAGAGGGAGGCCATGGCACCCAAAGGCCCCCCTCTCCCTCCGCCTATGTTTGGAACCATTTTAATATTGATTTAGAATTGCTTTTGAAAAGTAAAAACTACTCTTATTGGCTTCTTCTAAATCACTTCCGACATCTTTAACCGGTTACCAAACATGCATTGGTAGTAGAACAAAAAAATATCAAAGAACTTTACGAGTATGTTTGGGAAAGCTGGAAAAAAAAAGATTATATTGATAATCTGTTTTCAAAAAATCGATTATTATGATAATCGATAATAATCAGAATCTGTTTTTTTTTGGGTTTGTTTGCTGAAAAGCAATTTTAAGATAATCTATTTCGTTTGGGTGGTTCAAAAATAATCATTTTTACATTGTAAATTACGAAAAAGGGTATGAAGAAATTTGTTTATAATATTTGTTTTTATTTTAACATTAGATTTATTTATATCTTGTTATCAAAATTTTAACTATTTAAAAAAAATTCTAACTTTTTTCCATTATTATGGAAAATATGTGAAAATATATTATTTTTTATACTAGGTAATTTTAAAAAAATATATATTTCAGTTTATAACAAAGAGAATTTGAAAGGTAAACCATAAATATTAAACTCAACAAGCAACTCACTTTTTTTTTTTTATATATATATAACAAGCAACTCACTTTAATTTTATTGAAATGAAACAAAAAAAGAAGAAGAAATAATAATAAGGCAAAATAAAACAAAATGAAATAGCAAATTACATAGTATCAGATCAGATAATAACAAGAGGAGTTACAGAAGCAACCAAAGGAACTTGGTCCTTCATCTTCTCAATGCGGCACCGAGAGAGGGAGCGGGTGGCGGTGGCGTTTCTGGTTTGAACGGCGGTGAAGCTCGCGGAGCACGACGGCGTCGTGGTGACTAAGGCAAAGCGAGGAGGGATGGCGGAAGGAGACCAGATCCGGGTCGAAGGCTCACGGGTCCTGATCTGGACTGGGAAGCACCGCACGGTGGGGATACGGCAGAGGAGGGACGCGAGTTCTGTGACTGGTCGGACGGTGGGCTTGGGGCGAAGATGTGTGTTTGGTGAAGAAGGGCCGTTGGTGGTGGAGGAGGTTATTAAGAGGACAAACTGAATAATCGAAAAGAATTTAATCAAACCGTTGAGTGAGGGAGCTTATAAAAAAACAGTTGAAATTGATAGAAAACATTTTTTTTAAGATTTAATTTTTTTACACAAACACAATGATTATTTGATAAAACAACTTAATGGTCTAAAAACAGTTGAAATTGGGGAAAATAATCAAACATGCTCCATGTACTATTGCGCCAAACCATCTTAAGAGTGAGCCACCTAATTAAGTAATTATCACCAAATTAGCATAACAAAAACTCGAATTCTTGTGTTTTTTTTTTTAAAGAAGAAGATTATATAAAAAATAAATAAAGAAGAAGATAATAACAGAAAGTGAAAAAGAAACCGAAGAAGAAGAATAATTAGCATTCCACGTGCAATTTGCTTTAACATTCATTGTTTCTTGCGATAACCGTTATACCCTTTACACCACTACCAGTCCACCACCAACACCAACCTAAACACACACACTCACACACACAATCTCCGAGTGAAAAACGCAACGAGACAGATAGATAAATGAAGAGACAAAGGAGCACGGTGTCGCCGTCATCGTCACGGCGAGAAAACGCGCCTCCGTCGGCGGAGAAGAAGATTCACGCCAAGACTATCGGCTGCATGTCCGGCATTCTCCACCTCCTCTCTAACTCTCACTCTCATCGCCCACGCCGTTTCCTCACATTCGGTCCGTAACCGTAACCGTAGCCGTAACCGTTCCACATTTTCCCGGTACTGTTTGGTTTCCGAGAAAATTTCTAATATTATTCTTTTCTTTTCTCCTTAGGTAAGAAGCACACTAAGAACAACGGTTCTTCTTCTTCCGCTTCCTCTGTCAATTCGCGACGAGAGAATACGAGAGAGGATAAAATCGCTGATGTCAGCATCGGTCGTAATCCGAGATCGTCGTGCGAGGTTCCGCGGAGTCCGACATTGCCGGCGGAGATTCGCCGATCGAGTTCGGCTGCTCCGACGATGGTGGAGGAGAAGCGCCGTGGTTCGCCAGCCCTGGTGGCGAGGCTGATGGGACTGGAGGAGGCTCCGGCGACGCCGCCGGAGTCGGTGGAGGAGAAGAGGCAGAGGCTGCTCGGAGCGTTGCAGAGGTGCGACGAGGATCTGAAGGTGCTGAAGAAGATCATCGAGTCTGTGCGGTTGGACGATCGTTCTCCGGTTCCTGCGCCGGCGGTAACGCTAAGCGCCGGAAGCGTTGCGGAGAAAGTTAAAACGGTTTCGGAGGTTACGAATTGTTCGGTGATTAACGGCGAGCAACAGCAACCGAGTCCGGTGTCTGTGCTCGATGAGTTCACTCGTTCTCCACTCAGTCCGAGTTGCTACTCGGGACGTCATTCATTTGGTAAGCCCTCTTTGGTTCTTCTCTGTATCAATCTTCATCATCACCAATTCACCACTGTTTTTCATTTTTCATTTTTATTATTTTTTGCTTATTGCAGTTAATTAAATAAAATTAAATGTTAATTCAAGTTCAATGGCCTATAAAATGTGTGCGTTAGTAATAACTAATGACTTAGAAATTCTGTTAATTAAGTTCACTGTAATTTTTAATTTTATTTCTTATGTTCATGTTGCATGCTAATTTGTTTCAATAATATATGATTATAAGTAGCTCAATTCTACTTTGCATGATTATAACAATAATGCATGGACAAATATAATCAATGTTTTAAAATGCGATTGCAGCAACGTTAACCATAAATCCTAGACAACTGTGGGAAGATATATCTGATGCTTTTTATATATCCTTTTTATGATAATAAATTCATATATTTTTTTATTAAATATTAAAATACTTTTATGAAAGTGTTTTAGAAAATATAGCAAAACTCATTTGTGGTGGCTAGAATATTGCTTGCTATGGAGTTTTGAACGAAGATTTTATACATCATTAAAAAAAAATGTTTTTTTGTCTTTTTTGTGTACTATTTAGATCATTTAGATGAGCTAAACCTCTTTCGATCTCTTTGATACTCTTGTTTTATTCAACTTTTTTAAAAGTATCTCCTTTTCTCCTTTTCTCCCTTGAGTTGGTAGGAAATGACTAATAAAGCGGAGAAGGAATGGGACACAAATTGACATCCTTTTTATATTTTGGAATGGTAGCAAATTGATTGTTAATTTTTTTTTTTAAAATATTTTGGATTAGTAGGAAGCTTATACAAAGACAAGAGTAAATTAGTAAATTAGTAAATTGCTATTAAATCAATATATAAGTGGCATATACCGATGGAAAAGCTAGGTTTCCTTCTTTCTTTCTTATTTTTAATCGGAAAATGATCGTAATTGCCATTCTTCTGAAAGCATTTACAATCCCTAAGCTAGAAAGATGCATAGTTCGCAAGTAACTTTGATGATGTAGGAGTAACTATCCATGAAGAGGAGACACAATGATCTTTGATAAAAAGAACATGCTGTGCCGCTATACATGATGTTTGGGATTCCAAATTTAAAATCATAACTTCTTGTTTTCCACACCATCATGACCATCATAGTGGGAGACAAATTGATTTCCTCTTGCCACTGCAATCATCCTACACCTAATTTAACAGTGATTTACAGCTATCAGTTATAATGAAAACAATGAATAATTCCTGTTCTTCAAATATTCTTTCAATGTACGTTTTGTGATAGAGGAAAATTTTCCATATTCTCTTACCAGCTATTAGTAGTATTATATGTTTCTCTTTGGAGACAAAAACTAAAGAGAAACCCAATGCTCGTTTTGGTTCTGATCTAAAAGAATAAGAAACTAATAAATTGTGTGCTTTAGTGGATGGATCTTGGACCACAATTTGTACTCTAAGAACTATATACCTCATGACATGAGGCAGTCAAAAGATGTTCAAAAGAAAAAGGAGGGGGAGAGAGAAAAGATGACACAAACCTTTGATGCTTTACCTGCCATTTGCCATGCAGAAACCTACTTTTGCAGGGATTTGTTAACTTTCTACCCCACCCACCACCCCCAACCCAACAACCAAGAGCCTTGGTTGGTTGCCTACTGCACTACTATTGCAGATACTTTCATGCGTGTGGTGGCCTGAAGAAGACATTAATTGTCTTAATTTGTTCAGTACGTGTTTTGGAGGGAAAGTTATCGTTATGGTGGACATCTCCAATCACATCGTGATACATTTGCACTACTTAATTATCCACACTGATAGCAACAGCATATAATATTCCAAATAAATTAAAAAATTACAACATATATAGTAGCTCTCGTGAAAAAAAAGAGGGTGATATAACATATATATCTGTTAAATTGAAACAGTTATTTCATTTCTTTCTTTATTTTAAATACTTCATCTGCATTATATTAGCTAGTCTGTCTAAATAGTTTCCACTGTTTCTATATAAATCAGTATAATTCAACAATAACCTAATTAATTAATTGGTTGGTTTAGCGGTAGATACTAGATAACATGTGATATGTAGGGGTATGTCAATTTCTTGAGGCCAGGGCGCAAATATTCTTGTGAATCTCCTTGATCCCGACGTGGATAGCATTCCTTTAACTATATCGAGGAAGTGGGTTAGTCGAGACATGCAAGCTAACTCAAAAAAAACATGACTGCATAGATATGATTTTTCATAAATATTAAAATGCAATTTATTTAATATCTATAATAATTCTGCATGTATATCATTAATTAAAAAATTATTATAAATATGGATAATTAGCAATTTTATGCACAGGGCGAATGCAGCAACACAAGCAGCAGTTACTAAAGAAGCCAGGAGAGGACGAAATTAGCAACACGTTTATCTACGAGAGAACGACAAGCGAGTTGGTACATAATAAGAAAGTCAACATCGAAGATCATTCACATATGTGGAGTAGCAAGGCTATGATAAGGAGTGTAGAGGAAGTGTGCAGGGACATTGCTTGGGGAGAAAAGAGAGAGCTTGGAAGAATAGGTTTAGTATTGCAGGATTATATATGCAAGGATTTAATTGAAGAGACTGTTAGAGAATTAGGTTGCCTGTACACTCTGCCCTTTGAGGCCTGTAAGAGAAGACTGTGCTTCTAACCATGGTCAGAATTATTCAGTTCTTTCTTTTTAATTTACCTGATCTGTTAAATTTACTCAACAACCTAGATCATTCACTCATGTAGAGTGTTGAGGAAGTGCGCAGACATTGCTTGGGGAGAAAAGCGAGAGCTTGGAAGAATAGGGTATATATTCAAGGATTTGATTGAAGAGACTGTTAGAAAATTAGGTGTGCCCTTGAGGCCTGCAAGAGATCAAGACACTGCCTCTAACTTGCACATGGTCAAAATTATGTCCAGTTCATTTTTTTACCTGGTCTGGTCTGTTACAGATTACATTTAATTTAGCAGGTTATTCGTGCAACATAATGTACAAATAACTTATATATTCATAAAAATATCAATTTAATTTAAATCATTAGATATTTATGAGAGGGTTTAATTTTGATACAGTGCCACTTAATCACAAAATCATTCTATGTTTGACTTTTAAGATAATTATGATAAGAGCGAAATATTTTTTAATGACATAATAATTTAAGATTAGTTGGCAGTTTAAAAAATATTTATTGAAATTTCATAGCAATTAAATCCTTTATGAAATTGAATGTTAATAAATGAAAATAAGAGTAAAATTATATACATAAGTTCAAAAGAAATATTTTACTTTTTTTTTTGGTGTACAAAATATTTTACTTTAAGTGAGCCTTAAAGTATTCTTGGGTTAATTCTAATGTTTGACAGGGGCAAAGCTACCTTATTTTATGAGATAGTAATGGTTACCTTAAAATATTATAAAGTTCTTTATTTTACTCAATTTTTTAAAAAGAAATTATTAAGCTTAGCCTCCTAAAAGGTAGTATTTTTTTTTACCGCCCATGTATAATTGATCTTTTTTTAGAAGCAGGTATAATTGATCGATCTTACTCCGCCCTTGATGTTCAAATTCTTCACGTGTAATTCTCTATCTTATTGCCGATGCAATATCTAAATTTTCAACTTGATTAACCAACACCAATGCATTTGTTGACTGTTATTTCATGCAAAATACACGAAAAGTTAACCAGTTTTCTGATTTATTAATTAATATAAATATAAATGATACGAGGTGTATCTCTGAAAAACCATTTGAGATGTGAAAATACTGGGAAGTTGCTTTCTGCCAAATGGTTTTTGGAATGGTGGACATATTTTCTCTGAAAACAAGTTAAAACACAACTTGGACTTCTTATAAGCCCATCTTAACTGGGCCGAGCCTTGCCCGAAAAGGTTCAACTGGGCCGAAGGGCTAAGACCAGGTACGTACGTTTTCTTCTCTCTTTGCTCTCTTCCATAACAATAACAGTGCTAACTAAATGTTATTGTTATGTTGTGATTTAACAGATTTTTAAGCATAAATAAAATGGGGAAAAAGAGAAAACAGAGTGAGATTGAAGATGTGGCACTGCCAAAGAAAGAAGATGCTGCTCCAGAGAGACCAACCAGAACCCTTTTGGGATGGAAGGATAAGAATAAGGATGATGAGGTTAACGATGTTGATTCAGCTATCTTTAGAAACAAAGAGAAGGTTTTGGCCACTTGCTCAAGGCGCATTAATTACAGGTACCTGCAACTACATACAGTGTTTGGTATCTTACCATATTTTACTGTAAAAAAGAAACTGTTTTTTATTTGTTTGAGTAAAAGCTGATATGATTGGATAAACTGATTGAATTGTAAAATAACAGTTTTTACGAGAAATTGTGTTTAGATAAGCTATAAGTCCTTTTCTTTATCAGTAAGAAAACCAGACAAGAAAAAACAGACTACAATCTCAGCCTAGTTACACCTAAGGCATCAGCAAGCAGAACACAATGAAGCTGAGGGGGATGTTGTGGCCAGGACATCAAAGCTTGACTAGAGAAGCTATAAGTCTGAAGCTTGCTTAGAAAATTCATTAGTTTGTAACCAATAACATTCTTTCCATTCCATTTTTGCAAAACTAACTATTCTAATGACTTCGTAATTATTATATAAAAGTGGTTTTTTAACGCAACTCTAATGAAATAGTTTATCTTAAAATCACTTTTCAACAAACATATTCAAATATCATATTGATTCTATTATAATCAATTATTGTTATAATCAAACACTGGCACTTGGTTCTTTCTTCTTTGTGCTGAAAAGATGATTATTTTATTTATTTTTGGGAAGGGGGTTGAAAAATTATGCAAAACCAAAATTTTGTTTTGTTCCATGGTTTAGTATTGTTTATATGGTATTGATGGGTTGGAGTTTTTTGACTTTTTTCATAAATTTATAGGTACGGGCATTTGATGTTGAATATAGTCTCGTTTTTGCCTCATTGTAAGAAGGATAACAAGGTTGAATCAAAAGAAACTAAAGGCGCCACCCTGAATGAGCTTGTTGAGCTCAAGAATTGTTCCTCCTGTTTATTTTTCGAGGTATTCTTTTTTATATTCACAAGAATTTTCAGTGTCATCATAGGTTAGGTTAGGTTCATTATGTTATGCAGCTGCCATTCACTATATAAGCTTATGCATCATGTTTATGCTAATGTTGAGTTTATAATTGTTTTGCCTGTTTGTTTAAAGGAATTCCTTTACCGGTAACAAAAATTTGGTGGCATCATTTTGATATGATAGGTTATTAGTGGCAGGCTAAGCACATATTTTAATTGGCATTTTACCTTCAAATATCATTACTTACTTTTTCCCATCAGATGAAACACCTAATATTTTTCATTTTCTGGATTCATGTTTTATCCATTTTTAATCATAACATGCATATACACTGTTGTTCACCGCCAACATTGGCTTGTTTGTCCACGTATCCAAGCTAGTGATTGAATTTGAACTCTGATGATCAGTGCAATATTTTGCATTGTGTTTGCAGTACAACTCTTAGTTATTTATGACTTTGGATCGAATCAACTTGTTGCATTCTGATTACTGTGGTATCCTCCCTTTTCCATGTGTTTCAGAGCAGGAAGGCAAATGATCTTTATCTCTGGATGGCAAAATGCCCCAATGGCCCATCCGTAAAATTTTTAGTTAGTGCTGGTAATATCCTCCTCTGATTATTATCATAAGATTACTTCAATAATATATTTTTTTTATAATGATGATTTAGTGTTCTGGGTTTTGTATTCTTGTAGAGTTATGATTGATTGTGTCTCTCTCTCTCTCTCTCTTTTCCTAATGCCATTTTAAAAATCTGTCTTTGTCCTCCACTTCTTTCCAGTGCACACAATGGAGGAATTAAAGCTAACTGGAAATCAACTAGAAGGTTCCCGCCCTATTTTGACATTTTCAACAAACTTTGAAAAAGATGCACATTGGAAACTGTTAAAGGAGATGTTGTTACAGGTGTTTGGTCTGTTTCTTTTCTCTAAGTAGTATTTCTTTATTGTCTATGAAGTGTCATGAAAGAAAGAGGAAATCTCTTACCAATATTTCGATTAATCTTGCATGTACCATTGCATATCAAGAGTGAAGGTTATTTCAATAATATCATCTTAGCTTGTTGCTTTGTGCTGTATTAACTACTAGTCTAATTCAAAATTGTTTTACGTGCACTTTCCCGATGTATTTGTGATCTTATACTGCTGTTGTTGTTTATCTGCCAAGGAGTATTTTCTATCTTCATATTATTACTGACCAGATAAAACTCTATTACTTCTATGTTCATCTTTTGGCTTAGTTTAAATTGAGTAGGATGTGGAGATCTGTTTCATGCATATATTGCTATCCACATATTTTCTAATTCTGATACATGTGCCTTAGTACTGGATTTGAGTGTGATTTGTGGTTTTTTCGTGCACATGTGTGGGTTTCTGAGTGATTAAATAGTTAAAGTACTCACAATTTTGATTATTGCTGACATACTCTTTCTTTCTTCTATTCAGATATTTGAAACACCAAAGAACCATAGAAAGTCTAAGCCTTTCCATGATCACGTCTTTGTTTTCTCAATAGTTGATGACCATATATGGTTCCGGAATTATCAGGTTTGTGTTTGCATTTTCTCAATGTCTAAAGAAACAGCAGATGCACTTTGGAGATTTGCTGTTTCCGACATCACCGAGGAATCAGCTCGAGCTTCTTAAAATTTCAATTTGGAGGATTATCTTTGGGGTGCCTCACCAGTAGACATTAGTACGGAATAATAATGGTTAAACACAACAACATTGAAGGCAAAGAATAGTGGCTGTTCTGATTAGAGTCTAGTAAAATCTTTTACACTATCAAAGAACAAAAAAAGTTCCACCAAATTATTGTTTACTAAGATTCCAGGGAAAGCTTTTAATTGTGTCTGAATTTTTAATAAGTGGCTCCATATGGCCCAATGATAGTGTGAAACTCTTAGACTAATAATGGATTAAAATTAAATCCATATTGTTCTATGGTATGTAAGGTTTATATTTACTGATTAACTTTATTCTTTTAATTGTGGCTCAACCTTACCAAATCAGTATTGATAAAGTAAATCTTTATTCTGGTTTGATGGCTGTGCGAGCCTGCATATCCACTCCTTTGGTGTTTACAGTACGCTAAACCATCGGATTGGTTTAATTGTATTGTACTTTTAAAAAGGTGAACAGTGGACATTTTTATTCTTAGAACTGAAATAAACCATTGGATGCTATTATTATGTAATTTCATTGTTTATACTTATATTTAAAAGAATGCTTAATTGATGTGGATACGAATGTCTTGTGCACCATATCATCACTTGCCAATGCCGTATTGATTGGTAGTTTGGTACACAGGGGCTAGTTGTTCGTGCATTTATTGATTTACATATTAATCTAATGAATATAATTTTAGTTATTATATAATGTATTGAAAAGTGTTAATAAATTAAATGAGATAGTGGGGTCATTTTCTGCAAGTACTTAGCATTAAACAAATGATAAAATGTGAACATGGTTTTCCCATACTATAGTGTTGTCTCTCTTCTTCTGCTTCTTGTAGCTGCTGCTTACTGTGCAATTTTACACACAAAACTATCTTTTTTACCATGCAGATCTCTGTTCCTCACAATGAGTCAGACAAATTACCTGGAGGAGGACTTGATAAAATGACATTGGTTGAGGTCTGAAAATTAGCTTATTGATATGTTTTGATCTGTCAATTTCTGATAGTCCTTTAACCTGTTCAAATTGCTTGTTTAGGTTGGTCCAAGATTCTGCTTGAACCCAATTAAGATATTTGGTGGTAGTTTTGGAGGCCCAACTTTATATGAAAATCCATTCTATGTATCACCAAATCAAGTATTAACCAATATATTCTCCATCTATAGTTTTCTGCTAAAAATTTTGTATTATCATTGGTTGTGTTCATGGTCTTTTTATGTTGGTTCTTGTAGATTCGAGCATTGCAGAAAAGAAAGAAGGCTGGAAAGTATGCAAAGAAGGTCAATGCAAAGACAAGGAGGAAAATGCATGAGAAGATGTATCATCCTCTGGAGCCTGATGAGTTTGCAGATATGTGGAAGGAATGATTTTGAATACATTGGCCACTTTCACTAAAACTAAAAGTAAGAAAAATTCCAGATCTCACTTATATCTGGCATGAAATGATAGTTTTTGGTTGGCAGCATATGCTTCAGAGCGTCTTAGGATGTTGTGAATTCCTTTATATGTTCAATTGGCGATATGGGATGTATTTCTGTTTATAATCACGTTATAATCTGTGACAGAAAAGGGAGGTTTTTGTGATTTTACTATATTAATTTCGTTAATTCTTGTGGGGGCTGCTTATTGCCTATGCTTTAGTTATATGATATATTTATGTTATATGTACATCATTTTGAAGTCACATAACCAATGTCTAAGTCATTTGAATTATGAAAAACTTTGTTCCTTGATGTTATGACATAATTTACAAATGTGATAAAGATTAAAGTTGCTTTAAAATCATAGAGTATTTAGAAATCTCTCTCTCTCTCTCTACACACACATGGGTGGAGATTCATTAATTCCAAGAGCAAGTTTAAAAGACTTGCTCCAAATCCTCACCCTTCAATTTATTTTAAAGAAATCATCTAACTAATATTGGATTAGAATAAATTGAAGGGTAGAGATTAGAAGTAAGTCTTTTAAGTTTACCTTATTAGAGTCAATGGATCCCCACTTATATACAATATGACTTTGTGGTTTAATCTTGACCGTTTAAAGTTTGATCCAATGACTATGATATAATTCTCTCACTTTCACATAAAAAAGGCCCTTTCACTTGATATATCCCTATATATATATATATATCATGTCTCAAATGAGACATAAGAAAAGTTTTTGAGCAGTGTTGTCGAATAGTGGCGCCATGACGGAAAGCGGTGGCGGGATTTGAAGGAACCGCCATACGGAGGCGGTGGTGTGCCGGATTTCACGTGGCGGTTCATGGCGGCCGGCGGGTATGGCGGAATCGCCTGTCATGGGGGAAATGGCGGGTTTTTAGGGTTTTTTTTAGAAAAACCTGACCCATCCTTCTGGGTTTGTTGGGTTGTGCGACTCGACCCAGACCAAAATGGGTGAAAACCCTAATATCTCTGTATCACTTTTCTCCCTTCATTTTATCGTCGAAACAAAAACCCTAGAGCATAACCCCTTCTCTTCCTCCCACTTCACACTTTCTTCTCTGACCACCCACTCTCCGGCGACCACCCTTTGACCGACAACCAGTGACCATTCTCTTCTTTTCTCCTTTTTTCAGTCATTTTCGAAAAATGGGAGGCGAGCCAGCTTCTTCTTTTCTCCTTGTTAGTAGTCTTGAACCTTGTTGTTTTATCAACCTTGTTAGTAGTCTATGATAGGTATTATGAGACTTATATGGTATATTGTATCAATTTAGTTTATGGTTCCTGACATATGTTGTTAGTATTTTGGATTTTATATTTATTTCTGCAATTTATATATATATATATATATATATATATATATATATATATATATATATATATATATATATATATATATATTTTGTCCGTCATGACATCTACCATATGGCCGCATCGCCATTCGCTATAATGTATGACGGATTTTTGGCCGCTCGCCATCCGCCATCGATAACACTGTTTGTGAGCATATTTATATATAGAAGTTAAAAATGAATAAAAGAGGAACAAAAAATTGTATATTCATTCAATGTATATATAACACCTATTTTGTTATACAGAAAATTGGACTATTAATACATTGGAAGGGGGGCCAAGCCTATGCTTACCCCATTAATTTGTCTCATCTCATTTACTGGAAGTCATATTTTGTTTAGAATCTCTTTCATAAATTAACCATGGTTTCTAAAATAGGTACATTTATACTCACACCGTCTTCATATATATTTCATTCCCTAACATTGCATTTCTCTCAACAAAATACATCTTGGTTGCATTTGATGCATATTGAGGGACAACACATGCACAAAAGCACAACATAATCGGTGTTTGCCTTTTGTAAAACTCATATCGATCCAATTATGCGGTTCATTATACCTCTTTACATTAGCTTCATTTTTTTTCATCTTTTTTTTTGTTTCATTTTTCCTCTTGTATACTGGTTAGAGTATCCTTAATACTCTATATCAATATACTTTTTTATTTATAAAAAAAAAAGTAGCTAAGTTACATCACAACTTTTTGTTTTATCAGTTATTTGGTGGTCCATTAATACCACAAGTAGAATAATACGAAATGTGTTACAATACACTTTAGACTCTTAGCAACAACAATACAATATCCTTTAGAGTCATAACATTAACAATTAGGGGTTTTCCCAAAACAATGCAGCGGTGGGGACAGTAGTGGTGGTAAGGGAGAGAACAATGGTGGCAATCTGTCTATATGGAGTAGAAGGTTGATTGAGAAAAGGAGGTCAGAGGTAAGTAGTTTTTGCTCATTTTATAATTAATGATGTGGACAAAAATTATCTCAGTTTAGTGAATAACAAAAAAAACAGAGGAATTTAGTATTGTCCCTTGGGTGATTTGTATATATATAGCAAATCTGATGCTTCTCTAGACTCTTTTGTTATTCAAATACATTTCATTCTCTAAGATGACTTGCGGATCAATAATTTTTAATTTTTTTATAGTGGAATTACTAAATGTTTAGTTGATTCGTTAACCATCCATTAACTAATTAGCAAGTCTAATCTATCTTCTTCTTCTTCTTTTTTTACTGAAACAAGTAGTATATGATTGAACGAAGATCGTATTGACTAAGATATAGATGGAGTGAATAAATGATGAATAAGTAGATATGACTGTCATCCTAAAATTTACGGTCAGAGATGGATGCTAGACAAAGGCATTAGTCATTTTTTTGTGTGTGCAATGTTTGTCTAAAGTGAGTTTACGTATGTAAAGTGGAATTACTAAATGTTTAGTTGATTCGTTAACCATCCATTAACTAATTAGCAAGTCTAATCTATCTTCTTCTTCTTTTTTTTTTTACTGAAACAAGTAGTATATGATTGAACGAAGATCATATTGACTAAGATATAGATGGAGTGAATAAATGATGAATAAGTAGATATGACTGTCACCCTAAAATTTAGGGTCAGAGATGGATGCTAGACAAAGGCATTAGTCGTTTTTTTGTGTGTGCAATGTTTGTCTAAAGTGAGTTTACGTATGTAAAGTGATTAAGTAAATTGAAGGTTACATTTAATCAAATGATAAATACAATTGTTTACCAAAAAACAAATGATAAATACAATTTTATTTGTTCATTTATATAGAAAATCAACTTAGAGGAACTTTTATTTTTTTTAATTTGGCCATCCTCTCATATTTTTTATTTCTTACTTAGCCACCTATTTTTTCTTAAAGAAAATGGATTTAATTGATAAGTTATATATATATATATATATATATATATATATATATATATATATATATATATATATATATAGAAAAAAGTACCAAATGAAATGGACAAATATTAACATAAAAAAATCTAGAGAATAATTTATTCTTGTGAAATAAATTACATTCCCACAGTTTTATTCTAGAGTTCTTATATCCTAGGGAACATTATTCTAATAAACATTTGTCTATCTTAATAGATCAAATGATGTAACTGAATGGGGTGGAAGAATGACATTCATGTCCCTACTTGCATTCTCAACTGAAGTTCGCTCTGGCACAATCTGCATTTAAAATGATTCAAAAACATGAGATATTATTTTTATAATAAAAAAAAACAGTGCAAGTATATAAAATAAAACTGTACCTTCTTTGGACTCGAGAAGGAATTCTCGTCCATTACATTGGATGATGTAAGAACTACCTTTGTCGATCCAGATTGTTGCAACTCTGATTCCAATCCATTAATGGAAATTCTAAGGTTCTCAGTGTCACTCCCAAAGTTCACTACCTGCAAATTCAGTGTGAATATGGTGCTACATTTTGTATTGAATTTCAATCAAGATTCATTGTTAATAAAAGTTTAATTACCTTTATTCTTAGGTAATTCTTTGAATCTTCTGAGTTTTTATACTCAATTGCAGATGCAACAAGTGAGTTAGAAGAAGTTTCAAGTGTTGAATTAAAAAAGGTTGCTCCACTTGATTCAGTGAAAAGATGTTGGAGCCAATAACTAGGAGTTCCATAATGCTGATAAGAGTCAAATACAATTGCATCCGGTGTCCACCTATATGGTAATGAAAAAAAGTACACAATTAATCTTAATTTATACATGTCATAATATAATAAATGATTAAACTAAGATAAAATAATAAATACTAGAACTTGGTAACTTGCCTCCTGTCATTTGTGTTTACAAAAAGTGGTGCATAGCTGACCATGTGGATGATATCACTATCAAAAGATAAATAAGAAAAAAATGAGTAACATGGCTTGGCTCAAAGTAAAAGAAAATTTATACACAAGACTTAAGAAAATATGAAGAGGAATCATCGATTTACAGTAATGTAAGTCATTTTTTCAGTCACATCAAATCTCAATATTTGATTTAATATTTGATGTAACTAACAAATGACTTAGCAGCATAAATCAATCCCTACTCAAAATATTCATTAACCTGTTCCTCTCTAATCCAATAAGGAATGCAGCCTCAGCTACCGCAGACAAAAGGCTTCCATTTCCGGCATCTTCTTTCCAAACAGCATACTCACTAACAAATACCTGTACAACAAATAGTCAAAGTTAATTAAAGTTAAAGTGTTGAACATTGATCTATCACGTAGATAAATTATTGGTCCATAAAATAATAATTTCACTAAAATCATAAGTACCTTTGGACCGGATCGTGATACGTTATCAAACTTGGTAGACTTGGAAAACAGGTCCTTAGAAGTTGTATAAATCTAGTATAAAAAAAAAACATAATATTACGAAGGAATATATAAGTTGCCAACTAAAATACAAATTTAATACTTTCTAAAATTAAAAAAAAAAGAAAAAGAAAGTTCAAGAGTTATATATCTTGAAGATATAATTACATGGAAATCATAGAGATCAGCAGGGTGATTTAACGGTTTCTCAGAACCATCGCAATTTGAAATTATCTGAATATCTGGATAAGCACGTTTTATAGCACCATAGAACTTAAGGTAGTTTCCTGGTCAATCCAAAATACAAATAAGAATAAATGGAATTAATAATGATGTATGACAAATCAAATCTTCACTTGTTTAAAGGAAGATATTTTGTCAATTGGTTTTGTATATATGATCATAAATAAAAGAAAGTAAATAATAAAATAAAGCATGCCTTGATAGTTAAACTTATCACAATCTTCATTTCCAATAGCAACAAATCTCAAATCAAATGGCTTGGGATGTCCCATAGCAGCTCTAAGAGAACCCCACTGTGATCTTGGGTCGCCTCTTGCAAACTCAATACCATCGAGGGCTTCCTGTATTTAATTAATTAATGGAAATATATATTTAAAAAGAATTTCATAAATATAAAAAAAAATTAAAAGTTAATAAAAGATAAATAATAGGAGAAGAAAGTTATACTTGCACAAATGGTGAAATGGCAGATGTATTAACTTCATCATGATGGCTGATACCTAAATATGAGATATTGAGATGTTTGATTAATTATAAATAAAAATAAAAAATTCTAATAGTGATTACTAGTCTTAATGACAAATTTTAGTTTTTTTATTTTTACAAAATGACAAATTTTAGTTAAGACATCTATAGTGTATATGCGTATGTATACCATTGTTAAATACCCATACTGGCAAGGCACCAAGATCCTCAGCTAGCTGCTCAGGAAACCAAGAGAGAGAAAAAATTAGTTTTCCAACTAAATATGAAAAATATCCAATTTTTAATTTTCTTTTGTTAAAGAAACCTACTTGAAGACCTTCAAAATAACCAAATCCATCATCAGTCCAATAATCCCATACATCGCCAAAGTGTCCAGGTCTCTCCTCCCAAGCTCCAATAGTATCTTTCCACCGAAATGCATTTCTTAGATAATCTCCCTCAACATAACAACCACCTAATGGAATGACATTGAAAAATAGTATTAATTAGATCTAGAGGAATTATATATTTAATATTTACAAAAGAAAATTCACGAATATAGATGGATACCATGTTTGCCTATTTGAGTGGTCAAATAAAAACCAAATAAAAATAAAAATCCTTTTTTATAAACAAAAATAAAAACCTTTAATCCACTTTGATTTATAAAAAAATATATGATACATAAAAACCAAGTAAATAAACAAGTCTTATCAAATAATTAACTTACCATTCAATTACACATATTCTTTTAACAATAAATATATTTTATAAATTAACGCTAACTTTTGAAACTTATTTACAATTTTGACATACCCGGAAATCTGAAAAATTTTGGTTTCAGAGCTGCCACCATTTGGAAAAGGTCCTTTCGGAAACCATGACCCTGTGGCAATTAACAGAAGAATGAATCAATGCACTTAAGAAATAATAGAATTTAATTAACAAAAGAAAAAAATGTGTTGCCAACAAACGTGCAAACCTTATATGTGTCCAAGGGCATGGCTGACACTTGGTCTAACCATACAACCCCTCTCCTAGTGGTAGTTATTCGAAGGCTTGAATTATGATTTGTAGCCTTGGCTTCTACTATAGCCTCCATCTTTCTCCACTTTGCAACATAAAGTCCAAAAGCCCTAACAAGATCCATCATTTAAAAATATATATGGTTAGCGGGTTTTAAATCTGGATCCAAAATTATAATAAAGGTTGTGATTTTGTAATTTTGGTAGTCTCTGAAATCGTATTGAGACTATCAATAAGGCTGCATCGGCCGCATTTTTCATTATTTGATTGTTAGTTTAGAATCTGTAAAACAATCTCCAAAACTCACCTGATATTAGTTGAAGCCAATTTGACACCATCATCCGATCCCGCAAATGAAATTTCTAGATCAACTGGACCAATTGCTTTAACATAGAAGACCACTCTATACTTGTTTCCTTTCTCAATATTCTGATCATACGAAAGTATGATATTTTTGTGAGATCCATATCTTTTGTGAGATTAATAATATAAGGTCATAATTTTATAACAAAAAAACAACGAACAAGTCTCACCATGCCCCAAAAACCAGGGTTGGAGACACCAACACCACCAGATGGACAAGATTTAGGTCCATCACAAAGAACATCCATACGGAGTGCAACTTTATTACGTTCAAAGCAAGAGGTACGATCAGTTGATACAAGTATGGATGATTCATCTCCAATAATTGACCAAGGATAAATATTTGAGGGAACATTTGGACCTCCAGCTTCAAAACCTGAGGTATCAATTCATAATAAAAGGTATCAATTCATGTTATTGTGTTTATGGGTTGAGATACCTCTTATACCCGTATATTTATAATATTTTTTGTTTATTAAAAAACAAAATAAAAATCACAAATATTATTTAAAATCTCATTGAGTTTTCTTTATTTTTATTTTTTATCAACCAAGTATATTTGTATTTATATATAAAGAGCACCAAAAGTGCTCAACCATGTACAAGTGTGATCCCAGTTCATGATCCTTAGTCCCCTGTTGTTACATTTCCACCCAGTATCTACATTATCCCCAAACCAGAATCTAAAAACTGCACTCTAATAAAAGAAACAGCCCAGCGTAGAAATAAATGTGATGCCACAGAAATTAGTCGCATCCTGTGACATATAACAGATAGCAGAAGACAATAAACCCAAAAGTCATCCCCTGTGTTGCATAGTTATAATAACCAATAGCAGCATTAATTCATGTAACCCAAAAAACAGCAATTCATTGAGTGTTTAGTGGTAAGATATAAAAATACCTCTATTCCTCACAAGTTCAGCCCACAATCCTCCAGCACCAGCATGGTTGATCTCCTGCATGCAAAAAGATATTCAATATTTCAATTAGTTAATTGGTCATTTTAATTCCAAGAATTGAAACACACCCATTATAAGCTTTAAATGTGAATGAATTAAAGTATCAATTAAAAAAAGTGAATGAAACTAATTATACCTCAAAGAAAGCTCCAAAAAATGTGTCAGGAATTTTCCTTCCAGATCCTTTGGAACAATCTACCATAAGGGTTGAGGTCTGGTTGGCATCAGCAGAGCATTGAAAAGCGAGAAAACACACTAGAACAGAGCAAACCACAAGAACAGAAGAAGAACCCATTGTTCCTGAAGTTGGTCAGTGAGTAAAAGTTTCACCCCACTACCGTGTTTATAAAGATAACAAAATGTTACAGAATCTTCAATAAGATAGAAATTGTTAACAAACCATGGCCTTGGTTGAGATAAAGATGATATTATGATAATGCTGTTAAGCTAAGAAGGATAAGATTTGTTTTCAAAAAATTCAAATAAATCCAAATATGTACTTAAGCAATTCAAGTTTGCAAGAGATATACCACAAATCTAATCTCTTTAGTCGTTATTATCAATTATCAGGTGGATAGCATTCCTTTAACTAGATCGAGGAAGTGGGTTAGTGGAGCTACATGCAAGCTAACTCAAACTAACATGACTGAATAGATATAATTTCTTTTTATAAATATTAGAATGCAATTTATTTAATATCTATAATTCTGCATGTATATTATTAGTTAAAAAATTATTATAAATATGGATAATTAGCAATTTTATGCACAGGGCGAATGCAGGAAGACATAGACAACCGAGTTGGTACATAACATTTATGTTTAGAAGATAACATTTAATTTAGCAGATAACATCAAAAGAAACTGAAGGTGCCACCCTGAATGAGCTTGTTGAGCTCAAGAATTGTTCCTCCTGTTTATTTTTTGAGGTATTCTTTTTATATTCACAAGAGTTTCCAGTATCATAGGTTAAATTAGGCTCATTATGTTATGGCAGCTATGCTGTCATTCACTATATCAGCCTATGCGTCATGTTTATGCTAATGTTGAGTTTATAATTGTTTTGCCCGTTTGTTTTAAGGAAGTGATAGGCTATTAGTGGCAGGCTAAGCACATATATTAATTGGCATTTTACCTTCAAATCCATATCATTACTTACTTTTCCCCATCAGATTAAACACCTGATATTTTTCATTTTCTGGATTCATGTTTTATCCATTTTTAATCTCTTTTTTTTTTAGATAAGCCAAATAAATTAAATGAGTACAGGAGGTGCTCGAACCCGCATACAAAAATTACAATGAATAGCCTAAGAGAGCCAAAGAAGACCAAAAAGGAGAATAGGAGGAGAATTAAAAAACAAAAGTCAGCATGCAAAGTTCATGAAAAAGAGCATAGGTGCCTAGTTCTTTAAAAGCAGCAACCTACACGATGAGGCCTTCAAAAAACTCATTTGCATAGATGGCTCCAGCAAGTAATTGTTAAGTGTGAAGTGAAACCAATATAAATTACTTCAGAACCAGCCTAGTGTAGCTTTTGAACAGCCGCTGGACTTTTCCAAACCAGTTTTTTTTTTTTTTTATAAGCAAAGAGTTGTATTAAAACTTGAGTACAAGGTGTACCCATCCCATGTACAAAAAGAAGTAACAAGGAAAACAGTATAATTAGAATACAAGATGAAACAACATCGGTATGATTATTACACTATCCTAGCCACCCAAAAACTAACAGCAACATGGACCAAAAAACCAACAAGAAAGAAACCAACATAACACTATATAAGGCGTCGCCAACTTGATTTGTACCACCGAAGCCACAAAGGACAAAAGTGGTTTGCAAGACACCAAAAGATGAAGGAAGCCTGAACCCGAGACATAAGCAAGGCAGGCCGAAACAGAAACCAGAAAAGGAGACTAGCAGCTGTCAAGGAAACCAAGCACCACAGAGAGACAGCCTGAATCATTTTTTCTTCTTGAGGCAGTAATCCAGACAAGCCAAAGGATTAAGGCACCATTCAGAGTAAGAGAAATTAATGTCAGATAACAGGTTTGTGCACCAGCTCCAAGCTCTAAAAATAGTGAGATCTATCACTTTATCAACCTCAACTTGGGCACCATTGAAAATTAGATCATTCCTATGAGACCAAAGAGACCAAACTGCAGCATACCACAAAATATCCCAACCTGGATTCTTCTTATTCTTGCAATATAAACCCACATGCTGAAGGAAATGAATCTTTGGGTCCTTATGAAGAGTGGTAACAACTCCTAACCAATTATAGAGATTCATCCAAACTTGGTAAGAAAAGGGACACGAGAAAAGAAAGTGATATGTTACCTCCACTGCTTGTTTGCAAAAATGGCAGAGCAAATTTTGAAGTTCCAAATGAATACCTCTCCTCTCTAGATTGAGGGCTGAAGGAATCCTATCCAAAAAGACCTTCCAGCAGAATGCAACCACTTTGGTAGGGGCTTTGCTATCCCACAGTTTCCTGAAGAAAACCACATCTTCTGAAGGGGACGGATCAGGGATCAATTTATATGCAGATCTGACTGAGTAGCAACCCAAGGATTCACCTAACCACTGCCAACTATCCAGCTGATTTTGCAGCACTGATAAATTACTCAGAACCTGCAACAAGGAAGCCAGACTATCTTCCTCCCAAGAGAACAGAGACATGTGCCAACATAACCTCCAAGACCACCTATCAACTCCCCAGTAGCCCATATCAGCTATGGTGGCACTCTTAGAGGAGGAGATGCTGAAGAGCGGGAATCTTGTTTTTAGGCAATCCTTATCACCCCATCTATCTTGTTCCTAACATCCCTCCACCATTGTGAGTCCCTGCCCGACACCTCTCTCATCCTAACACCATTCCAATACCTTAACCTAAGAATTTTTAACCATAACCCCTCTTCTTGGCTCAGAGCACGCCACCTCCATTTTCCTAACAGAGCTAAGTTGAATAAAGACATATTTTTTACCCCAAGGCCCCCATTCTCCCTCTCCTTGCAAACTACCTCCCAACTAATCCACGGAATTTTCCTACTCTCCTCCGACCCCCCCCCCCCCCCCCTCCCCAAAAAAAAAAAAAACATCTCTGAATGTGAGTTATAGTTTTGATTACCTTCTTGGGGGACTTTATAAAATGAAAGGTAGTAAACCGGTAAGCAAGTAAGAACCGCATTTAGCATTACTATCCTCCCACCCAAGGATATATGCTTGTTCCCCCATCCCAAAAGCCTAGACCTCATAGATTGTATCACAGCATGCCAAGTGCTTGCATTCCTAGGACTTGCACCAACCAGAATGCCAAGAAATTTGAAAGGAACCGAGCCCACCTTGCAATTCAACCTTGATGCTTCCCGAACAAGTAACCCGTTACTATCCTTCATCCCCATGACTCAGCTCTTGTGGAAGTTGATTTTAAGACCAGAAGCCAGTTCAAAGCACCTCAGAATACCTTTCCATGCAGTTGCGTTATTTTCTGACAAGTTTCCCACCAAAATTGTGTCATTTGCATACTGTACATGGGATACCAACTCCACCTCCGAATCGCTCTTAATAGAATACGGCTCGTAAATTCCAAGATTAACTGCTGACCTTATTAAGCCGACTAACCCCTCGGCCACAATCAAGAACAAAAAAGGTGCCATTGGGTCCCCTTGACGCAAACCTATTGACACACAAAACTCCTTTGGAGGGCTTCCGTTGATAAGTACTGAGACTGAGGCCGATGATAAGTAAGTTTTAATCCAACCTCTCAATCTCTCATTGAAACCCATTCTCCAAAGCATATAAAGAAGGAACTCCCAGCTTACGGAGTCGTATACTTTCTCGAAATACACCTTGAGTAACATGCAAGGGTCCCCCCTCTTTTTGGCATAGTCCAAAGTTTCATTAATGACCACTCCCCCGTCCAATATATTTCCTCCTTGAATAAAAGCCGACTGACTTTTCGAGATGATTGACTTAATCATCCTTGCCAACCTTGAGGCCAACATCTTAGCCAGAATTTTGTAGCACGACCCTACCAAAGAAATCAGCCTGTACTCATCCAGGCACGAAGGGCTCTCCCTTTTTGGAATGAAGGCAATAAAGGAGGCATTACAGCCTCTTGGAAACCTACCGTTGGAGTGGAATTCTGAGAACATACTGAGGAAGTCTTCCTTGATAGTGTGCCATAATTTCTTAATAAATGCAAAATTATACCCATCCGGCCCAGGGCTCTTGTTGCTCTCATAACTCCACACTGCTTGCTCCAGTTCCAACAAAGAGAACTCCTCAGTCAACATTAAATGATCACTGGCTGAGATCTGTTTGAACTCCACTCCATCGAGGGTCGGTCTACACCAGACTTATTCATTGAACCTGTTTTTATGGACATGGTCTTTTACTTTGGTAGCATCATCAACCCATGCGCTCGCAAAATGAAGGCCTCTTTCATTCTGGACCATTTCCAAAAGGGTCGGTCTTTTTCTTGTTGAGACATGCATGGAAAAAACTTGAATTGGAGTCACCCTCTTTGACCCACTTAGCCTTAGCTCGTTGGGCCATGAAGGCCTCTTTCATTCTGGACCACTTCCAAAAGGAGTCTTGAAATTGTCTTCTCCTAGATACATCATCTTCTGACAGGTCCTCCCTTTCACCTTTAGAATCAACCAGTTTTATACCTTCAATTGCATTTAAGATGTTTTCATTCAAATTCCCAAAGACACGGGTATTCCAATCCTTGATTTCCTTCTTCAGCAATTTTAGCTTTTCTTTCACTACGTATGCTCCCCACCCCTGTACAGTAAAAGAGTTCCACTTTTATTCAACTAGTCTACAAAAATCCTTGTCCAGGAGCGAAGAATTCATCAATCTAAAAGGTTTGGGTCCCCACATTTGGTTTCCTGTCTTGAGCACCACGACACAATGGTCTGAAACAGACCTATCCATCCCCCATTGACCCAGATCAGTCCAATTCCTAAGCCAGGCATCCGAGAGAAGGAAGCGATCTAACCTACTCATGGAACTACCGTTGGCTTTGTACCAAGTGAACTTCCTGCCACTTAAAGGAAGATCATTTAGCTCCATATCACCAACGAAGCTTTCAAACTCTGACATTTCAACCTGATTCGACAGTATTGATCTCCCCCTCTTTTCTCCGCTATTTATGACCGAATTAAATCGCTTGATAGACACCAAAAATTACATACTGAAGCAGATTTCAAAGCAATCAACTCCCTTCAAAGCAGTCGTTTCCCAACAAGATCACATGGGCTATAAATGTTAACTATGACACAGTTTGTGTCATTTCCTCCCCATTTTCCTGACACCAACAGAAAACCCTGCCCAGAAGTCAAACTTTCAAATGAGAAAATACCTTTGTTCCATAAGCAAAGCAATCCACCCGAGTTGCCCTTCGAATCCCTCACTGGCCACCCAACATCATTGCCACCCCAAATCGAATCACACAATTGTTGATTAATTACCCCCATCTTTGTTTCCTGTATACATACGAAATCCAATTTCTCCTTTATTACCAAACTCCTAATCGCCCTTTTTTTATACGTCACCCCAACCCTCCGATGTTAAAAATTCCTACACGCATGGAGACTTCTCTTTTCCCCTCTGTTTGCAAAATGACCTGTTTCTTTTCTCCATCTCCACCAGCTTTCCTACCACCAATGAATCTGACTGTTTGGACTCCATTCCAAGCTTTTTCCCTAAATCCCAAACCGTGTTAGCTTCTTCTACCATATCAAGATTGATTATGGCTTTATTCCTACAATTGATTTGACTATCTGTAATTGGAATACACACCTGATTGGCACTGGCTCGCTGTTTGAACCCCAAGTGTTGATTTTTGACAAGGCTAGGCTCTGAAATTCTTGCCAAACTAGCTTCCCCCGATCCTTCACCACCCGATTCATCTTGGTCGCGCAGACCAGAAGCGGTAACGACCTTCCTTTTCCTTGGCCTAGGGGTACCATTGGCACTAAGCGAGTTAAACCATTTGACCAGCATCGCCTTGTTTCTGTTCCCCTTTTTTTGTTTTTTAGGTTTACGTTGCTCATGTGGTTGAGCATCATCATCTTTCCTACACAATGCAGCGAACTTCATCCCCACGTCCTCCCTGTCAATGATTGGGCCCACTTCTTTAGAAGACAGATCGGAAGGGATGACAATAGGCCCATGAGGCAAGTAAAACCTTTGGCCTAGCTCCACCTGATCCCCGATTGTTTGTTGCTGACATTTCCTCCAGCAATTCATTTAGGCCCAATAACATTTTGTCCCTCTGTTTATTTGACAAGACCAACCCATTTGGATGGTTAGGTGACTCCACTAGAATAGGCCCATTTACTTCCACCATGTTATCTAATTGGCTCGAACCAGACCCCTTAGTTGGCCCATTATTTAAATCCATAAATGCCTCGCTTCTTGTCACCTTTTCCCCCATGCAATTGGACCTAATGCCGCCTATTGCCTCTAAACCATCTCCCATAGGTACTGCCGGGGGGCATTTGATGGAGACGTCTCTGCTATATGAGCTTTATGGAATCACACTCTTCCCCATCAACTCCCTGAACCAGCCGTCCTCGATATCCTCAATATCCAGTGGGTCCCCCACTTTCGAATTCGAAAATTATTTCTGAAGTTGGTTGATGATCTCACGACGGTGATCACCGGCGAGGTCCGTCTTGGGTACGACACTGTCCAAGGTTGAACCCTCGTACTCCGAAGAGATATCCTCCTCCAACTGATAAGACTCATCATAATCCTTCACTTGGTGAGAGCAAAGGTCTTCCAAGATTCTGATGGAGTACCGATCCGAGTTGATATGAATTTGAAGAACATTATTGATAAAATCCGGCGAAGGTGTTTTGATTAGAACCCTGCCTAAGTCAAATCTCGATTTCCCAAAAGTTTCTTCATCCAAGGCGATGAAGCTACCCAGACGTTGAGCGACATGTTTGAAAATTTCTTCCCCCCAAGCAAAAATAGGTACCCCTGTTATCCGCAACCACACAAACCTCAAGTTTCTTGTGAACTCCGGACTCCACTCAACAATCTCTGAAAACCACTGAGAAAAGGTGAGTTCTTGCTGAGACACCCCGCTGTGCCTCTTTGTGTCATTAGATTAAAACCTCATTATTTAATTACTTAATCGCACGCTTAACGTGAAAATATGTAAAAATTAAAACTTAACTTATAAAGTATACAACTTCATATAGAATGGCTTATCATAATAAAAGTATATTATGCATATTACAAAACACTGTTGAGGATATCCTATCAGTAGGATCCCTCACAGACATATACTTAGACAAAAGTTAAACAGTGGAAAACATAATAAAAATACGCCTCACGAGACGCACTGGCCATAACTAACTAGACCCTAATCACCATGGGTCACAGCTCGTCCTCCAGCCTCCGGTTCGTAGGGAGTTCCATCCACCAACGCCTCTTGGTTATGCTCATCCACAGGTCTTCTCGTACAATTCCACAAGGAGATAAAATACAACATACAGAAATATACAAGGGATAAGAAACAGTTCTATCATCAAAAAGCGGAAAAGAGTCATAGTAAATTATATAGTAATTGTCACAAACAATCAACACACATAACTAATGAATCATCCTCGGGTTAATATATATCATCCTCTACCCTTACTCTCAGGCGTTCTAACACGTTATTTTAACGTAACCCCTTTAATCCTGTCACCATGTCTTTATGTTATCGTGGCCACTACCACTCCTGTCACCGTCCTTCATTTGCATCGGGGTACACCCTTATTCTCGTTAGGATGTTCCACCTAGTGCACACCTCTATTCCATTAAGGTGTTCCACCCCCATTCCCGTTAAAGTGGAAGTGATCTTGCGAGAACTCTTGATTTTACGTGTATTATATTACCAATACACGGTGTATTATATTACCAATACACAGAAGTGTTTTAAGTGTATTATATTACCAATACACGGTGTATTATATTACCAATACACAGAAATGTTTTACGTGTATTATATTACCAATACACGGTATATTATATTACCAATACACAGAAGTGTTTTACGTGTATTATATTACCAATACACGGTGTATTATATTACTAATACACAGATGTCCTTGTGTATTATATTACCAATACACTTTTGTCTTTGTGTATTATATTACCAATACACTTTTGTCCTTGTGTATTATATTACTAATACACGGTTGTGGACAACAACACCTGTACTTGAATCTCACCAACCCGTTTTAACAACATAGTGCCTTAACCTTCCATTAGAACTTGACACATATTCTATGCCATAACACCTCTTTAACATTCCTCATCTAAGTTAGGCACTTCTAAATCATCGTTATCCTCACACCCAAAACAATCATCTCTTAGACAACTTATATATCTTTGCTTAAAAATCCACTAAGCATAGTAATAAAAACCAGGCAGATCATGCATAACACAATATCAATCAAAATATTCCCATATCACCAACATAGCACAAGATCAATTCAATAAAGGTAATTAAATCAAATCAACCATCAACAATATAAAGATCAACCTAATGTCAATAAACCTACAATCCCCGAATCGCCATTGGTTTTTCAGAAAAGGTTTCCAATGTGATTTTGGTCTTGTCGATTACTCGACTACTAGTAGGGTTTAGGTCGCCCTCCACAATTATTATATAATCTACTACTTATCCATTCCGACGATAGGTTGGTTATTTCCCCTACCTGGGTTATCACCGGACTCCCGAACTCGAAGCTCCTCGTCGTCACACCACAAAGTATTAACTCCACCTTATGTGAAGGTAAGGAGATTAGATGCTCGAAGAGGTATACCACGAACGTCCTCGTTTCCTCCGTGATGGAAGTCTAAGGTTACAAAACATGAAATCATGAGTTAAAACTCAATCAAAGAACACTAACCACAAGGTATAGGTTCGGTTCATACAATAAACTAGGATTAGGGGTTTCCGAAATTTATGCGACTCTTGGATTTATGATCCTTAAGTGCTAGAAGTTCATAAAAAACAATCTTTTAATAAAGTTGAATTAAAAATCCCACTAAGTACTTGACTTAGGGTTTCGATCGAGCATTGATAAATAGGCTAGGAATTTCTAAATTTTCCAATCTCTTTAGGTTAGCATCCATACATAGTAAGGAGCTTGAAACCATGATCATTTTGGAAATGGAAAAATCAAATGTCTTAGACCATGAAACCTTAGGTTCGACCTTAACAAGTTTGTGAGGTTAGAGATCTTTAAATCATCCAATCTTTTGGACATAGCATCCTTTAACATGAAGGAGCTTTAATCCATAATCATATTGAAAAACAAAATAAAATTACACATCCTAGGTCAAATGTTACATTCGGCCATCATAGGAAAATAAAGCAAGAAAATATTTTAAACTTTCCAATCCCTTGGATTTAGCATCCTTATACATCAAGAAGCCTTTATCCATGATCACTTTGGAGAAACATCAACCAAGCATCAATGTCTTAAACTACTTAAAGTTTAGGCCTTTATATGAAAATGTGTAAAATCTCTAAACTTTTCCAATCACTTAAACCTAACATCCTTTAGTACAAAGGAGCCCTTGGTCATGATCATCTTGGAATAGAACTCAAATACAAGTCCATAGAAGCAAAGTTAAACAACACCCACCAAAACCAAAAAGCATTGTTTCGGCTTCATCAAGAAAATAGGGTTATAGATTTTTGTTTTACTCAACCTTTTAGTATGTTGTATTAGGAGTAAAAATAGGAACATAGAAATTGGTTTCAACTCAAATGCAGTTTTATACACTTTTTAAGAGATTTTAGAAGTTTGAAAGCTTAAAGGAAACTTAAAGCAAAACTATGAACATAAAGACAAGAACTTGAAAAATAGACAACATAGGATCATTACCCTCAACAATATGAAGAACTTTGACGAAGAACTTAAAGTAAAAAGCTTGATAAAAAGATGAACTTTAGAAGAGAGAAGAAGAAGAAATGTAATAAGGTGTAAAGGTGAGAAAATGGAGGAAAAGTGGTGAAGTGTGGAAATGAAGAGTATTTATAGAGAGTGAGAGAGGGGCACGGTTTTGGAGAGGAAAAAGAAGGTTTGCTTGTAGGGAAAGAAAGAAGGTAAGGTGTGGTAAGGTGGATGTATGGTGTGGAGGTATGGTTGGAGAGAGAATGTAAGAAAAAGTGAGATTTTGAAAAAAAGTCAAGATTCACTTTTGAGACGTGTCACAGCCTTCACATCAAGTCACTCTATGTCACTTCATCCTCTTGATGCTCTGCTCCGTTGCGTATCAGATGACTTCCCCGATCGTATTTCCCGACGATTTCGCCCGGGAAATCCCTGAGATTTGGCCACGAACAAGATTTTTCGAAAAACTCCAAACCCACACAAAAAATCATAAAAATACTAACCGTCTCGTTCATGAATTAAAATTTGGTCTCTAGCTTAGTAAACTTGTACTGGCAGTGAGAAGGTAGACCGGCTTTCTTCTGAATTTTCAACCGAAATTTTTACCGTAACCCTCTACCATAAATTAGACTATGAATATGATTTTATTTTAATCAAAAACACTTTCTAACTCTCAAATTAAAATATAATTAATTATATTTTAACCAGTTGAACAACATAATTAAAATCAGGCTGTTACACTTGCTCCTTGAGGACAGAGCTAATCTCATCCTCTTCCGCAGATGAGAGCAATACCAGATTGCCGCCCATGGTTCCTGCCTTAACTGAGAATAGGCCTTCATTATGTAGTTCCTCCTGGATGCTAGGAAAACCTTCAGGTTTCGTAGTTTTTCCAACAAAGTAATCGTTTAACCAATTCATATAATCCTCCGACACATTAAATGACATGCCCTTCCATTCGTTTACTTTAGTATTAACTGCGTAACCACCTTGCTTTGTACGATTATGGTAGCCAGAGTTAAAGCCTGCCCCTCTTCCTGGTTTTGCAGCCTCAACAAAGCTGACTCCACTTCTCACACCTCCCCCATAGTCAGCGTATTTGAAATTAACGTGGGACTTTGCATGAGAGCCAATGTTGCCATCTCTGTTGAACCGGGAGATATTTGCCTTCAGCTTTAGATCTCCAAACCAGATATTATCCAACTACACCTCCAACCATTTTGGCTAGTTAACCTTTGTGAATTTGACAAAGCCTAAACGTTGCCCGTGTTTATCTTTTTTTTTGGCAATGTAAATGTCCATAACGTTTCCTCATCTGCAGAAAACCATCCACAGGTCTCCGTTGCTTAAGTTATCCGGGAAGTTAGTGAAAAAGAAAGAAGTAGTTCCGCGATCCTCCCACCTGACCCGAGCTCCATCTCGCCTGACCCTACCCCCATGTGTGAAAACGTTTTCAGTTCTCCCTCTCACCCAGTTTCGGTTCTCTCTTTCTCTCTCTCTCTAACTTTCATCTCTCTAAATGAGTGCTTTTTGTTAATTGTTTCCAAACCAGTTAAAAGGAACTCTGGTACATCTGCTCTGTAACAAACAACAGAGATAGACATGTGCGCATATAAAAATGATGTAAGACCACCAACATAGGACTTTATGAGCTTAGCAGAGAAAAGGGAGGCTAACTTCAAAGACACCCTCACCACTCTCACAAAAGGAAGACCCACAGTCCCTCACCTATGTGGAGCCATCTCTCACCAACCCCAAAGAAACCCCACAAATAGTTTCAGGAACTCTCAAAAGAAAAGAAAAGGATATATGATCCAAAAGACACCCTCACCACACTAACAAAGGATACCCACACTAACCCCACATCTGTTTCAGCAAATCGGATTTGCTCCTACTAGGAACCCCTCCAACGTCGCTCCAGCCATAATCCAACGACTGCTGTGATGTGTGGGGAGAGAGATGAAGATGAAGGAGGTGTGAGAGAGGCATCCAAGGGAGGAAACCTGCCGTTGGACCGTCCAGCGGCAGGAGTGAATCTGAGTCCCTGTTTCAAAGCACTCAACATAAAATAAAATGAACAAAAGATAAAATAAAATGATCCATTTGCCCTCATAGCAGAAATTTCTCTCTCTCACCATCTATTTTTAATCCTAACATGCCTATACAGTGTTGTTCACCTCCAACATTGGTTTGTTTGTCCTTGTATCCAAGCTAGTGATTGAATTTGAACTCTGATGATCAGTGCAATATTTTGCATTGTGTTTGCAGTACAAATCTTAGTTATTTATGACTTTGGATCGAATCAACTTGTTGCATTCTGATTACTATGGTATCCTCCATTTTCCATGTGTTTCAGAGCAGGAAGGCAAAGGATCTTTATCTTTGGGTGGCAAAATGTCCCAATGGCCCATCTGTGAAATTTTTAGTTAGTGCTGGTAATATCCTCCTCTGATTATTATCATAAGGTTACTTCTATAATAATTTTTTGGCTTAAATACAGTTTTAGTCCTTCAACTTTCTCACTTTGGTGAAAATAGTCCCCCTATTTTATTTTTGGCGATTTTAGTCCCTATAAAATTTTGAAGTTGCACAAATGATCCTTCAGTCAAGTCACCGTTAAAAACTAATGGAACTGCAGTTGTGTCTAGTTACTAACACGTGTCCTTCAGAGATTACATCCACGTATAACCAATCAATTTAACTTATAAATTAATAATAATAAAATAAATGATAAACTATTAAATATTAAATTTACCATTATTTTATTAAAAGAATCAGACTTCATCCTCTTCCTCTGTCGATACCACTACTCTCTCCTTCGTACCTCTTCCAAACTTTATCCCTCGGCATCGTCATTCTCTCCATCAGTAGAGAAGCAGCCGCAGTGTCAATGGGTGGAGCATGTGAAATGTCCTCAGGCGCATCATCCTTCGAGTGCAAGTGAAGTAGACATCGGCGATGTAGATTAAGTAGCAGGCACATCCCTCTATTCAGCTACATTGGTTAAAGTACTTGCAGCAGATTCACTTGAGCCCTGACTCCACTGCAACCTTGTTTTCCTTGATCTTTTACTTTGTTGCATTTTTAGTTACTGATCATTTTTGTTTTTCTACAAATTCCATTTATACAACTTAGTAACCAACACATATCAATGTTTTATAAACCTGTACACAAGAAGCCAAATAAAGTAACAGGGTACAAAACACATCCTACCCCACCATTGTTAAACAATGTCAATAAATCAACAACCATTATTAAATAATGTTAAAAAAAATCAACAACCATTAGTAGAAGTGTCAGGAAGCATACAAGGAACGTATAAAGGAACAGGGACCTCATCCATGAGCCAATGGATAAATCATGTGAAAATAACAAACTTAAAATAATCAGGTATAAGAAAAAACAAATAAGTATCGACCGAATCTTGCCAGAACTTGAATCTTCTGCATGAAACTCGTCCCTAGAATCGCAACCCCAAGTCCCGCTTGCAAGAACCCTAACCTCTCCCTCTTCCTGATTGTATAGTGAAATCGTGAACCCTAACTCACCATTTTATCTTTTGTTTCTAATTTCTTCTGATTTTTGTTATAAGGTCTAGACACATCAGCAGGTGCCGTTAGATTTTTAACGGTAACTTAATGGAGGGATCATTTGTGCAACTTCAAAATTTTATAGGGGCTAAAATTGCCAAAAATAAAATAGGAGGGCTATTTTCACAAAATTGAGAAAGTTGAGGGATCAAAACTGCATTTTAGCCTAATTTTTTACTACGATGATTTAGTGTTTTGGGTTCCGTATTCTTGTAGAGTTATGATTGGCGCAAATCTTCAATCCTCACTACTAAGAGTTGAGCTTGCATACTCTAAGGGTATAATGGGTTTTTCCTATAAAATAAAAGTTAAAACAAAAACAAAAAAGTCATCTCTTCGATGGCTTCCTCCTGTTGTCCATCACCGTCGTCGACGATGGGTAGTTGAATCCACCACGCCGGAGGCTGAACCCACAGCACTGACCATAGAGACTTTGGTGCGCGATTCGTGGTGGTCCGGGCTCGCAAATCAGGGACGGCGTGAGTGTGACGTGGCGACGACGAAGCAGATCTGGTTTGCGAGGAGGTTCTGAGCTCGCGGTGGAGCGGATCTCTGTTCTTCACGCCAAGGTGGAGGAGCTATCCCCACAAAATACCTCAATCCAACCCATCACTAGATACCAACAAGCATCGCATAAATTAGTCCTCGGCCGCCCCAATTCTTCACGCCGCCGCGAAGACCGTTGTACGCCATCACGCTCAGCGAGCAGAGCCGCTCTGAGGTAGCTACCCGCCTCAGTCGCATGCACCAAACCATATCTTGTGGTTCGTCGTTCTTGCTCCGCTCAGCCACCATTATTCCCCCGGTGCAGTGCACGACTCCCACTTTCTGCCTCTGTCTTCGCTTGATCAACATGGTATTAAAAGCATAAAGCTGATCATGAATCATTGCCCCACACAACGGAGGAGGAGGAGGAGTCGGATCAGAGGTGCACTGTTGCCGCCGGACAATGGTGGCACACTGAAGCTTCTCGGTGCTGAGTTGAATCAGTTGATGGTGTGTTTTTTTTACCCATCTTGCCTTTTTGAATCTGAGCCATTGGTTTATTTTAATGATATATCTATGATCATAAAAGATGGAGGATGCAAACTCAACCTTCATCAGTGAGGATTGAAGACAATGCCTTATGGTGATTGATTTTCGGCCCTGTCTAGAATACACCAACTTAAGGGTTGAGTTTTGATACTCCAAGGCTATTTTAGGTATTTTACATCAAATAAAATAAAAAAAAACAAAACACCACACTCCCTCTCCTTCACCATGACGTCTCCACCGAGTCACCGACACTCCCAATCACCGCCACAGAATTGCAGCCACCGACGGCAGCTCTTGCCTTGCCCTCCTTCTTCTCCCGCATCTCCTCCTCCATCCGCTTCTTCCATCGCCCCTGGTCGGATCTCATCGCCCGCAACTCGCTCTCCCGCCCCAACGCCCATCTTCTGCAAACCCATTCGTCCGCTGATGGCACCGCCGCGTGACTACCATCTTCGACATAGACGACGACAGCCATGGGCTGATCCGCCTCCACCGGGCATGACTACCATCTCGATGCCGCGCCACAATGGAGTCCAGATAGGGTGGTGGGGTGGGGTGGGGGTACCGGCTGCAGTTCGGAAAATCAAAGCTCTGATTTCTCCTTCTTCTTCTCACAGAATCACTCACAACAACTTCTCCACGGTAAATTTATTTCCACACTCATGTCTTTTTCTTTTATTTCTTAATTTTTCCCCTAAATTTATATTCGATTGGAGATGGTAGAGTGTGTGGGAGTATAACCTAGAGTTCAAAATGGTTTCACTGCAGGAGATGATGATGTTGTTTATTAAGAAAGAAAGAAATTATTAATTTTTTCCTTGAGGATTACATAATCAAAACCATACAGAAGGAGAAAATCTGGAAAATTGAGTCCCCCATCAGGAATTCCCTTTTGTGTCTTTTATCTATTGTAACTTGTGCCCAAGAACTCTGAATCTGTGTCGTTGTATTGTTTTCTTCATGTGTTGTTACCTATCTGCAAATGGGTATGATCGGGGAAGTTGTTTAAACAGAGAGGTTGAGGGTGGAGAAGTGACAGAGAGGGAGAAATTGATGATGAGAGGAAGAAGAAGAAGGAGAGATAAGAGGAAGAGAGGGAGAGGGAGGAGACCACCGGTGGAGACAACGGAGGAGGAGACCGCTGGTGGCGGCGATGGTGGCGGTGTACCGCCATAGGACGACAGAGCTGCCATAGGGTTTTTATGAATAAATTTTAAATTAAGTAAATTATTATTTTTATAATACTCAATTTACCCTTTTTATTCCCGACCGTTGGAATATTATATTATAATATTAAATCTATGATCAAAATTTAAGGAGGATGAATCCTCCAACTCCACAAGGGAGTATTCTAGACAACGTTGTTTCTTCTCTCTCACTCTCTTTTACTTTTCCTAATGCCATTTTAGAAATCTCCTTTTCCTCCACTTCTTTTCGGTGCACACAATGGAGGAATTAAAACTAACTAGAAATGAACTAAAAGGTTCCCGCCCCATTTTGACATTTTCAACAAATTTTGAAAAAGATGCACATTGGAAATTGTTAAAGGAGATGTTATTACAGGTACTTGGTTTTTTTATTTTCTCTAATTCTTTGTTTGGTTTGAGAAGGAAAGAAGAGAGAAAGAGGTGAGAAAGAGTACGAGAAGAAAGAAAATGGTGAGAAATTGAGTAGATTTGATGTGTTGTTTGATATAAGAAAAATATAAGAGGAATAGAGGAGAAAGAAGTATGTTCTCTCTCCCCTTTTGTTTGATTAGAAAGAAAGTTATAAGAGAGAAATGTAATTACTTTTTAAAAAGACAAATGTACTCTTAACTAAAAAATCAATTTACAAATATTTTAATTTCATTAACTAAGTTAATTTAAATAATCAAATAATTTAAAATAAAATAATTGATTTAAGTTATTTTAACTAATTTAATTTATTATTTTAATTTAATTATTTTATTAATTTCAACTTAATCAAATTAAATAAATGATTAGTTTAATTCAATTCATTTAAATTTATTAAATAATTGAATGAAAACCTAAAAAGAAGGGTAAAAAGTCATTTTAGATTAAACACTCTATCCCTCTTCCATTTTCTTCTCACTTGGGGAGAGAAAAAAAATTGATGTGAGTCCCATCAATTTTGTTCTCTCTTATCTATTTCTCTCCTTCACCAAAGAAGAGAAAATATCTTTTCTTTCTTCTTGTTTTATATCTTCTCATTTTCTACTATAACAAATAAATCCTAAGTACGTATTATTTCTTTATTTTCTAGGAAGTGTCGTGAAAGAAAGAGGAAATCTCTTACCAATATTTCGATTAATCTTGCATGTACCATTGCATATCAAGAGTTATTTCAATAATATCATCTTAGCTTGTTGCTTTGTGCTGTATTAACTACTAGTCTAATTCAAAATAGTTTTTCGTGCACTTTCCCGATGTATTTGTGATCTTATACTGCAGTTGTTGTTTATCTGCCAAGGAGTATTTTCTACCTCCATATTATTACCGACCAGATAAAATTCTATTAATTCTAATGTTCGTCTTTTGGCATAGTTTAAATTGAGAAGGATGTGGAGATCTGTTTCATGCATATATTGCTATCCATATAAATTGAGGTTAGGACATAAATTACAAATGAGATAAAGATCCAAACTTGCTAACAAATCATACATTAAGTTGAGGTTTTTTTTTTTTCTTTTTCATTTTCTCCTATAAAAAGTAGGAACAAGATAAAATTAAAATGAAAGATTGTTTTGCAAATCCTAGACTAAAATAAAATTATATTATTTAATATATTTTTTACTAAAAAAACTATAATGTGAAGGGATTTGATAAGTGATAATATATATATATATATATATATATATATATATATATATATATATATATATATATATATATATATATATATTAAAGCTACCAAATGAAATATGACAAATATCAACATAAAAAAGTCTACAGAATAATTTATTGTTGTGAAATAAATTACATTCCCACTGGTTTATTCTAGAGTTCTTATATCCGATGGAATATTATTCTAACTAGCATTTGTCTATCTTAATAGATCAAATGATGTAACTGAATGTGGTGGAAGAATGACATTCATGTCCCTACTTGCATTCTCAATTGAAGTTCGCTATGGTACAATCTGCATTTAAAATGATTCAAAAACATGAGATATTATTTTTATAATAAAAAAAACAGTGCAAGTATATAAAATAAAACTGTACCTTCTTTGGATTTGAGAAGGAATTCTCGTCCATTACATTGAATGATGTAAGAACTACCTTTATTAACCCAGATTGTTGTAAATCTGATTCCAATCCCTTAATGGAAATTCTAAGGTTCTGAGCGTCACTCCCAAAGTTCACTACCTACAAATTCAGTGTGAATAAGGTGCTACATTTTGTATTTAATTTCAATCGAGATTCATTGTTAATGAAAGTTTAATTACCTTTATTCTTAGGTAATTCTTTGAATCTTCTGAGTTTTTATGCTCAATTGCAGATACAACAAATGAGTTAGAAGAAGTTTCAAGTGTTGAATTAAAAAAGGTTGCTCCACTTGATTCAGTAAAGAGGAGTATTAACTTCGCATTCTCTAACACACATTTTCCAACACACTCTCTCCTATCGGTTGAAATTAATGTGGGTTCATTAATTCATGTGGATCTCACTTGAATTTTTATATGATCCACATGAATTTCAACCAACAGAAGAGAATGCATTGAAAAATATGTGTTAGAGAATATGTTACTAACATTTCTCTTCGGTAAAAAGATGTTGAAGCCAATAACTAAAAGTTCCATAATGCTAACAAGAGTCAAATACAATTGCATCACGTCTCCACCTATATGGTAATGACAGAAATTACACAATCCCAATTTATACATGTCATCATATAATAAATGATTAAATTGAGATAAAATAATAAATAGTAGAACTCGGTAACTTACCTCCTGTCGTTTGTGTTTACAAAAAGTGGTGCATAGCTGACATGTGGATGATGTCACTGTCAAAAGATAAATAAGAAAAAAATGAGTAGCATGGCTCGGCTCAAAGTAAAAGAAAATTTATACACAAGACTTAAAGAAAACATGAAGAGGAATCGGTTTACACATGTAAGCCATTTTTTAGTTACATCAAATCTCAACATTTCATTTAATATTTGGTGTAAGTAAAACATGACTTACCAGCATAAATCAATCCCTACTCAAAATATTTATTAACCTGTTCCTCTCTAATCCAATAAGGAATGCAGCCTCAGCTACAGCAGATAAAAGGCTTCCATTTCCGGCATCTTCTTTCCAAACAGCATACTCACTAACAAATACCTGTACAACAAATAGTCAAAGTTAATTAAAGTTGAAGTGTTGAACACTGATCTATCAAATAGATAAATAATTGGTCCATAAATTAATGATTTCACTAAAATCATAAGTACCTTTGGACCGGATCGTGATACGTTATCAAACTTGGTAGTCTTGGAAAACAGGTCCTTAGAAGTTGTATATATCTAGTAAAAAAAAACATAATATTATGAAGGAATATATAAGTTGCCAACTAAAATAAAAAATTAATATTTTCTAAAATTGAAAAAAGAAAAAGAAAGTTCTAGAGTTTTATATCTTGAAGATATAATTACATGGAAATCATAGAGATCTGCAGAGTGTAACAGCTTAACTTGACCATTACATGATTACCCATTTGTGGAAAATAAAACGTATTTAAAATGTTGGTTACTTTCGGAAAATAATATTTTCTTATTAAATAAGTATACCAAAAATGGTGATAATTTTTTTCCCTTAAGGTAAAAGAACACTCAGGACATTAACAGCAGAAATACATACCCATACACATCTAAGTCAGAATAGCAGTTACATCATAAGTACCTAGTTTCAAAGGAGTAGATAATAGAGATATAAACATCATAAAGCAAAAAGGTCCGTAACCACATCACAAAATACCATGGTTCTCAGAAAGCAGGAACCATCCGGACAAGGATAAACTATCCCACAAAAGAAGACACAAAGCTGGTCCAACTAGAGATGGCCATTAGGAAAGCCAGAATGAACACCCCCACTCCCTGAAGACGAATCAGACCTAACATCCAAAACCTCCCCTCCTTCGTTAGGAGAGTCATCGTCATCGTCCTCATCAAGAACTATGTACTCTGGCTCGTCATCGATGAACTCCTCCGGATCATACTCCGGGGGTGAATCAGGCACAACTCCGGGAAGTGGCACTCCAAGAGGTGGATGCTCGTGCAACTGTCCTCGCTCCGCCAAAACATGCAGGTAATACCATAGGGGTGGTAGTGAAATCCTCACCGACTGAACAGTCTGAATCATCTGTTGTGGTCTGCCCTCTGCAGCCCCCTCAAGTGAACTAACCAGCCCGGTATAGGTCGTAGAGTGGGATCCTGGGTGGATGTCCCACGTTCCCAGATTATGGGTATTGTCAAAAATCAGTGTCATCTCACCCGATGGAGCTAGGGGATGATTGGATCCATCTAAACTCATATATATATATAACAATTTCATATAGGAAAAGAAAACAACAAGAAAATGTGCAAGAGTGAGATACCAATATATGGATTTATCACAATAACCATATGCACGACACAAAACATCAAATAACAAGTAAAGTCATATACCATATAATTCTTGAAAATACACAGTATTATATCAAAGGGTCTCATACCCGTACAGTCATGGTTTTTTATAAAATATGCATGACACTTCAATATTCAGGCTCTAACATAATCTCATGAGATATCAACTTCATTTTTCGTTTAAGTTGATCAAGATTTTTACATGGATCATTGTCAACGAAAAGAATCCAATGTCCAACTCCTTTGTAACTCATTGGTAGATCACTCAGCAGCCAATGGTTATTGCGCACAAGTTATGACATCTCAATTGTCATTACGATAAATGGGAAACTTCTGTCCACGCATTGGCAGATCACACAGCAACCAATTGTTATCGTAGTTCAAGGGCGTATTTCCCCAAAATTCATTGGCCACACATGACTCAATGATTTCTCACTGGCAACATGACACGTCTGCCAAATAAATGCATGTAAAAATCATTTTGTTCTCAAAGTTTATATGTGTGTACATTCTTTCCTTGTCGAAGCTCAAAGGCTACCGATTGTTCATAAAATCTTTAACTTTAAGATTCTTCAACATCAACATGGGACACGAAGTCCGAGTTCTCAACCACAATGCCCTAAACTGATGCACCAGTCTGGGCTTGTGGTCATAGGAAGCAACATTCACCTTTAATAACGTTTATCACAACGTGATTAGGACACACAGTCCACAACAACATGAATAGGACACACAATCCACAATAACGAGACACATATCATAGATCTACGGGTAAAATTATAGAACACTAGTATTCCGATGTCTCGCATACTAGATTCACTTTCCAAAGTAAATTTTTCCAGAAATTCTTTTCATTGGAAATTCATTTGTAAAATGCTAAGTTATAAAGAATCAATTTTCTTTTGAAATCCTTCTTTTTCTTCCAAACCATCTTTAGAACGTTGTCAAAATCCTTTCAAATTTCTTTCTAAAATATTGTCAACCATTTCCAAAAGTTCTTCTTCGTAAAACATACTTTAAAAATTATCTTCACGTGTACTAAAATTATTTTAAGAAAAAAAGATTTTCCTCTAGCTTTAAAATATTTCACACTTAGTTCTCAAAATATTTTCCGTCTCATTCTTCGAAATTGGTTACTAAAATATCCCGTTTACAAATCTAGACTTTATATTCATTCTTTCATCAAGAAATCATCAAATAAACATTTTTGTTCCAAAATTTTAATAAGGCTTTTTAAGACTTTTACCATCATAATTAATTGAGCACCAACGAATGTCAGGCTTCTCAGACAATCAATCAATCAACAATAATATTTCCACATCAATATCATGACAGTAATACAGTTCATGCTATATATCAAATTCTCAGTGCATCATCAAGTAAATCATCAGGCTCAGACATTTTAGCATAGATAGTTCAATCACATAATCATTTTAGATAACCACAACAAGACTTAAGACCACATCATAACCCACAAACAATTGCATACAGTTTATGGGATGGAGGCAGTACTCCCTATTGAAGTAGAGATCCCCTTATTAAGGGTACTGAGTGAGGCAGAATTGGAAGAAGCTGAGTGGGTTCAAGATCAACTCGACCAATTGAACCTCATTGAAGGGAAGAGATTGGCGGTACTGTGTCATGGTCAATTGTTCCAGAGAAGATTGATAAGAGCTTATGAGAAGAAGGTACGCCCACGATAGTTCCGGGAGGGTGACCTAGTGCTTAAAAAGATTCTACCAATCCAAAAGGATCAACGAGGGAAGTGGACTCCGAACTACGAAGGACCTTATGTTGTGAAAAAGGCTTTCTCTGGAGGAGCTTTAATTCTCACCAAGATGGATGGGGAAGATTTACCACTCCCTGTAAACTCAGATGCAGTAAAAAGTACTATGATTGAACACACTTCCAAAAAAAATAAGAAAAAATAATAAAAAAAGAAAAGGCTCGCTAGACTGAAAATCTGAAAAGACGGTCTAGGCAAAAGTTAGAGCAACCCGCTAGACTGAATACTTGAAAAGACGGTCTAGTCAAAAGTTAGGGTTAAAAGAAAAACATAACAAATGAAGTGTCGTCAAGCTGATAAACTGGGGCAATGAGTGTCCAAGATGCATGAAGACTGAGGTAAACAACATTCTCTGAAGACAATTGATGAGCAGTCAAGATTGAATGAGGGATACTAACACTAGTCATTGAAAGAGATGTCACTTGAGGAGATGTGATTCTGCTCCATAACCTTTTCGCAGTTCCCTATTCCATTGTAATATCTACTTTGTACACCTCTTAAGTCTAAATATAATGACAATGACTTCCAATTTTGTTGTTTACCCATGTCCTTCTATTTTACCTTTTTGTTAATTGTGTGCACCCATCTTGATAAGTATATACCGGAATGTGAAACGAGTAATTTTTTTAAGCAGTTAGAATCCCTAGAAAGCCTCAAAAGGTCATGGGGGGACACGATGGTTCCCCTATAAAGGGCACTAAAGAAAGGAAGGAATATTGAGAATCAACCATCGGGATAATTATCATCCAGAACGTTTATCATCAGAAAATAAAAGTGCATGATATCTTTTCTCTGATAATATGGGACTTGTTTTAGTTCATCCTCAAGACTAACTGTGATCGATGCTTTTAAGGGGTCAAGGAGCCAATGACAAAAAGACACAACAAAGAAGAATTAATTTCATCAAAAGTATCTCTTGCATTGTGCCAAAAAATAATAAGGGTTTTCTTCATTAGCATTCATCAATGAAAGGCATCTTATGCATTATCATTCTATTAATGAGCAAAATCAACATTCATGCATTGCATTTGTCTATATGGCCTCATTCGAGCTTCTGACGGGCAATCCACCCCGTAAGCTCTTTTTATCTTTTGTTCGAGCTTCTGACGGGCAATCCACCCCGTAAGCTCTTTTATCCTTTTGTTAAAGCTTCTGACAGGTAATCCACCCCGTACGGGAAATACACCCCGTAAGCTCGTTTTGTCTTTTTGTTCGAGCTTCTGCCGGGCAATCCACCCCGTAAGCTTTTTTTATATTTCTGTTCGAGCTTCTGACGGGAAATCCACCCCGTAAGCTCATTTTTCTTTATGTTCTAGTTTCTGACGGACAATCCACCCCGTAAGGTCTTTTTTCTTTATGTTCGAGCTTCTGACGGGCAATCCACCCCGTAAGCTCTTTATCTTCATTTTTAAGCTCTGTGGGCAATCCAACCCGTTGATTCTTTATAGGAAATCGCTTTGCATTCACAGGTCCTTTTGCTCGTCAATGTACCCCGAACAAAATTGGAGTTCAGGTCTTTACTCGTTTCTTATAACGATAATTGGTTCACTACGGTTACACCTATTATCTAATAGGAAACAAGTAAGGAGGGGCAGCTGTGAATGCCTAATTTTTTCTGGACGTCCTTTTTATTAATCTTTTTTAAAAATATATATATAGTAACTTTGAAAAAAAAAAATTAACGAGCCCAATTTCATTGTTGAAGATAGTTTTAAGCCCATGTTCTGAACCCAAATGAATAAAGAAATACAAAGGACCCAAGAATTGCAAAAAGAGAAATCCATGTCCTTAGCCCATGTTCTTTTAGCCCAATCCCCTTACATCATCCTAAAAAAAGGGTGGCTGCCCTCTTTTTTTAAAATAAAAATAAATAAATAAATAAAAGTGAAAAGAAAGGAGTGCAACGTCAACATACAAACAAATACAAAAAGCCAAAGTTTTAATACATCTCAGAAGCAAAGAAAGCAATGGCAGACTTGGGCATCTGTACCAAAAATGATTTTCAAAGTTTAAGCATCAAGAAGGAAATATTGGATGAAGTAACACTGCTACCTCCTCTCAATCAGAGTCAAACCTGAACCAAGGAAAAGATACTCAACAGAAGTAAAAGAAATTTGCAGCATACAAGATGAAGTAACAGATGCAGAAATAATGAGAATGGAAGTATGAAAATGACTCTCCATTGTACAACATTGGGTTTTGCTCTTGGAGTTTTGCAAGCAAATAAGTTTAAAAGGGGAGAGCATCATAACAAAAAGGGAGCCCTCTACCATTCCTATTCTTCATTCAATCATCATCCTTCTTCAAGATAGACATCATCTTCTTCTTCAACTACTCAGAACCCATCATCTTCCATTTTCAATTTATAATCCTCCATCCCTTTCCAAATCAAAAATCAAATTTAAACAACACGGCAAACAAAAACTGAAAAATAAGAAAAAAGGTTGCCTCTGTCGCTATCCTCCGTGACCGCCACCGTCGTCGTGTCACCGTCGTGCCTTGCCTCTCCCCGGATCCAGATCTCGTCTCAACCAGGAGCCCATCTCCGACGCCTTAGTAACCACAGGACCGCCTCCACCACCAGACACCATGCGAGCTCCGGAGCGTCACAGCCGCGTGCCATCACTAAAGCCCCTGCCGCATCACCCCGCACCACCAGATCTGTTTTCCTTCCTCCGTCGCACACCACCTCGATGCCAACAGTGAATCCAGACGCAGGTCCGCCCAGTACCGCATTGCTCGCCGCCGTTCGCATCGCCGCCGGCCTTCGTCTCCGCCTCTCGCGCCTCAAACCCCTGTTTGCTCTCCTCTGTACGTTGGTAAATGAGGAGATGGAAGCTTCCTTTCGAACTGAACTTTCTTTTTCTTGCTTTTTATCTCTTATCATCAACATGTTATCATGTGGGTCTAGATGAGGCTTGTCACTGAGGCTATCTTTTTTCCCTTTTCCTTTTCTGAAGTTTTTTTTTTATTATTATCGTGGGCTTAGTTTTTAGGACAAGTGAGTGGGCCTTTTTATTTTTTGCCCAATGGATCAAATTTAAAAAAAAAAGAGAGAAGTTTTTGTCTCAAAAATAACGTTTTTGAGCTTTTTCCTGTCTGGCCTAGACTTATTTTTTTATTTTACAAGGGTTTTGTGCTTTGGGTTTAAGATGTGGCCTTTTATTTTCAAATTTTTTTATTTGGGTTAACTGATTTGGCACAAATCTATTTTTGGGTTGGGTTTAATGAGTAGGTAACCTAAACAGTCCTTTTGTCTCTTTCTTTCCAAAAATAAAAAAAATAAAAATCCTTTAAATAAAAAAAAAGTCTTTTAAATTCACGCAACAATCTACGACGTTGATGTATGATTTTCATCCTCAAGTGTCGTACGAATTGTAAAGGTTCATCATATGGCTTCGCTGTCTTTAACCCTGTGCAAGAGTGAATTCCTTTTGTAAAGAAAATATTTTCATTTTACTCCATTTAACAAAATTTCATCCAATTTTATAAAACAAAAATCTTTTAATTCATGCAACAATTTACAAAGTTGATGTACGATTTTTCATCCTCAAGTGTTGTAAAAATTGTAAGGGTTTATCGTATAGTTTTACTATCTTTAACCATGTGCAAGAGTGAGTTCTCTCATTTTAGAAATAAAAATGATTTTTATGTTCTACTTTGATAAAGTTTTTTTTACAAATATAAATAAATAAATAAACGAATGCTTTTAAGTATCTCTAATAAATTTTTAATAAATATAAATCTTTTTCATTCACGCAACAATCTATGACATTGATTTATGAATATTCATCCTCAAGTGTTGTGTAAATTGAATGAGTCTATCGTATAGCTCTGCTATCTTGGATCCGGTGCAAGAGTAAATTTTACTTTGAAGTAAAATCGATTTTTTAACATAAAAATGAAAATCAAATATTTTCCCAAAAAATAAAATCAATCAACTCATCAAACATTTTTCTATAAGAACTACATGGCTTTGAGTTTCTCATCGCACCCGGGAATATGTAGGAGCAGAATCAATCATTCTGTAAAGCCAAAATTTTATTTTCTCTTTTATTTTGTTCATTTTATTTTTATTTTAGTTTCAAAATGGGGTAAAATAAATATTTATAAAGTAAATAAAATTTTTGCGCAATTAACTTGAGGTACCGTTTTTTAAATGGGCGATGTAGGGTGCTAACACCTTACCTACTCGTAAACGACTCTCGAACTCAAATCTCATGTCTCTTTTTTTTAAGACCAGTTTCCTTAAAATAAATGGTTTTTCCAATTTTTTTCCCAAATAAAATATTGGTGGTGACTCCTTTGTTTTTTACCTATTTTTTCGAGGCACCCGGACTGGACAGTCGCGACAGCTGGCGACTCCACTGGGGATTTTGAGAGTCAGGCCTATCATAGTTGTTTGTGCAATTTCTTTTAATAGCTTTAAAAGTATTAACTTTACCCTTTTTGTTTATTTTCGTAAATAGTTTTATTTGTTCTTATAAATGTCTTTGTATATTCTTACAACCCTAGGGTAGAAAACTCTTTTAAATGTTGGTTGTTCTCTTGCAGGTTTGGGGATAGGTTTTGTGCAGGTTTGTTTGCTCCCGGCACACACATCACCATCACATATTCACACACTTTTGGACTCTATACCCGAGTCTTGGAATGCCATAAGATTAGAAGGGGCTTCGGTGATGTTATTGTGATGCTTTTGCATCCCTGACAGACATTGATTCTCCCGCTCGGATTGCTTCCAGAACACGGACTGCCATATTGTGACTTATTGGTCCCTGTGGTGGGGTTCATGGATTCGGGTCCTCATCTTTTTAGATGAGGGTAATCTGGGGACCAGATGTTTAGGGGTCTAGATCTGTCCCGAAAGTCATGTACATAAAATACCATTAGCAGCCTACCAAACTAGGGTCTTGACCTCAGAAGTTCAAACTTTAGGATATGACCCATGTAGGGCAAAAGGAAGCGCATTCCACCTTTTTCTGCAACATGAATAATCACATTTATATCTCATGCATCATAATGATTTTCTGCATGCATTCCACATACGCCTTAACATGCCATTCATTCATGCATCTTGTTACACTCATTATTATTCATTGTATGCTCGTGCATGTAGTGCTTTAAGTCATGCATTGTTAATATGTCATTCATTCATGCATCTTGTTACACTCTCATGCATAAGTAAATTTGCTTTCCAAATGTTATTTATAAAGTAAAATTTCCCTCGCACAGATAATTTGGTGTGAGATAACACCTTTGATTACAAGAGATGGAAAAAGTCAGACACACTAGCAGTGCTCCCATCACCAAGAGCTCCATGGTGATATTGAACTCATTAGAGAATCTGAAAGAGTTGAGCCAATCTTTGCCTCAAAACGTCGAAGAATCTTCGCTAAACATGGACATTACACCCACCATTGAAGAATATGCTTGCCTGTTAAGGTTGCCAATGCAGAAAAACCCCGTCGTGTACTTTTACTTGGGGCAATACTTGACCACTGCAAGCATAGCAGGGTTACTAGGGCTTCCTAAAAATGATGTGAACTTGACCGGGCACTCAAACTCGTGAGGGTTGACCCGAACTTTTCTTGAAAATCATTTGAAGAAATTAATGGATCGACAAGATTGGGAAACCTTTGAGAGGGTATTGGCACTAACAATATATGGGTTGGTTCTATTTCTATCGGCGCTAGACATGATAGATCAAGCGGCAATGGATGTATTCTTCATAGTAGAAAGAAAGAAAAACCCAGTGCCGGTAGTGTTAGTTGAAACGCTTTTGACTCTAGAATTTTGCCAGCGGCATCCAAAGGGGAAGCTCCGATGTTGTGCATAGTTGCTCTATGTATGGGTTATGGAATGGAAGATCGAGTTTGACAAAGTGGAAAGGGACTCTTTTAGGTGGGTATGCCCATGGTAAGAAGGTCAGCAGGGGCAAGATATCATTTATAGTTGTGGTGACTATCCCAATGTTCCTTTGATGGGCCTAAGAGGGTGCATATCCTACACACCCGCCATAGTCTTACGACAACTTTGTTGGACGCAAACCATGCCACGAGAAGAGCAACTCGGTGGATGCTATTTCCGGTAGATGGAGAGAATACCAAGTTGTTGGCAAAAGTACTTAGAAATGCATGGAAAGATGTGAAGATGGCAGGGAGAGCACAATTGGGCCGACCAATCCTAATCATTGTCTCAGAATATGAAGCATGGAGAAAATCAAGGAAATGTCCCGTCAACATTCCTGTAGAAAGCACGAAAGATAAAGATTACTCCCCTTTGGTAACTCAAATGGCAGAACAACAGAAAGTTCTAGAAGCACAAATGAAGGAAATGGAACAACAAAAACAAGATTCCGAGTTGAAAATAATCATTGGTTAGAAGCATTGTGAGAAGTTAGTAAAGGAAAATGAACACTTAAAAGATTTGTGTGTAGATATCTCCACAACCTCAAGAGTCCAGAAGAATACAGACAATGTCTCACCAAGCATCATGGCTAAGATCCAAAATCTTGAAAGTAAAGTATTGTCCTTGACAGCGGAGAGGCATCAACTAAGAAAAGAAAAGCGTCAGTTAGAAGAAGAAGTCATCCAGCAAGAAGGTATGATAAAGTCATTGGAGGCGGAGTTTAATCGACAAAGGGGAGTCAATAACAACTTACAGAAGCAAATTTGTGCAGAAAGTAGGATGACTGGTGAATTGGTACAAAAGGTCAAAGAACTGAATATCCTACTGGTCAAAATCAAGAAGCAGTGCGATTTAGGGTGGACCTCGGCAAAGCCTTACCATGATCAAGTGGTTCAAGCAATGAATGTCATGCAGTGGTGGAGAGAAGAAGCGCGAGAGCGAGGGATAGATATTGACATATGGAAAAAGAGATATGTGAGCATGAGTTTGGAGCTAAGCCATTGGGTTTCGAATTTTGTCTGAAACTTTGAGAATGCAGAACAACAAATCCGTGCGGACCCTATGCTTCGTCTCCCGTCTGAAATGGACGATTTTATGCAAATGTGTGGAGGGTTTGCTCGAGGGCTAAAAAGAAAGAGACCTAAGCTGTTGACTTTAGGATGAAAATAATGTAACAATATTGAAAATTGTGATTTGACAATGATGTAATCCCAATCTATGTATTGCTTTGAGGAGCTTTTAATGAAGTATGTTCTTGCCTCTATGATTCGTCGCACTCCAACTCTTACACTTGACTTGCGACGACACCTATCGTGGAGCATGGTCTCCTTTTAGTATGTTGTCAACTACATCTTTGCCTTATATGATTCTTCCTTCTGCGCAAAGGGTAGGTCGGGATGTCTCAATTCAGAACTCGCATTGCTAGTGTGTTTAAGACAACATCTATTATGGAGAGATGTTTTTCCCCTAGATTTGTTGTTAACTCCATTTCATCTTATGAGCACAATGCTCTCTGTGTGGGATGGAGGGACCATCTCTTGTCAGTTACAAGGTGTTAACTCAAGAAAAAAGAAAAAACAACAAAAATATATTAAATAAATAATAACTCCAAAGGTGGTTTTCACTAAAGGTTTTGCATTTTTTTGTCATGTTATTACTTTATTGTTTTGATCCAAGACACCCTTATCGCACTCGATCACAGGCAAGAGCCATGGCGGATGAACTAGAAGAAGTCCAAGAGATCAGGGATGAAGTCAGTCAAATCAAGGATCATATGACTAAGATGATGGAGATCCTACAAGCAATGTAGAAGGAAAAGAACACAGAGGAGAACCCTTCGACCTCAAACGAAGTACATCCAGCCACATCTCCTATCCCGCCTGGTTTTGCTTAGATTCAAGGGGCCATGATGCCCCTCACTATTTATCCAAGCAATCACACTCATCTTTCTTTTGACCCGAACAATCCCCCATACGGCTTGCCTCATGGATTTGTGCCACCAACGACCCCCATCCCACAAGATGGCATTCAAAACCCCGAACATACCACCCAGACACAAACCCCCACCAATGTTGTCGAAATGCCGCAAACACAAACTGTCAACCCTGCAGATGGTAACACCCCGATAGTGACACCTTCTGTCAATCCAAAGCCCTCACAATACACCCTACATTATGGACCCCAAGGGGGCTCAAATGATGCCAAACTTCGGTTCCTCCTCCGTGCCATATTCATTTCCCAATAATATGTATGGTAAAACTCTAGTGAATCAGTCGGGAGAGAATTCCCAATCTAAAGAAAAGTTGGAAGTACTAGAGGAAATATTGCGGGCCATTGAAGGGGTAAACAGTTATGGTCTTCGGGATGCCTTGGAACTTTGTCTGGTGCCAAATATTGTAATTCCGCCGAAATTTGAGGTGCCCGATTTTGACAAATAACGGGGAACCACTTGTTCCAAAAACCATTTGACCATCTATGTTATGAAGATGGTATTATATGCCTGATGAGTGTGATTACACCTCATATTTGTTTATCATTTTGCATGCATTTTCATATAGTTCAGGCATTCTTAATTTTATTTTTTGTTAATTTTTACTTTGGAACGGGTAAGGTGGTTTTGTGGTGTTGTTTTGCAGGAATTAAAGGTAAAATGCTCAGGATTGTCCATGATGGAGCTTGGATGAAGATGGAGCTTTAAAAGTGAAGAAAATAAGCCAAACAGAGCCCATCACGGCCTAGCCGTGATGACCATCACGGCCATGATCGAGCAAAACTGAAAAAGAAAGAAGGCAAAAGTCAGAACTGGTCACGGCTGTGACCTGTCAGTTGAACCAGACCCTCAAAAGTCAGAACTGATCATGGCCTAGCCGTGATACACATCACGGCCATAACAGACCAAAAATTGAAGGAGCGCCCAAGGCAGAATCCATCACGGCCGTGATGCGTATTACTTGGATCATAAGCAACTGATTTGGATCTAATTTGTGTTTGATTGGGATTCAAACTTCCCAAATCTATAAATAGGGCATCTGATCAGAGGCAAAAAGAGGACTTTTGGGCTGCTACCACTTAGGCTATTATTTAGGATCTCTCTTCTTCTTCCTCCTCTCTTTTCTGATTTTTATTTTCATGTTGTTGACCAAGCTTGTCATCACCATGGCAAGGCTTGAGTAGTAGTTTAATTTCTAGGGATTGGGGCTATGCCCAAGGTTTGTTTATGATAATGAATTGATGTTTAATCTTTGTTAATTGCAATTTTGCTTTAGATCTGATTTCTAGTGTTTTAATTACTCGTAAATCTGGTGCGCGCTTATTTACGTGTCGTAGATATTCTAAGGAGGAACCTAGCGGTGAACTTAGGTGTCGGATCTATAGAATCAGACTTAGGACTGAAATAACGAGAGTTAGAAGCCGTCCTTTGAGGATTAATGAATTGTGACAAAACGTAAAGGGTCCAATCTAAATTCGACTACCACGAGAGTAGGGCTTGGTTTAATTGGGCACGGTTTTTGTAACCCGAGAGGGAGCTTAAACTATTTGAGGCTAAATTCGCCTTCAAGGCATTTTCGATAAATTAACAAGGGATAATCAATTTAGTAACATAAACGATCTTGTTGTAACCCAAATTCCCAGGAATGCATTTAGATCTGAAAAACCATAAACTGGTTTACTTTCTGTTTTACTTGATTCTGATTTTAAGTTATCTCTTATTTCAATTATCAAAACCAAAACAAAATCTTTTTGTTTTAATGTCCAGTTTTATCGATTTGATAATTAGTTGCGATTTGATATCACGGTCTCTGTGGGATCGATATCTTTTTATTACTTGGCGACGATCTGGTACACTTGCCGGATCGTACGTGCACTCACACGACATCAATGCCCAAGATGATAAGCTCTTGATTCACTTCTTCCAAGACAATTTAACTGGGACAACTTCAAATTGGTACACGCATCTCGAGCGGGTACTCATCTGATCCTTCAAAGATCTAGCAGATACATTCCTAAGGCAATACAAGTACAATATTGACATGGCACCTGATAGGATGCAACTCGAAAATATATCAAAAATGGACACAGAGACTTTCAAAGAATATGCACAACGATAGAGGGAGCTGGCTGCTCAGGTGGAGCCTCCATTAGTCGAGAAAGAAAATGTAGCAATGTTCATTGATACACTCCAGTCGCCCTTCTATGATAGGATGATTGGGAGTGTGTCATCGAACTTTTCTGACATGGTCATCATCGGTGAGAGAATTGAAAGTGGAATGAGGAATGACAAGATCATCGAGACTTTAGTAGTGAACGGCCCAAAGAAAGCCCCGTTTGTGAAAAAGAAAGAAGGAGAAGCACATGCAGTAACCTTTGAACAAAAGAAACCAAACCAATATAGACCAAACCAAACACCTGCCTTCCAAGCCCAATACTCCCCATATTATGAACCACCTCCATATCACCAAGCCAACCAGCCATACATCGCTGCCACCTCACAATTTTCAAATCCCCAACCACACCATTCGAAGACACCCTACCGACCATTACACCCTTCTCAGCCTTAAACACACCCTACCATGCTACCTCAATTTGTTCAACCCCTAAACCCAAACACAAGCCAAACCAGACCACCGTATAACTCAGAAAGAAAGCCAATGCATTTCGACCCGATACCCATGACCTACACTGAACTATTTCGTCAACTTGTGAGTAGATCCTTGCTAACTCCTATCCCAACAAGACCAATAGACCCTCCTTATCCAAAGTGGTATGACCCAAACACTCAATGCGAGTATCAAGATGGGGCCACAAGTCATTCCATGGAGAATTGCAAGGCTTTGAAGTTTAAGGTGCAAGATCTAATTAATGCCAAATGGTTGAGCTTTTAGAAAGATGCTCTAAATATGGCACAAGGTCCTATGCCGAATCATGTGGGTTCTGGAGTCAATGCCATTGAAAGCTTCTTAGAACATACTCTCAAGAGTCAAGTGGCCGATGTTAGAACTCTTATGAGAGTTATTTTCAGAGAGATGTGCAAATGCGGATTGATCCAAATCCCGATTATTGAAGAAATGGTTCTCGATGGAGTAATACGATGTGACTTTGACGGGGATATAGGGCATTCAATTGAAGAATGTGCAGAATTTCGACAGGTTATGCAGAAGTTAATAGACATGAAGATTATCCTAATTGGTTGTGAATCCAATGAGTGTGGCATTAACATGGTTGCTGAATCTACAAATTCCCCAACTCCAGTTAAGATAACTCATTTTACTGTTGTGGTTAATCCTTAACTGGTTCCTGAGCAGGTCGCTCTGAAACTAGTGGTGATATACTATACCGAGAAAGAACCTTTTGCTGGTTTCAAGTGGGCTATCACCAATTATCATCCGGGTCCCAGGTCCTTTCCCATACAAGGACGCCAAAGCGGTGCTGTGGAAATTTGATATGCAAGTTCAACCAAATCCTTCCAACGGGACCACCATGGTTACCAACATTTCGGGGATTGGTGGAATGACTAGGAGTGGCCGCATTTATACCCCAGAGGTACTGCAAAGGGAGGAAACAGAAAATGAATGAAAATATTGCAAAGGGAAAGAGAAGGTGGAAGGAACTCCGGTTGAAAAGGAAACAAGAGGGGGTGTGAATAAAAAGGAGGTATCTGATAAAGAGGTCGTCGAATTCTTGAAGTTCATCAAGCAAAGTGAATACAGGGTTATGGATCAGTTGAATCGAACTCCGGCTCCAATATCTCTTTTGTCTCTGTTGATGAACTCTGAGTCACATAGGAGAGTACTGATGAAGGTGTTTAATCAAGCTCATGTCTCCCATGACATCACAGTTGATAAGCTCAATAACATTGTAGGTAACATGGTCGCTGATAATTATGTCACTTTCACCGATGATGAAATACCAGCTGAAGGTATGGGGCACAACAAGGCATTACACATTTCTGTGAAGTGTCGAGATCGTGTCATGGCTAGAGTTCTCATTGATAATGGTTCTTCTTTGAATGTAATGCCAAAGTCAACACTTGCAAAGTTACCTTTCGATGGAACTCATATGAAGCCAAGCACAATGATTGTAAGAGCTTTCGATGGCACCCGAAGGGAAGTCATGGGAGAAATTGAATTGCCCATTTAGATTGACCCTCGCACCTTTGAAGTACTCTTCCAAGTAATGGACATCACACCAACTTACAGTTGTCTCCTAGGACGACCATGGATCCATTCGTCTGGAGCTGTACCTTCCATATTACACCAGAAGGTGAAGTTCATTGTTGATAGTAAGTTGATAATTGTTTCTGGAGAGGAGGATATGTTAGTGAGTAAGCCATCAACAACCCCTTACATTGAAGCTGCCTAGGAAGCTCTCGAGACCGCCTTCCAGTCACTTGAAATTGCCAATGCCACTTATGTTGGGGATAGTGCTCCACTCTTGAAACCTCAGTCATCTAATGCGTCAATTATGATGGCCAAGGTTATGCTCGAAGGAGGATACCAACCTGGAAGCGGTTTGGGGAAGAATAGCCAATGTGTCGTTGACATCCTCATGCTCATTGAGAACAAGGACAGGTTTGGGTTGGGATACAAAGCCACCAAGACCGACAAGATGAGGGTTATAGAATAGAAGAAAAGAAAGAGGCTGGCTCGGCTGGAAAATCGTGAATACGAGGCTGAAAGTGTTCCTTTCTATGACATTCGACGGAGCTTCCGAAGTGTAGGGTTCGCATTCCTGGACCAAGCAGCATCCATTGAAGATGATTATCCCGCCGATCATGGTGTCAATCTGGTGTATCCATGCTCTCCAGATACAGAGCTCAACAATTGGGAGATCATTGAGTTCCCCAGGACCATAGTGTCTTTTTCAAAGTAATTTTGTAATGCTTATCCTTTAGCTCTGCCCAAGGCTTTAGGAATTTTGTTGTAATGGACTTACTTGTTTATTTCAGTATGACTTGTCAATAAATGCATGCATTCTGTATCTTTGTGTTGTTATCTCTCTTATTTTGTACTTTCATTTTTGTTCACCATTCCTCACCAATAAATTCAGTTTCTTGTCTTTAACCTTTATTCATTCATCTTTCCCTGATAACTACCAAAATGCAGATCTAAAAGTGACTCTCTTGAAAATGAGTGTTAGTAACTCAGCATACAATTTTGACTATCCCATTGATCATGTTGAGGAGGTTGTTGATGATGACGGGGAAGTTCCTCCTGAACGATTGAGATTGGTAGAACAAGAATCCAGGGAAATTCTACCCCATGAAGAGCCGAGTGAATTAATCTATTTGGGCACCGAATATGATAAAAAAGAGGTCAAGATTGGCATTTCCCTGAAAGAAAAGGAGCGAAGTAGGTTGATCAAGTTGCTGATGGATTATAAAGATGTTTTCGCATGGTCATACCAAGACATGGCAAGGTTAGACCCTAGTGTAGCAGAACACAAGCTACCATTAAAGCCGGAGTGTCCTCTAGTAAAACAGAAGCTACGAAGGATGAAAGCGGAAATGTCCTTAAAGATCAAGGATGAGGTCAAGAAGCAACTTGATGCAAGTTTCCTAGAAGTTGTAAAGTACCCTCAATGGGTTGCCAATATTGTTCCTGTTCCTAAGAAAGATGGAGAGGTTCGGATGTGTGTTGACTATCGAGATCTGAACAGAGCTAGCCTAAAAGATGACTTTCCTCTGCCACAAATTGATGTTCTTGTAGACAATACTGCTCAATATGCATTATTCTCTTTCATGGATGGATTCTTGGGATATAATCAGATCAAGATGGATCCCGAAGATATTGAGATGACCACATTTGTCACTTTATGGGGAACCTTTTGCTACAAGGTTATGCTCTTTGGCTTGAAAATGCTGGAGCAACATATCAGCGAGCTATGGTGGCTTTGTTCCATGAGATGATGCACATGGAGATAGAAGTTTATGTAGAAGATATGATCGCCAAGTCAAGATCCGAAAATGAGCATGTTGATAATCTGCAGAAACATTTTGAGCGGTTAAGGAAGTTTAAGCTTTGACTAAATCCGGCCAAATACACTTTTGGGGTGAAATCAGGCAAGCTTCTGGGCTTCATAGTTAGTCAAAGAGGAATAGAGGTTGATCCAGAAAAAGTTCGAGCATCGATATGCCAACACCTCAAACAGAGAAAGAAGTTCGTGGGTTTTTAGGAAGACTGAACTACATTGCCAGGTTCATCTCCCAATTAACGGTGACATGTGAACCAATATTTAAACTGCTGCGCAAAAATCAGGCAGTAACATGGAATGAAGATTGTCAAAAAGCTTTTGAGAATATCAAACAGTACCTACAAGAGCCTCCAGTCTTGGTTCCCCCGGTGCCAGGAAGACATCTCATCATATATTTGATTGTGCTAGATGAATCTATGGGTTGTGTACTGGGGCAGCACGATGAGTCGGGAAGAAAGGAACATGCCATCTGTTATCTAAGTAAGAAGTTCACCAATTGTGAAGCCAACTACTCACTACTAGAACGCACTTGCTATGCTTTGGCATGGGCGGCTCGCCGTTTGAGGCATTACATGTTGTGTTATACTACCTGGTTGGTGTCCAAAATGGATCCAATCAAGTATATCTTTGGTAAGCCTGCTCTGACTTGAAGAATTGCTCGTTGGCAAGTCCTGCTATCAGAATACGACATAGTCTATGTCACCTAGAAAGCAGTAAAAGGTAGCGCTCTTGCAGAATATCTAGCCAATCAGTCAGTAAAAGATTATGGATCGATGCAATGTGATTTCCCAAATGAAGATATAATGGCTTTGTTTGATCGCGAGCAATCAACAGGAAAAGAAAAGTGGGCCTTGTTATTTGATGGAGCTTTTAATGCATTGGGACATGGAATCAGGGCAATCTTAATCTCACCAGAAAATGATTATTTCCCTGTCACTGCGAGGCTCTGCTTCGATTGTACAAACAATATAGCCGAATACGAAGCTTGTGCACTAGGGATCCTGGCAGCAATAGAATCAAAAACAAGGATATTTGAGGTATATGGAGACTCTGCATTAGTCATCCACCAGCTAAAAAGGGAATGGGAAACCCAAGATGCCAAGTTATTCCCATATCATGATTACATCAAAGGTTTGATCGACCAGTTTGACGAAGTCACATTTCATCATATTCCTCGAGAGAATAACCAATTAGCCAATGCGCTATCTACCTTGTCCTCGATGTTTAAAGTGAGTGATGAAAGAAATCTGCCACTCATCAAAATGGAAAGCCGCGATCATCCTGCATGTTGTCAAGTGGTAGAGGAAGAGCCCGATCAAGAGTCGTGGTACCATGACATCAAACGTTTCTTGCAAAGAAGGGAATGCCCCCAAGGTGCTTCAGAAAATGACAAAAGAACCCTAAGAAGACTTGCAATGGGTTTCTATTTAGATAAGGGTATTCTCTACAAAAGGAATCATGACATGGTACTGTTAAGATGCGTTGATGCAAAAGAGGCTAAACAGATAATTTAGGATGTACATGAAAGGTCGTTTGGGACTCACACGAATGGTCACTCAATGGCAAGAAAAATCTTGAGGACGGGCCATTACTGGTTGACAATGGAGTCTGATTGCTTTAATTATGCGAAGAGGTGCCATAAATGCCAGACATATACTGATAAGGTTCATGCGCTGCCGACTCTCCTGAATGTCATGTCGACACCCTGGTCGTTCTCAATGTGGGGAATGGATGTTATCGGACCAATCGAACGGAAAGCCTCAAATAGGAATCACTTCATTCTTGTTGCCATTGATTATTTCACAAAGTGGGTCGAAGCTACATCATATGCCAATGTGACCAGGAATGTGGTGATCAAGTTTGTAAAAAGATAGTTAATTTGTCGTTATGGGTTGCCAAGTGAAATTATCACTGATAATGCGACCAATCTAAACAACAAGATGATGAAGGAAATGTGCGAAAGCTTCAAGATAAAGCATCACAATTCCTCCACATACCTCCCAAAGATGAACGAGGCAGTTGAGGCAGCTAATAAGAATATCAAGAAGATTGTTCAAAAGATGGTTGTGACGTATAAGGACTGGCACGAGATGTTACCTTTCGCTTTGTACGGCTATTGCACCTCTATTCGCACCTTGACAGGGGCAACTCCGTATTCTTTAGTTTTTGGGATAGAGGCAGTACTCCTGATTGAAGTAGAGATCCCCTCATTAAGGGTACTGAGAGAGGCAGAATTGGAAGAAGCTGAGTGGGTTCAGGATCAACTCGACCAATTGAACCTCATTGAAGGGAAGAGATTGGCGGCACTGTGTCATGGCCAATTGTACCAGAGAAGATTGAGAAGAAGGTACGCCCACGACAGTTCCGGGAGGGTGACCTAGTGCTTAAAAAGATTCTACCATTCCAAAAGGATCACCGAGGGAAGTGCACTCCGAACTACGAAGGACCTTACGTTGTGAAAAACGCCTTCGCTGGAGGAGCTTTAATTCTCACCAAGATGGATGGGGAAGATCTACCACTCCCTATAAACTCAGATGCAGTAAAAAAAGTACCATGCTTGAACACACTTCCAAAAAAAAAGGCTCGATAGACTGAAAATATGAAAAGACGGTCTAGGCAAAAGTTAGAGCAACCCGCTAGACTGAAAACCTGAAAAGGCGGTCTAGGCAAAAGTTAGGGTTAAAATAAAAACATAACAAATGAAGTGTCGTCAAGCTGATAAACTAGGGCAATGAGTGTCCAAGATGCATGAAGAGTAGGGCAAACAACATTCTCTGAAGATAATTGATGAGTAGTCAAAATTGAACGAGGGATACTAACACTAGTCATTGAAAGAGATGTCACTTGAAGAGATGCGATTCTGCTCCATAACCTTTCCACAGTTCCCTATTCCATTGTAATATCTGCTTTGTACACCTCTTCAGTCTAAATATAATGACAATGACTTCCAATTTTGTTGTTTACCCATGTCCTTCTAGTTTATCTTTTTGCTAATTGTGTGCATTCATCTTGATAAGTATATACTGAAATGTGAAACGAGTAATATTTTTTTAAGCAGTTAGAATTCCTTAAAAAGCCTGAAAAGGTCATCGGGGGCACGATGGTTCCCCTATAAAGGGCACTAAAGAAAGGAAGGAATATTGAGAATCAACCATCGGGATAATTATCATCCAGAACGTTTATCATCAGAAAATAAAAGTGCATGATATCTTTTCTCTGATAATATGGGACTTGTTTTAGTTCATCCACAAGACTAACTGTGATTGATGCTTTTAAAGGGTCAAGGAGCCAATAACGAAAAGACACGGCAAAGAGGAAATAATTTCATGAAAAGTATCTCTTGCATTGTGCCAAAAAATAATAAGGGTTTTCTTCGTTAGCATTCATCAATGAAAGGCATCTTATGCATTATCATTCTATCAATGAGCAAAATCAACATTCATGCATTGCATTTGTCTATATGGCCTCATTCGAGCTTCTGACGGGTAATCCACCCCTTAAGCTCTTTTATCCTTATGTTCGAGCTTTTGATGGGCAATCCACCTGTAAGCTCTTTTATCCTTATGTTCGAGCTTTTGATGGGCAATCCACCTGTAAGCTCTTTTATCCTTCTGTTCGAGCTTCTGACGGGCAATCCACCCCGTAAGCACTTTTTATCTTTTTGTTCGAGCTTCTGCCGGGGTTCTGTTCTAGCTTCTAACGGGCAATCCACCCCGTAAGCTCTTTTTTATCTTTCTATTCAAGCTTCTGACGGGCAATCCACCCCGTAAGCTCATTTTTCTTTATGTTCGAGCTTTGGACGGGAAATCCACAACGTAAGCTCTTTTATCTTTCTATACGAGCTTCTGACGGACAATCCTCCCCGTAAGCTCTTTTTTCTTTATGTTCGAGCTACTCACGGGCAATCCATTCTGTAAGCTCTTTATCTTCATTTTTAAGCTCAATGGGCAATCCAACCCGTGGATTCTTTATAGTAAATCGCTTTGCATTCACAGGTCCTTTTGCTAGTCAATGTACCCCGAACAAAATTGGAGTTCATGTCTTTATTCGTTTCTTATAACAATAAATGGTTAACTACGGTTATACCTATTATCTAATAGGAAACAAGCAAAGAAAGCAATGGTAGACTTGGGCATCTGTACCAAAAATGATTTTCAAAGTTTAAGCATCAAGGAAATATTGGATGAAGTAACACTGCTACCTCCTCTCTACCAGAGTCAAACCTGAACCAAAGAAAAGATACTCAATAGAAGTAAAAGAAATTTGCAGCACACAAGATGAATTAACAGATGCAGAAATAATGAGAGTGGAAGTATGAAAATGACTCTCCATTGTACAACATTGGGTTCTGCTCTTGGAGTTTTGCAAGCAAATGAGTTTAAAAGGGGAGAGCATCATAACAAAAAGGGAGCCCTTTACCATTCCTATTCTTCATTCAATCATCATCCTTCTTCAAGCTAGCCATCATCTTCTTCTTCAACTACTCAGAACCCATCATCTTCCATTTTCAATTCATAATCCTCCATCCCTTTCCAAATCAAAAAAACAAATTTAAACAACACGGCAAACAAAAACTGAAAAAGAAGAAAAAAGGTTGCCTATGCCCCTATCCTCCGTGACCGCTATCGTCGTCGCGTCACCCCCGTGCCTCGCCTCTCCCCGGATCCAGATCTCATCTCAACCATGAGCCCATCACCGACGCCTCAATAACCACGGGACCACCTCCACCACGAGACGCCCCTGCCGCATCACCCCGCACCACCAGATCTGTTTTCCTTCCTCCGCCGCGCACCACCTCGACGCCAACTGTGAATCCAGACGCGGGTCCGCCTAGTGCCGCACGACTCACTGTCGTTCCCACCATCGCCGCCCTTCGTCTTCGCCTCTCGCACCCCAAACCCCTGTTTGCTCTCCTCTGTACGTTGGTAAATGAAGAGATGAAAGCTTCCTTTTGAACTGAACTTTGTTTTTCTTGCTTTTTATCTCTTATCATCAACATGTTGTCATGTGGGTCTGGATGAGGCTTCTCACTGAAGCTATCTTGTTTCCCTTTTCCTTTTCTGAAGTTTTTTTTATTATTAATCATGGGCTTAGTTTTTAGGACAAATGAGTGGGTCTTTTCATTTTTTGCCTAATGGATCAAATTTTTTTAAAAAAAGGTGAAGTTTTTGTCTAAAAAATAACGTTTTTGAGCTTTTTCCTATCAGGCCTAGACTTATTTTTTATTTTACAAGGGTTATGTGCTTTCGGTTTAAGATGTGGCCTTTTATTTTCAAATTATTTTATTTGGGTTAACTGATTGGGGCCAAATCTATTTTTGGGTTGGGTTTAATGAGTAGGTAACCTAAATAGTCCTTTTGTCTCTTTCTTTCCAAAAATTTAAAAAAATAAAAAAAATATTTTAAATTCACGCAACAATCTACGACGTTGATGTATGATTTTCATCCTCTAGTGTCGTACGAATTGTAAGGGTTCATCGTATGGCTTCGCTATCTTTAACCCTGTGCAAGAGTGCACTCTTTTTGCTAGTTAGAAAATTCAAGAACTTCCTAAAGAAGAAAGGCAACTTCAAAAGAAAGCCATCCACTCTTCCAAAAAGAAACTTCAGCAAAGGTGACAACTCTTCCTGCAAAATCACCTGCTATGAATGTGGAAAGATTGGCTACATGAAGCTTGACTGTCCAAAGCTTCAAAAAAAGGACAAAACTGAAAAGTTTGACTCAAAGGACAAGAAGTGGAGAAAGCCAAGAAAGGCCTACATTACTCGGGATGACAATGATCTAGATTCCACTAAAGAATCTGAATCTGAGGAGTCAAACTTGTGCTTGTTGGCCAACAATCGTAGTGATTCAGAAAGTGAAGTAAGTTCTGATTATCAATCTTTTTATGATGAATTGCAAAATGCTTTTGAAGAACTTCATAAAGAATCCATTAGACTTGCTAGATTGCTAAATAAGTCTAAGAAAACCATCACATACTTAGAGGAGAAAACTTCTGTTTTAAACAAGAGGAAGTGTATGTTGGTCAACCACCTGGTTTTGAGAATAATGAATTGCCTAACCATGTTTATAAACTGTCTAAAGCACTATATGGCTTAAAGCAAGCTCCTAGAGTTTGGTATGAAAGGTTAAGTAATTTTCTCATTGAAAAAGGATTCAAAAGAGGTAAAGTTGACACAAATTTGTTCACTAAGAAAAAGGCACACAACATTTTACTTGTACAAAATATGTGGATGATATAATTTTTTGTGCTACTAATGAGCAGTTGTGCAATGAGTTTGCAAGTCTTATACAGAGTGAGTTTGAAATGTCAATGATGGGTGAACTGAACTTTTTCCTTGGACTACAAATAAAGCAAACTGAAAATGGAATCTTTGTTAGCCAAACCAAGTACTGCAATGAGTTAATCAAGAAGTTTGGCATTGAAAAAACAAAGGAGATGGCTACTCTAATGAGCACCTCCTGTTATCTGGACAAGGATGAGCAAGGTAAACCTGTTGATGTTTCTAAATTCAGAGGTATGATAGGCTCACTACTTTATCTTTCTGCTAGTAGGCCAGATATCATGTTTAGTGTATGCATGTGTGCTAGATATCAAGCAAATCCAAAAGAATCACACTTAACAACAGTTAAAAGGATAATTAAGTATCTGTTAGGAACAAAAAAACATGGGATTATGGTATCCCAAAGGAGCTACATGTAATTTAATTAACTATTCAGACTCTGATTTTGCTGGTTGTAAACTAGATAGAAAGAGTATTAGTGGAACTTGCCATTTACTAGGAAACTCGTTAGTATCATGGTTCAGTACGAAACAATCTAGTGTGGATTTATCCACTGCAGAGGCTGAATATGTAGCAGCTGGTAGCTGTTGTGTACAGGTTTTATGGATGAAACAACAGTTAGTTGATTATGGTGTACAACTAAACCAAGTTCCTATTAGATGTGACAATACGAGTGCAATTAACTTAACTAAGAATCCCATAATGCACTCTAGAACTAAACACATAGAAATCAGACATCATTTCATTAGAGACCATATACAAAGTAGAGAAATTGAGATTGAATATGTTGATACAACTAAGCAACTTGCTGATATCTTTACCAAGCCCTTGAACAAGGAAAGCTTCTTTTTCACTAGAAGAGAATTGGGCATAATCGATCAATCATATATCTAATCTCTAAAGAAACTAATTATATGACTGTATATTCGTATAAATATGCTCTGATTCTTGTATGATTTGATTTGGAATATCTATGAATGATCAGAAGAGAGCTTTGGAACATCTATGCGAGTAGGACGCATCTTTTTGATTTTCCCCCGCACATATCCCTCTATCATGAACAATTTTATATGCTAAGTTTGAATGTTTAAATGCTTACCTTCTCTGTCGCTTTAAATGCTTCTTTTCTTTACCTTTTTGATGATGCCAAAAGGGGGAGAAAAAGTATGATATAGAAAAAGGGGATAATAACAAATTTTACATGAAGAAAAAGTATGATATAGAGAAAACGGATTATACATGCATATGTTGAGGGGGAGCTTAAAAGCTTACATGATTAATGGGGAGTAAATCAAATTCTGCTCTAATAATATTTTTTGCTCTGATATACTTCTGATCTGACTGCTTTGATACCATGATATAAATCTGTCAAAAATACTTAGCATATGCTACACTTATAGTCTGATCTTATAATTTGTTAAAAGGTTTGCCATAATCAAAAAGGGGGAGATTGTTAAACTCAATGACTTAGAGATTTTGATATATGACAAATACAACTTAATGTGTATGCAAGTGTTTTTAGTGTCAAATTACAAAGACAGGTATCAAGCAATACTCAACAAGTTTGGTGAGCAATCAAAGGAGAATATTCAAGGAAGAACTTGGAGGAATCAAAGAGCAAAGACAAAGATCAAGGAATCATCAAGACAAGATCTTAACGAAAAAACTAGTGTTAAGTCTTAGATGGTTTGTAAGAGATGAAATCTCTTATTCACAAATAAGCTCAATTTGATAAGATGCATGAAAGAAAATCATCTTTCATAACCTGCATTAAAAGGAATAAGTTTTCGTAAATGAAAATGATTTTTGAAATAAGATTTCAAAGCGCTCATCTATCATTGGAATAATATAAGCGCTCGTCCAACACTGGGAATAGTAAAAACTGGCATCCAAGAAAGTGATACAAGCGCACATCCACTAAAGTGATACAAGCGCACGTCCACTAAAGTGATAAAAGCGCACGTCCACTGAAGTGATAAAAGTGATCGTCAACACAAGTCTTTGGACTTGCTAAGATCTTAATGAGAAGCTTCGTCCACTGAAATGTCATATGGAGTTCGTATACTAGTTGGAGCACGTCCAATTACTTTGTGTTAGTACTCCCATCTGCTGACGTGGCAAATGGACGCGGCTATTTTCTTGAAATGGGCTCGGTAATTTTTTAAGATGGATGCGGTTATTTTTTGAAGATAGACGCGACTATTTTTCCAAATGGACTCTGTTATTTTATGGACGCGAATTCTACAAGAACAATCAGAATCTTATTTCAAGAACCAAAATCAAGAAAACAGATTCTGTTAATCAGATCCAAATCTGTTTTGATTGATCCCAATGACTATAACTTGTTTTCTATATAAAGAGGGATAAAAGGAACACTTTCACAACATATACGAATATCATAACATATCACAGTTTTAAGAAATCGTTTTGAGAAATCAATTGTAAAAATCATTCATCATCTTTATTAAGCTTACTGAGAAAAGAGTGTTTCATTACTCATAAGTGCTTCAATTTGTTTATCTGACTATTGAGAGTTAGGAATCGACTTTTGTTTTTACAATTTGATTGTAAAGAGAAAGGGAGTCTCTCTGAATTATTAGGGTGAGGTATCCCTAAGGTTGAACATTGAGGCTCTTCACAAGAGTGTGGTATCTCGAGGTGATGGAGTGCTCTGTGGTGTGAAGGTTTTTCAAGCTACCTGGTAAAGCTTGTGTGTTAGTGTGTGAAATCCCACAGGTGGAGTGGGGATTGGATGTAGGTCACAGTGGAGGTGACTGAACTAGGATAAATCTGGTTGTGTGGTATCCCTAAACTCAAACTCCTTTACTTTCTGTTTATGTTCAAGAACCTGTAACTTTGATGTTTAAAGTTCAATATAGTTTCTGTTCTTGATCTGTATAAACTGTATTTTGTTATTACTGAGTTATTAAACCCAAACCTATTCTGAATCTTTCTAAATAAATCTTTCTTATCCTCATCACCTTCTATTCAAGATTTTGTAAAAACCCTTCATCGATTTTGTAAAAGATCCTGAGAACACTAATCCGCAACTCTGATTTATAAAGCTTTGTGACCCCCCGAGTCGATGAAGCCAAAACAACAGAAAATAGGGTTAGAGATTTCAAAATTTCTCAAACTAATGGATTAATGATCCTTAAGTATTGGAGTATTATAAACAATGATCATTTAACAAGGATTAAACAAAAAATCCTTTGAGCTACAAGCTTAGGGTTTCGGCCTTGACCTTCAAAATAGGCTAGAAATTTTCAAACTTTTCAAGCTCTTGGATTTAACAACTAAAGGTACCAAAGAGTCCAAATCAATGATCATTTAACGAAAGTTGAAACAAAACTTCATTGCTCCATCAACACCTAGATTCGGCCTTGTTAGGAAAATAGGGAAGGAAATTTTTGTTTGATGCAAGCTCTTAGATAGTGAACATAGAGTTCATTGTGAGTCCATAAAAATTGGTTTCTACTCAAATGGATTTTTCCACTAATTTCTAGAGATTTTAGAATTTCAAGGGTTTAAGAACACAAACTAGAAAACATAGCATACCTCATCAAGTAAATGAAATGGAGGAACTTAGATGAGTAGAGGAAAGAATATTATCCTTGAAGCTTGCAAGAAACTAGCTTGAAGAAGATGAACACCTTGAAGAAATGGAAAACAACGAAGCTTTGTAGAAAATTTTCTAAGTGTTTGAATGTAAAGCGAGGAAAGGAAAATGAAGTGAGTATATATAGAGGGAGAGAGAGAAAGTGGCGTGTAGGGGGGAAGAAGAGTGAGCATGGAGAGCAAGTTTTGGTTAGGAAGGTGTTTGTTTGGAAAAAGTGAGAGAAAAGTGATTTTTGGATTAAAGTATATTATAATTTGAAATGTGTAATCATGACATTTTTCTAGGATGTGACTAGAGACTTCCATCAACATGTCCTACTTTTCCAACAAGTCACATCAACCCTTTTTAGCTTCCTATTCTACTCCATTGCATACCCGGTTAGGGTTTCCGATCATAGTTTTCAACGATTTCGCCAAATAAAATATTTTATTTTATTTTCGAATCAAAATTTTCAAAAATGGCTACGACCATTGGAAACACTACAAAAACACTAACCGTTTCATTCACGGGTTAAAATTAGATTTTCTGTTGAGTAAATTTTTACTGTTAGTGAAAATGCAAACCGGTTTTCATCTGAATTTTCAACCGAAAATTTTACCATGACTTCCTTCGGTAAGGTAGAACAAGACAATAATTTTAGTTTATCTAAAATTATTCACTGGATTTTAAGAAAAATAAATACATATTCATATGTATGTACAATTATAGAAAGTCAGATAAATCAGGACGTTACACAGGGTGATTTAACGGTTTCTCAGAACCATCACAATTTGAAATTATCTGAATATCCGGATAAGCACGTTTTATAGCACCATTGAACTTAAGGTAGTCTCCTGGTCAATCCAAAATACAAACGACCCATAATAATAAATGGAATTAATATTGATATATGACAAATCAAATCTTCACTTGTTTAACATATCATATATACAACATTACAAAAAAAAAATCAGATATACAGGAAGATATTTTGTCAATTGGTTTTGTATATATAATCATAAATAAAAGAAAGTAAATAATAAAATAAAGCATGCCTTGATAGTTAAACTTATCACAATCTTCATTTCCAATAGCAACAAATCTCAAGTCAAATGGCTTAGGATGTCCCATAGCAGCTCTAAGAGAACCCCAATGTGATCTTGGGTCGCCTCTTGCAAACTCAATGCCATCGAGGGCTTCCTGTAATTAATTAATTAATGGAAATATATATTTAAAAATAATTTGATAAATAAAAATAATAATAATAAAAAGTTAATAAAAGACAAAGAATAGGAGAAGAAAGTTATACTTGCACAAATGGTGAAATGGCAGATGTATTAACTTCATCATGATGGCTGATACCTAAATGAGATATTGAGATGTTTGCTTAATTATAAATATAAAGAAAAAATTATAATAGTGATTACTAGACTTAATGACAAATTTTAGTTTTTTTATTTTGACAAAATGACAATTTTTAGTTAAGACATCTATAGTGTATATGTGTATGTATACCATTGTTAAATACCCATACTGGCAAGGCACCAAGATCCTTAGATAGCTGCTCAGGAAACCAAGAGGAAAAAAAAATAGTTTTAAAACTAAATATGAAAAATATCTAATTTTTTGATTTTTTTTTTTTTTTTTGAAGAAACCTACTTGAAGACCTTCAAAATAACCAAATCCATCATCAGTCCAATAATCCCATATATCTCCAAAGTGTCCAGGTCTCTCCTCCCAAGCTCCAACAGTATCTTTCCACCGAAATGCATTTCTTAGATAATCACCCTCAACTTAACAACCACCTAATGGAATACATTGAAAAATAATATTAATTAGGTCTTAGAGGAATTATATATTTAATGTTTACCCAAGAAAATTCACGAATATAGATGGAAACCATGTTTGCCTTTTTGAGTGGTCAAATAAAAACCAAATAAAAATAAAAACCTTTTTTTATAAACAAAAATAAAAACCTTTAATCCACCTTGAATTATAAAAAAAAAATATAATACATAAAAACCAAGTAAATAAACAAGTCTTATCAAATAATTAACTTACCATTCAATTACGACATATTCTTTTAACAATAAATATATTTTATAAATTAAAGCTAACTTTTGAAACTAATTTACAATTTTGACATACGAGGAAATCTGAAAAATTTTGGTTCTGCCACAATATTTGGAAAAGGTCCTTTCGGGAACCATGACCCTGTGGCAATTAAGAGAAGAATGAATCAATGCACTTAAGAAAGAATATATAGAATTTAATTAACAAAAGAAAAAAATGTATTGCCAACAAACGTGCAAACCTTATATGTGTCCAAGGGCATGGCTGACACTTGGTCTAACCATACAACCCCTCTCCTAGTGGTAGTTATTCGAAGGCTTGAATTATGATTTGTAGCCTTGGCTTCTATTATAGCCTCCATCTTTCTCCACTTTGCAACATAAAGTCCAAAAGCCCTAACAAGATGTTGTAATTTTGGTAGTCTATGAAATCGTATTGCGACTGTCAGTAAGGTCGCATCGGCCACATTTCTCCTTATTTGATTGTTAGTTTAAATCTGTAAAACAATCTCCAAAACTCACCTGATGTTAGTTGAAGCCAATTTGACACCATCATCCAATCCCGCAATTGAAACTTCTAAATCAACTCGACCAATTGCTTTAACATAGAAGACCACTCTATACTTGTTTCCATTCTCAATATTCTGATCATACAAAAGTATAACATTTCTATGAGATCCATATCTTTCGTGAGATTAATAATTAAGGTCATAATTTTATAACATAAAACAAATAATGAACTAGTCTCACCATGCCCCAAAAACCAGGGTTGGAGACACCAACACCACCAGATGGACAAGATTTAGGTCCATTGCAAAGCACCTCCATCCGTAATGCAAGAGACTCTTCAAGCTGTTGCTACCTCTCTGAATGAATTCCGCAATACCCAGGACTTGAGGCATGAATCATACCTAGCCACCTTTCAACAACTACAAACCCAATACTCTATACTACCACCACCACCACCTCCACCACCCCCACCTTTCGACCAAACCTCTAAACCACCCAAACTATTTCTCAAGCCTTTTGATGGATCCAACCCCATGGAATGGATTTCTCAGGCAAATCAGTATTTTACACACTATTCCATTCCTAATGATTTGCTCCTCTCCCGAGTTTCTTACTATATGATGGGTGACGCACTCGGGTGGTTTCAATGGATGCACAACAATCAGCTCTTGATGACTTGGGAGGAGTTTACCCGTGCCATGGAACTCAAGTTTGGTCCATCTGAATATGAGAATCACCAACAAGCCCTCTTCAAACTTCGGCAAACCACCACTGTGGTTGATTATCGGAGGGACTTTGAAAGGCTTTGTAACAGAGTGCTTGGCTTACCTCATTCCACCATCTTGGATTGTTTTCTTTCCGGATTACGCCCTACAATCCAAAATGAGCTTGCCATCCTCCGACCTGAGACCATTTCCCAAGCCATTGGGTCAGAAAAACTTGTGGAGTCAAAACTCACAGCCAACCACTCCCTCCTAGCCTCGGCCCCAAAACCACAACCTCCCAGACAATCTCAACCTCTACTACCCAGCCCTCCTACCCGTTTAGCCTTACCCGCACCACCACCACCCAAACCAGCCTACCCTATCCGCTACCTCTCCCCAGCTGAAATGGATTCCCGGCAGACAAAGGGTTTATGTTTCAATTGTGATGAACGCTTTCACCGAGGTCATCGGTGCAAATCCAAACAATTCCTTTTGCTGCTAACCTCTGATGACCCACCCGATTCGACACCCAACCCACCTGAGGACCTATTTATTTTCTCTGAAGATCCCCCCACCAATACCCACATCACTTTTACCACAAAACCCATACCCTAACACAGCCGAGCCTGAAGCGAACCCTGACCAGTTCCACCGCTCTATCCAAGCAGTAGATGGCCACCTTTCCCCCCGAACACTGTGATTTTGTTGCCACCATTTTCGGCCATAGTGTCTCAGTTTTTGTTGATACGGGGAGTTCCCACAATATTGTCCAACCTAGAGTGGCTACATTTTTGGGGTTACCTGTCCAAGAACTTCATTCTTTTTCTATCATGGTAGGTAATGGGGCTCATTTGTATTGTTCCGGTTTTTGCTCTGATGTACCAATTTCTGTACAACAGAACACTTTTCACAGTACTCTGTACTTGCTACCCATTCAAGGAGCTGATGTGGTCCTTAGTGTACAATGGTTACAAACCTTGGGACCATTTGTGTCAGATTACACAGTCCCATCAATGAAATTCTATCATAATGGTACTCTTATTACCCTCACAGGGTCTGTTTCCCCTAGCCTTTCACTAGCCACATTTCCCCAACTAAACAGAATGCTCATCACTGATGCCGTAGCCACCCTGCACTCAATCACTATGCTACCCTCTTCCCCACCCACGACCCTAGGACACCCTGACAACCCAAACTTTGCCTCATACCACCCCGCACTTGCCTCTATACTACACAAATATACCCAAATATTCTCTACACCTCACAACCTCCCCCCTAACCAGCCTCATGACCATCACATCCACCTAATTCCGGACTCCACCCCAGTTAACATTAGACCCTACCGCTATCCTCATTTCCAAAAAGAGGCCATGACTACTATGATTGCTGATATGTTAAGAGAAGGAATTATACGCCCTAGTACTAGTTAGGGATGGCAACGGGGCGGGGCGGGGCGGGGCGAGCACGGATAGCACTCCCCCCGCCCCCGTACCCATCGGGTAAAATCCGTATCCGTCCCCGCCTGTTACCCATGCGGGTATCTTTCGGGCGGGTATCCAGCGGGTTTCGCGGATATCCGCGGGTTTGCGGGTATCCGCGAATTATTTTTTCCAGAAAAAATATATACTCTTTTTGCTTGAAAAATTGCTAAGATATGCGTAATTCAATTTAAAATAACCATGTTCATACAAATAGATGTTAAGGAAGCATCAAAGCATTATCCAATTACAAAAGTTACTAACAAAAGTAATCAAATAATTTTAGCAATTACTAAATATATATAATAAAGGGCATTTTAGTAATTTAAGTAACGGGTGCGGGTATCCACGGGAACGGATAGTGTGATACCCGCCCCCGCCCCGTTTATAAACGGGTATTGAAATTATCCATTTATTTAACCCGTGGATACCCGTTTAACTACCCGCCTCGTGCCCGTTGTGGATTTTATCCGCGGGTACGGGTAAAATTGTCATCCCTAGTACTAGTCCCTTCTCCTCCCCGGTTCTATTGGTTAAAAAGAAGGATGGGACTTGGCGTTTTTGAGTTGACTATAGGGCACTCAATACCATTACTATTCGGGATCGTTTTTCGATTCCCACTATTGATGAACTCTTGGTTGAACTTAATGGGGCCTCCTACTTCTCTAAAGATTTACCTCCACTCCGGATATCACCAAATCCGATTAGCACAAGATGACATTCCCAAAATTGGTTTTAGGACCTTTGATGGCCACTATGAATTCCTAGTGATGCCCTTTGGTCCCACTAACGCTCCATCCACTTTCCAAGCGGCCATGAATGACTTGCTACAGCCTTTTCTTCTGATGTTTGCCTTGGTATTTTTTAATGATATTCTCATCTTCAGTGCTACTTGGACATCTCACTTACAACACCTAGCAGAGGTACTTAAATTGCTTTTGACCCATAAATTTTATGCAAAATTTTCTAAATGTACTTTTGGGGTTCGTTCTGTGGATTACCTTGGGCATATAATTTCGGGGCAAGGGGTACAAGCTGACCCTTCTAAGCTCCAAGCTATTATTGATTGGCCTGTACCCCTTCACTCACTACCCTACGTGCCTTTTTGGGACCAGTGTTGTCAAATATCGGTGTATCGGCCGATATATCGAGATCTCGTCTCGGAAATTTGAAGGCCCGATACGAAATCTGATATGATATGCTAATTCCGGTTTTGGACAAGATTTCGACCGATTCCCTGCAAATCGATATATCGGCGGTATGGCAAATATCGGAAGTTAGGGAATTTAGGATTTTTTTTCTTTTTTTTTTTTAAAGAAATGAAGGGTCAGCATAACAGCATGACCCCTTTTTTTGCACCGAGCCACAGACTGGAGTAATGGACTCTTGATATACGCAACAAGCTTGCGCCTCTGCCTCCTTGATATACACTAGTAGCTCATTCTTTCAAGCCTTCGACCCTCTGCCTCCTCACAACACACTAGCAGCTCTGCGCCTCTGCCTCTTCACGTTCACTCTCAGGTAACTTCTTCTCCCCTGTTTTCTCCTTTCTCCTCCTTGCTCTCTTCTTTCCCCTCCTTTATATTCTTATGTTTTCGACTTTTCTTCTCTGTTTTTTATATTCAACTTCTTCCTCTGTTTTCTACTACTCAATCCTCTGTTTTTCGTTTTTTTCCTCTCCCATTCTCTCTATGTTTTTTCATTTTATTTCCTCTCCCATTCTCCCTTTCTATTCCTCTGTTTTTTTCATTTTATTTTCTCTCACATTCTCCCTTCATTTCCTCTTTTTATGTTTTGTTTCTTACATATCCCTTCTCTTCCCCTGTTTGTAGTATGGCAAGTGAAGATTCATCCAATCCTTCAATAGTATCTAGGACTGACCCTGGATGGAAGTACTGTCATCAATCACAAGATAATGGTACTCGTAGTTGTGTGTGAAAATTTTGTGGGAAGGCTATGTGGGGTGGAATTACTAGAATGAAAGAGCACTTGACTGGAAAGAAGGGTAATTGCAAAGGTTGTACTAAATGTCCAAAAGAGGTCAGAGAAGAGTTGATTCAGTATACCAAGAATAAAAAGAAAAAAGATAGTCAAGCATTTCAAAGGATGCGCAATGATCTTCTTGATGACTATGGTGATAGTGATGAAGATCGTGCTCTTGATGAAGGGGATAGAGAAATTGCAACTAGGCTTGCTGACACTAGTGGACAGAATATTGCTTTAAAGGGGCCTATGGATCTCTATTATGGAAGACCCAAAACAGCAATTGAGGACAATAAGAAAGAAAAACCAAGGCAAACAAGCATAAGGGAGAAATGTGTAAAGGAGGCTACTGCAGACGTTCATCAATATATAGCTCGATTTTGGTACCAAGCTGGCTTGTCTTTCAACATGGTTAAGTTGGAAAGCTTTCATGAAATGCTTACAGCTGTTGGAAGCTTTGGAAAAAATTTGAGGCCTCCATCTTACCATGAAATAAGAGTTCCACTCCTTAGCAAGGAGTTGGCTTACACCGAAGATTTGTTAAAAAAAACAAAGGGCGCAATGGGGGAGATTTGGATGCTCCATTATGTCTGATGCCTGGACGGATAGAAAACAAAGATCCTTAATCAACTTCTTGGTGAACTGTCCATCGGGGACGATGTTCATTAAATCTATTGATGCGTCTGACATCGTGAAGACCGGAGAGAAAATATTTGAGTTGCTTGACTCCATTGTGGAAGAGATTGGGGAAGAAAAGGTTGTTCAACTTATAACGGACAATGGAAGCAATTATGTTCTTGCTGGTAAGTTACTAGAAGAACAGAGGCCACATTTGTTTTGGACTCCTTGTGCAGCCCACTGCATAGATTTGATGTTGGAGGACATTGGGAAGCTCCCTTCTATAAAGAAGACAATTCAAAGGGCAATATTTCTCGTTGGATTCATCTACAACCATTCAAGCACCTTGAGCCTATTGAGGTACTTTACCAACAAAAGAGAATTAGTGAGGCATGTAGTAACTCGATTTGCCACATCTTTCCTCACATTGGAAAGGATTCATAAAGAGAAAGGGAATCTGAGAAAAATGTTTGTATCAGATGATTGGACAAATAAAAAATTGTCCAAGGAGGCCAAAGGGAGGGAAGCTACAAAAATGGTCCTCATGCCATCTTTTTGGAGTAATATACTGTATACACTGAAGGTGATGGCTCCTCTTGTACGTGTGCTTCGCCTTGTTGATAGTGAGAAAAAACCAGCCATGGGTTATATTTATGAGGCAATGGAGAAGGCTAAAGAAGCTATTATGAAGTCTTTTGAGGAGAATGAAAGCAAGTATAAGGAGGTTTTTGAAATTATTGATAAAAGATGGACTAGCCAACTTCATCGCCCATTACATGCAGCTGGCCACTTTCTAAACCCAGAATTCTTTTATGACAATCCCTCAATGGAATTTGATTTTGAGGTGACAAATGGGTTGTATGCATGCATTCAAAAGTTGGTGCCTATCCCAGAAGTTAGACAAAAGATTATTGATGAGCTACCAATATATAAAGGCGCTGCTGGGATGTTTGCAAATCCATTTGCAATTTCATCAAGGAAAACAACTGCACCAGGTGAGAATGTAGTTCTCAAGTCTCAACTTCTAAATTTTAAATTTTAAAATTTGTACATATGCTTAGCATGACATTTCTTTGGATTTGTAGCTCAATGGTGGCGAAATTATGGACAATCAACTCCAAATCTACAACTATTGGCTGTAAAGATCTTGAGCTTGACATGTAGTGCGTCGGGATGTGAACGCAACTGGAGCGTCTTTGAGCAAGTAAATTAAACAATTTCGTTAATATTTATTAGTTAATACTATTATAGTTTCTATAACTAGTTATATAACTCGTATAGTTATTTATATAATTTTATTGTTGCAGATTCATTCTAAAAAAAGGAATAGGCTTGAGCATAAAAGACTACACAACTTAGTGTATGTCAAATATAATCAAGCATTGGTCAGGAGATACAATATTAAGGATGAAATTGACCCAATTTCACTTAATGATATTGATGAGTGTAATGAGTGACTGGTTGGGAAGATGGATGGTGATGAAGATGATGCTGGGAATGAAAGGGTCTTTGGGGATGAAGATGAAGATGAAGATGATGCTCTTAATTGGGAAGCTGTTTATAGGGCTTCAGGAGTTGGAGAGCCTAGGGTATATACTAGGCAAAGAACTAAAAAGAGAAAGGAATCCCCTAGTGTTGCAGGTGCTGCATCTAAAACAAAGAAGGGTTTGGCTAGTGGTTCTTCATCCAGAAAGGGAAAAGAGATAGTGGTTGAAGTGGAAGATGAAGAACTAGAAGAAGAAGAATTAGAAGACATTGATTTTGAGGATTCATAAGTAGAAGAAGTTGAAGGATATGCCTTACTATCCGACAATGAGAATGATGATTATATTGAGCAAGGGGCAGAGGAATGAAAGGATCTTGTCTTTTATGTTTAATCTTTTTTATTGTTTTTACATTTTAGTATTCCCTAGTCAATGACTCAATATTATCACTTTATCAGTATTTTGTTTTGACTTTTGAAGTATTAAACTTTTGATGCACATTGCTGTCTTGAAATGCATACTGCAATGTTATGCAGCTCATTTTTATTTGTTGTATAGTGTATACAGCATATATTTTTATATATAATTTATTTATTTCAACCGATATTTGACTTCCGATATTTGTCTGATACGATATCCGATTTTTTACATATCGGATTTTGGGCTTTCCAATATTTTCCGATAAACGATATTAACAACAATGTTTGGGACTCACTGGGTTTTATAGGCGTTTTGTACAGCACTACGCCACAATTTCTAGTCCCCTCACGGACCTCTTACGATCTACTATTTTTAATTGGAATGAAAAGCAGCAGTAGCATTTGAAAAATTAAAAACTGTAATGACAAGCTTACCTGTATTGGCCCTGCCTAATTTTTCGTTGCCATTTGAGGTCACCATAGATGCCTCTAATGTTGCTATAGGCACTGTCCTATCCCAGCAGGGTCACCCGACAGCTTTCTTTAGCCGGAAAATGTGCCCCAGGCTATGCCCTTCCTCCACTTATGTGCGGGAACTGTTTGCTATCACAGAGGCAGTTAAAAAATGGCGTAAGTATCTTTTGGGAAACACTTTTAAAATTTTTACAGATGATAAAAGCCTCAAGGGACTAATGACTCAGACCATCCAGGCGCCGGAACAACAGAAATGGTTAACGAAATTGGTAGGGTACAACTATGAGATTCATTACAAACCTGGCAAGGAAAATGTAGTTGCAGATGCTTTGTCTCGCATTTCGGTTGAACCTTCTGCTGCTATTTGCACCATGCTCAGTGGTCCTTCCTTGCCTTTGTCCAGTCAGTTGCAAGATTTTTATGTGAGCCATCCACAAGGGAAAAGACTGATTTCCAAGCTGCTTACTGGCCCAGCTATGCAACATAAATTTATTTACAAGGCTGGACTGGTTTAATTTTAGGAGCACCTATTCATACCTCGGGAGTCTGGCCTCATTTCCTCCTTGTTAGAGGAGTTTCATTCTTCCCCTATGGGCGGACATTCAGGTATCAAGGCCACATTATCTGGCTTATCTTCCTCCTTCTATTGGCCCGGAATGCACGCTGATGTCAAGACCTTTATATCTGCCTGTGGGATCTGTCAGTACAACAAATACAGCACCCAGCCTCCATATGGAAAACTACAACCCCTTCCGATTCCTGAGCAAGTCTGGGAGGACATCTCCATGGATTTCATTACCAACCTTCCCTATTCTGCCGGCAAGACGGTTATCTGGGTCATAGTGGATCGGTTGACAAAATTTGCACACTTCATTGCCTTGCCCACACACTTTACAGCTTCATCTCTGACCTCTGTGTTCCTCACCGAGATCTACAAATTACACGGCGTCCCAAAAACGATTGTCAGTGACAGAGATAAACTCTTCATCAGTAAATTCTGGAGGGACCTATTCAGAGCTCTAGGGACAACCTTAGCCCTCAGCAGCTCTTACCATCCCCAGATGGATGGCCAAACAAAGGTGTTAAACAGATGCTTGGAAACATACCTTCGTTGCTTTGTCAGTGAGGAACCGAAGCAGTGGCATCATTTTCTACCATTAGCAGAGTTCTGGTACAATACCTTCTTCCACTCCGCAATTGGTATGACTCCCTTTCAAGCCCTCTATGACCGCGAACCTCCCTCCTTGCCTGACTATTCCACCGGAAGCTCCAAAATTGCATCTTTGGCGCCACGCCACTTGGTTCCTTTCAAGTTCTTGCAGCGCCGTTTTCGGACCCAGGGAACTGAGTTACAAGAAGAGTTCTTGGTTCAATGGGAAGAGATGTCTGAAACTGAAGCCACTTGGGTGACTCATATCTTGAGGACAAGATCTTTTTTTGGAGACTTGGGCAATGATACGGTTGGGCCACCAGATGGAGAGACCAGCAAAGTTCAGACAGAAATTGGGCCCCCTATTGCTGCTAGCAAGCCCAAAAGAGTCCAGAAAGTCCCTGCACATTTTAAACACTATGTTTAGTAAATTGTAATAATTCAGGAATGTTTCTCTTAAAGAATATTCTAGAACAAGTTTGTTAGGATTTTCCTACTTTTCAAATATAGGATGAGGCTAGCTGTCCTCAGATCCTTATTGTTAGATTGTTAGGAAATATGTTAATTTCAGATGCTATTTAGATATGTTGAGGCAATGAAAAGGGCTAAGAAAGTTAAACCCGCCTATTTCTTCTCTAATTGAGATAACCTTTCACGCCACTAACCTAACATATGGTCAGTGATTTTAATTTTTATGCTTCATTGTACTGTATTTATAAAGATGACTAATGTTACAGAATCATCAATCAGATAGATAGAAATTGTTAACAAACCATGGCCTTGGTTGAGATAAAGATGATATTATGATAATGTTGTTACGCTAAGAAGGATAAGATTTGTTTTCAAAATATTCAAATAAATCCAAATATGTACTTAAGCAATTCAGGTCTGCACGAGATGTATCACAGATCTATCTCTTTAGTCGTTAATGTGATATGTGGGGGTAGGCACACAGTAAGTCAGTAATGGATTTGAATATTAACAATGTCAATGTCAATTTCTTGAGGCCATGCATATGCCGCAAATATTCTTGTGAATCTCCTTAATCCGGACGTGGATAGTATTCCTTTAACTATATCGAGGAAGTGGGTTAGTCGAGCTACATGCAAGCTAACTCAAACAAACGTGGCTGCATAGATATAATTTTCATATTTTTTTTAGAAAGATATAATTTTATTTTTATAAATATTAGAATGCAATTTATTTAATATCTATAATTCTGCATTCAAATCATTAATTAAATTTTTTTATGAGAATTAAAAAAATATTATAAATATGGATAATTAGCAATGCATCAATGTTTATGAATGTCAAGTGTCAACACTACAATTTTTTAATATATTAGTGTATTTATAAACATAAATCAAATTTAAATTAAATAATAAATCAACTTTCAAATTTATTATTGAGCCAAGATTACCAGAATTTAAATCAAATAATAAATCAAATTGCAAATTTACGTAAATAATCTTATTTAAAAACTAATTTTAAAATTTCAAATTTGAATTTAAATTTAAATCAACTATAAATCTATCTATAATTAATACAATTATGTCCCCTGTGCAATGTAGTTTTGCCATGTGTCATATTCCCTATGCAGGAAATGCATCAATGTTTATGGATGCCAAGTGTCAACATTGTAATTTTTTAATTTATTATTGTATTTATAAACATAAATCAAATTTAAATTTACGTAAATTTACATTAAATTAAATAATAAATCAACTTTCAAATCAATTGTTGAGCCAAAATTACCAGAATTTAAATCAAATAGAAAATTTACGTAAATAATCTTATCTAAAAGCTAATTTTAAAAGTCTCTCAGCTAGTTTCTTCAAGATTCTCCAAGAATTGTCGGAAATCTCATGAGCGCTTCTGGAATTCCAGGGTCGACATCTCGTCGGCCTCCGATGTCCAAAGAGGAACTGGACCTGCTGCATAGGAGCACGAAGAAGGTCAGAACTGGTGGTGACGAAGAAGAGAGCTTCTCCGATACATCATCCAGAACTCCAAGGGAAGAACCATGGATGAAAGATGATGTGAAAATTACATCTCAAGAAGAGAAAAAGAAGTCATATCTTGTCACCCTAATGGGAGAAGAGATAGTGATTTTCTTTTCTGAAGATGGTGCGGAAGACAGTGATGAGGATCTCTTAAAGGATGATGGTATTGAGTTGGAAGATGGTCCAAGGTATTTGTTAGAAGAGGATCCGGTGAAAGGTCTCAATGTAATTCCTAGCAGAAAGGAGGAAAAATGGCTTCGAAAACCATGGAAAAGGACGCCGATCATCAAATTATTGGGGAAGAAGAATGGGTATGGTTTTCTGGGAAAAAAAAAGATTGATGCCATTTGGGCTAATGCAGGTGCAGTGCAGCTGATAGATCTTGGTAACGATTTCTTTTTGGCTAAATTCTATGCCCAAGAGGATTATGAATTTGCCTTAACCGGTGGACCATGGATGATATTCGATCATTACCTAACAGTGAGGCAATGGCAAGCATAATTCAACCCCCACTTGGAAGGCATCAGTAAAATCGCAGCCTGGGTAAGATTTCCAGACTTACCTATGGATTTTTATGATCAAGAATTTCTAACCACTATGGGAAACAAAATTGGCAAGACTCTAAAAGTGGATCTCACTACTACTTTGCAAGATAGAGGTAAATTTGCTAGAGTTTGTGTCCAAATTGATCTTGAAAAGTCATTAAGAGCTCATTATAGTTTAAAGGGTAGGCATATGCGTTTAGAATATGAAGGAATCCATCTCATATGTTTTCGGTGTGGCAAATATGGCCATGAAAAGGATGCCTGTATTCAGCCAGGAATCCCCCCAGAAGCTCCCGTGCAACCCCATTCTTCTCCTCAGCAAGAGAAAAGTCCTGATATCAATAAAGAGAATTCTGGTACGAAAGAAGTGACTCATCAAAGTGAGGATGCCGAAGGAAACTATGGCCCTTGGATGTTGGTTACTCGACTCCAAAGGACAAGAAGGGTGGCGGCCAACAATGCCACTAATCCAGAAAGGCAAAAGCATTCATCTGTCTTGCAAGATCCAAAAAGCACAAATAAAAAACCTCAAGAAATTGCTCCAAATCATGACAATAACTCAAATCATCAATCTCAGGAACCTTCCCCCAAAAATACATGCGATGAGCCCATTCATGCGAATAAAGAAAAGGATGTTGAAGTTCCCACAGCTACTAATTCTCAAGCACCCCTACCTCCAAACCTATAGAATTCTTAACATGAAGCCAACTAAGGAAAGAAAAAAAAATAAGGGCCCTTGAACAACAAAAATCTCAGGAAAATCATCAGGAAGTGCAACCTCCTCTGCCCCAAAAGGATGCTGCTGATAGAAAGAGGTTCAATAATGATAAGCAACAGGGAGTAGAACCATGTTCTCAAATGGATATTGAAGTCTCCTTTGTGGAAGAAACCCCAGTTTTCATGGAGATAGAAGGTGGTGTCGTTCATAAAGCTTCACCCTCCTCTAATATGAAAGATATACAGACAGATTCAAATGAAATAGATCCTAAACCTCAGATCCCCTAGCTTCACGACCATTTGAAAGGATAGACTCTATGCAATAAGATCCCTCTCATGAAGGAACTGTGCCATCCTCACCTCATGTAGCATCCCTGGATGCTATGCAGGCTTGATTTAATCCTTCCCTAACCTTTTAATTATATCATTTATGATCATATTAAATTGGAACATTCGTGGTGCTTCTAGTAACGAGTTTATTAAAAACCTAAAAGATATTGTAAGATTTCATAATCCCGATATCCTTACTTTGCAGGAACCCCGAGTTAGTGGAGATAGAGCTCAAAATGTTACTAGAAATTTAGGTTTCATATTTCAAATACTAGTAGAAGCATGAGGTTTTTCTGGAGGTATCTGGATATTTGGGAACAGAACTGATATATATATATATATATATATATAACCCAAATAATTGCGCATGATCAGTATTTGCATGTGAAAGTATCAGATTGTTCTTCAAACCCATGGCTTCTCACTGTGATTTATGCTAGTCCAAGAGCTTCAGAACGTTCTGCGCTTTGGGAGGATATCCTTAACATCTCACATTCAGTTAATATATGGATTGGATGATTCTGGGTGATTTTAACGAAATTACAACTGCTGATGAAAAGAAAGGAGGAGGAGAGTTAGACTGTGCTAGATGTGAAAACTTCCTATCTTGGACCAATGAATGCAATCTAATTGATCAAGGATTTATTGGATCTAGGTATACATGGAGAGGTCCTCAATGGCAAGAATAGGGTCTTCAAGAGACTTGATCGGGCTCTATGTAATACCTCTTGGAGAACTAGGTTCGAGGAAGCAGTTGTAGTGGTTCTCCCTAGAACCAATTCGGATCATCATCCCCTTCTAATCAGGCTTCAGGGTATGCCAGTTGTAACTCCTAATAGACCCTTTCGTTTTGAAGCATCTTGGCTTAAACATGAAAGGTTCTTTGAGTTGCTCTCATCAATATATAAACTGGACACTCTTCTTATTCAAAACATGTAAAACTTAGCGACAATGCTGCCTTCTTGGAATAGATCCGTATTTGGCAATATTCATTATAAAAAAAGGTCTATGCTAGCCCGACTTAATGGTATACAGAAAGCTCTGTCAATAAGGCCTAATCCATTCCTGGATAAATTAGAAATTGAACTTCAGAAGGAATATCAACATGTTCTGGCCCAAGAAGAAATATTATGGTTCCAAAAGTCTAGAGGGGAATGGATTAAAGATGGGGATCGGAATACAAGGTATTATCACACCAAAACAATCATAAGAAGAAGAAGGAATAAGATCTTGTCTCTTAGGAATCCTGAAGGGGAATGGATCTTTGATCAAGTTGCGCTTAAAGAGGTTGTTGTTCTATATTTCAAGGACTTATTTTGTGAAGAATCCACCTCTAGAGTAATTCATGCTACAAGAAGCACTTTTCCTCTTAAATATCAGGCCTCTAAGAATGCTCTAACTGATCAGGTATCTCAACAAGAAATCAAACAAGCCATGTTCAATATAGGCTCATTTAAGGCCCCGTGCGAGGATGGTTTCCCTGCAATATTCTATCAAAAGAATTGGGATTTGGTAAGCCCTTCATTATCAAACTTTATCATAGCTGCTTAGAGCAATCCAAATCAGTTGCATGAGGTAAATAATTCCCTTCTTGTTCTAATACCTAAAGTTGATCACCTCGAATTTATAAACCAATTTCATCCTACTGCCTTATGTAATGTTATTTATAAATGTTTCACTAAGATATTAGTTAATTCTATTAAACCTTTCCTAGACAAAATCATTTCCCTTTTCTAAGGAAGTTTTGTCCCAGGAAGGAATATTCAAGACAATATTATAATAGCTAAGGAAATGTTTCATTCCATGGGAAAGATGAAAGGAAGAAAGAAATTTATGGCCATAAAAATTGACCTATTAAAGGCTTATGATCGCCTAAATTGGAGTTTCATAAATCACTGTCTTCTATCTCTGGGGTTAGATAACCACTTTATAAACATTGTCTTGAGTTGCATCCCTTCTTCCTCTATTAAAGTCTTATGGAATGGAGCGAAATCTGAAACCTTTACTCCCAGTAGAGGAATATGTCAAGGGGACCCTTTGTCCCCTTACATTTTTGTAATTTGTATGGAATTAATATCTCATATAACAGCTGACCATGTAAATGAGGGACTTTGGATACCTATGCGAGTTGGTAAACAAGGGCCTACATTTCTCATCTTATATTTGCCGATGATTTATTACTCTTTGCTAAAGCTGGTTTTCAACCAATGAAAATGATTTTAAACTGCCTAATATGTTCTGCTTAGCTTCGGGACAGAAAGTTAACTCCAATAAGACTAGCATTTGTTTTTCCAAAAATGTTTCTGAAATTGAGGCTAATGTTATTTCAAGTTGTAGTGGTTTCAATGTTTCTAGAGATATAGGCAGGTATCTGGGAGCTCAAATTTTGCGAGGAAGAGTTACAAACAGCAGATTCAGTCACATTCTTGACAAAGTCCAAGCAAAGCTAAGTGGCTGGAAGCAACAATGCCTTTCAATGGTCGGTGGAGTAATGATAGCAGGCTCTGTCTTAGGCTCTATGGCTACATTTCAGATGCAGCATGAAAAAAATTCCCAAATCAACTTGTCTAGTAATAGAGAAAATGCAAAGAAGAGTCATCAGGGGTGACTCAATGCAGCAGAGGAAAGTGCACCTATTAAATTGGAAGCCTCTTTGCAGGCTTAAATATGCGTGTGGCGGGGGGGGGGGGGGGACTCAATTTTAATTTTTAAAGATCTGCAATGAATAATGCCTTGCTCTTGATGATTGGATAGAAAATTCTATCTAAACCTAGTGATCTCTGGGTTCAAGTCCTTAAAGGGATGTATGATAGGGGTGTAATTCAGAATTTTCAATGCAAATCTCATCCTTATGACTATAATTTATGTAAAATAATATGTACTCTATGGCCTAACCTTCTATCTAATTTAAAACTTTGTGTAGGAAATGGTGTTAAGACCAAGTTCTGGATGCATACCTGACTGGATGAAGGGGACTCGTTAATCAAATTTGCCCTAATTCCAATAGACACAGCCGATCAGGAATCCTCGGTGGCCTCCTTTATGAATGAACGCATTCCCCATGTATGACTTGGATATATGAAGTACAAAGTTTTGAAGATGACAAAGGACAACATGTCAAACATATCAAGTTTTGAAGACTTAGATCTACAAAGGGTAGTTCTTAAAGGTTTACGTTTTTTAGTACCTTTGTAAGATCAAATAAGATGTTTGAATGAGACGCAAATAAAATGAAATTAAAATCAACATAGGTTAACATAATCAAGTTGAATTCATGCATTCATCATATTGAAATGTTTTAAATCTTTACTTAATGCATGAATATATAATACTTGATCATTAGATGAGTTTCATGTTGAAAATCTAAGTTTAAATGAATAGATTTAGAAATAAGATGACTGAAACCTTAGTGTAAATATGTTGTGAATAGATTCACTGATTGGTGTGAATAGATTCAAAGCATTATACTCTTTGTGAATAGATTCATGAATGGCGAGACACCCCGCTGTGCCCCTTTGTGACATTTAGTTTAAAACCTCAGTAATTAGTTCCTTAAGCGCGCGTTTAGCGTTAGAGATTTTCACAAATCATTTTCGAAATGTTCCCTTTAAAAATCGGAGATTTGTATGACGTAAAAAAAAACACACCTGATAGACAGTTTTATAACTTCAAAACTTAATCCAACCATAAATGGTCTCTGGTCTTCCATCAACTGCCAGGAGAGGAAAAATAAATACACAAACTCCAGTCGTGATAAAGACTTAGGAGATAAATAGATACAATAAACTCAAATTGGTTTTTCATGCACATACACAGTAACATAAAATATTCGCAAGATTATAATATATAAATACCCTATGTTTATCTATTATATTACCAAAACACTGTTGAGGGTATCCTCTCAGTAGGAGCCCTCACAGGCATAGACTTAGACAAAATACTAAGCAACTGAGAACATCTAAAACGTCTCACAAGACGCACTGGCCATATACTACCTTGATCCTAATCACCATGGGTCAAGACTCGAGCTCCGGCATCTGGCTCATAGGGAATCCCGTCCAATCCCTCATCATTAAGTTTGTCCACCAGGTCTTCTAGTACGATTTCATAATAAAACAAAATACAACATGCAGAAAGATACAGGGGATAAGAAACCATATAACATCAAACATGGAAAAGGGTTTAGCAACATTTAATTAAATAACGGCACGCTAAACATCCGTCTCCCCAGATAAATATATGTAACATAATCATCCTCAATCCACATCTATAATCTTTCCTCTACCCTCCATCATGATGCAATGCAAATGCTGTATGAATAATCTCTTCAGGTATCAGCCATATCCGGGTATCACAAAAATATAATCGACACGTCCCAGAGTCCCCGGCGCACACACTCGTCCGCGGCTGGAGGGTGTTGGGAATTTGCGTATAAAACAAAAGAAACGCAGCGGAAAAATTCCCATCGAAGGATCCTTGCGAATGGTCATGATTCATGATTCGAAAGTTTGCCTCTTGAAGCGATGGCTGTTTGTTGAAATTCGTCTATCACAAACACCGCACGAACGGTGTCTCTAGAGGTATCCACACGAGCGGATTCCGTGAGCGTCCAACGTCACGAACCGAAGCGTCTCTGTCTCACAGTGCTAGCTTCAAAATCGAGACTTTGTTGTTCACACTTACTTTCTTTTGTGCGGCTAGGTTATCAACCGTGTGGGCACAACAACTTAAGTGGTCTACTTATAGTATCACCTCCTTAAGTGAGTTAGTGAGCAACATTTGACCTAAGCCCATCTACTATGCGCTAGGCCCAATAGGAAAGTCCAACTTTCTTTTAATGCTTCTTTTAATCCGCTCTTTTGTGTATGACCCTATAGGTTCCCAATACGTTAGCAGTAATATTAAATCCCATTTAATATTACAAACGATGTGGTATCTAGCAATACATCATTTGCTACCTAAGTAGTGAGAAAGTCGATGATTTGTGAAACCTTTACGTGACAAATATTCATGTGCATTGTTATCCCTTTGTCCATATATCTATATTGAACACAAGGCATAGAATGGGTCACCCTTGTATGGTTCAATATCATGTTCCACGATACAGAGTAGACTTAACAACAAATGAGGTCAATATCTCATATCGACTCATTTCAGCCACGGCCATGCATTTTCTGAGTCTCACTCTATCGGGGGGCCCTGATATTACTCCTGTTATGTAGGAGGGACAAATTCCATCTAGGTCACTCACATCCCTCTGCATGGCTCGTGGTATGCCCAATGATCGTCTTTATAATCATCCTATTACAGATGACGTTTGACGATATTAAAGCACACGACTCCTCATGTAGGGATCGTAGTGATTTCAGATCGAAGGATTACATACACCATTGTCACTATGAGAACTACTTATGACACTCACATAACGCTCCATGTAGTGTTCTCATGGCGGGTCAATCCAGTACATCATTACCTTAATGCGTACCTATGTGGCAACTCGATATCTCATATCTATGACCTGTGAGATGTGGTCATCAGTCTGCACACATAATAGTCTCAATTGTATTATTATTGTCCTTATTAATAAAATACTTGACTACGGATATTTAAGAATAGGATTTCATTGTTCAATAGTGTCTCACGATCAAGTCATATACTTGATATTCTATTGAACAGAAATTTCTATTCTAAGGACTTTATTATGTTTAAACAAGTAACACAATAAACTGGAATGCCTCATATCATATATATATATGAAATAGCAAGATACAAATGTAAGTCTAAAGAAATACATTGGCCTCTAGGGCTTACACCAACAGAGGGTGCCCACACAAAGCAATGGCACTATAGACGCACAACCCGGTGCACACCTCTGGACCACAATCCAGGATGCTCATGCAATGCATGAACTATAGCTGCGACTAAAATGAAATCATCTCTGGACGGTCCGCCGTTAGCCTATCCTCGGGAATTTTCCCTCCGAGGCATAGACCCCAATCGACCATGTTTCAGGTCCACTCGACCATGTTTCAGGTCCCTCGTATCACAGACCATGTTTCAGGTCACCCTAGTGCCCTAACCGATCATCATAATCTCATAGATAACCTCAAAATAATCTCATCTCATCAATCTCGACCTCATATCACGATAATCATCTCAGTTAGGCACTGCTATCACATATCGTATGCAATTCCCAAATACATCCTCGTGTCCCAACATAACTTATGGTTTACTCAATCCTCTAAGCACAATCACAACACTCATCATATCATCATAATCATCATCATGTTATCCAAAATCATCATCATATATCATCAGGTCATAATATCATTTCCAAATAATAAATACCAAAATATAATAATAATAATAATAATAATAATAATAATAATAATAATAATAATAATAATAATAATAATAATGAATAAAAACACTTAACCAAATAATTACCACACTCATGATATTATATATCAAGTATCAAGTTCACATCAACCAGTCAAACGGGCAATCATCACATAATAAAAATAATCTATGTATGTAGCGTAATGACGATAAACGCACAATTTCTATATCATCATTGGTACCACTGAGTAGTTCCCAATGTGGTATAGACATTGTCTGTTACTCACTCTTGTGTAGGGTTTGGGTTTCAAAATAAATTTGGGGATTTTCAATCTAGAAGAGATTAGGGATAAACACTTACCCAAAGTGAGAAGAAGAGAATATGGTGGTGGTGGCAACAGCTCCGACGAAGTTTCGGTGCAGCGACTCATGGTGGTCAGAAATCAATGTTCTCCGATCTCGAAATTTCTTGAGGGCTTTTGTAGAGGAGGAAGAGGGGAGCAAAGTTATGGTGTTTATTTGATGAAAGGTGGACGGATGGTGGCCGGATGGTGGCCGAAAAATGCCCAAACAGCGGAGGCGGAGGCGGTGGCGGAGCAACAGTGACCAAATGAAAAACCGCATGGTGGAGAAGAAAGAGCATGATGAGGGTAGTTCGGATCTGGACTCAGTTTCGTCAGACGGCGCCGGAAACCACAGTGGGTGGTGGTGGAAGCAGCGCTTACCGTGGTGGGACAACGATCGCGTGGCAGCAACACATGCAGGCGGTGGCTGATGTCTCCTTGCCAGTCGGGGTCGAACGGTGGCCTCCCTGACGGCGATGCGCGGCTGGACGGCAAGAGGAAAGGAGGTTGAAGATGAAGTCGGTGAGAAGGAAGAAGAAGATAGCAGCAGAGAAGGAAGGAGAAAATGAAGAAAAAGAAAGAAAGAGAAAAAGAGAGAAAGAGAGAGTTACGGGTCTGATGAGAGAAAGGGAGAGAGAGTTTTTATGTTTTAACTTAACATTTAGTGATAGGTACACAAATGAGTGATAAAATATTAACCCTAAAATAAACATGTTTTTACTTTTTGGACTCTAAAAATAAAGATTGATAACTATAAGTTTTCGAAATTCAAATTAGAGTAAAAATTAATAGTTGGACTAATCAACTAAGAAAATACTCAGTCCAAAATTTAATATCCGATAAATGTCAAACCAGTTTATTTTCAACTCTAAAATTAAATAGAATGAAAATATGAAAATGATTTTCTCTTAAACATATTATTTAAAATATTTTTCTGTACTGGTAGTAATAGTGACAATAATGTAACTTATTGTCTAGTAAGCGTGCATTCACTGAAATAAGTCAGTGCTAACGCGCCCAATAAAATAATTTGAAGAGAGTAATTTAGTTACTCAAACTAAACCACATAACAAAATTAACATAAACATCCTACTAAAATAATTAATCGTATGTGTAATTATATTTTAACCGGTTAATCAGCATAACTAAGAACGGGCTATTACATTACTACCCCTCTTAGAAAAAAATTCCGTCCTCGGAATTTCATGACTCAAAACTAAACAGGATTTTGTAATCACACATTAACCCTAAAATCCTGCCTTATATTCTCGTCACTTCATTCCTTTCATCTATAATTCTATAATAGGATTGATTCTTATGCCATTCTATTTATCCTTTAACTACATCTGAGCCTAAGTTGCACATGATAAACTTCGCGCTAAGAACCTAAGAAATTCAATCTTATCAACCCGACATAGTCCGTTCTCTTCTTAATTCCTCTCAAATCTTTTGCCTACTTCGATTTCATATCCTTCATTTGCCTCTCCTTTTCAATTTGGTTCACAAGCCCCGTTAGTATCCTTGGTTTAAGAACTTTCCCATACACATCTACCCTATTGTCCAAGAAAAATACACAACTCCTAACAATTCCTCCATCTAAAGACAGGGCTCTAGGACCTATGCAAGGAAGTGCTTGTATCATATCTGCCCTTATCTTATATATTCCAGCCGAGAAAAGAGATTATAAAACAAAGTTTCTCTAAGGTCATAACCCCTAGTAGTTGCACCAAAACAAAGCCAAGAAATCCAGGTGGACGCTCCCCAATGGCAATCTTGGATTTAAAATGTCTAGTTTCCACTATGGATCATCAACCACATAATTACCAGAATAAGACCTCAAAAAAAAAATTATAAACATTTCACCATAGCTTATTACTCTCGAAGGGCACAATCAAAACTTAATCACTTCTTGCCTCAAAATTTGTCTGCTAGCAAAACTTCTACAACTTATCTTCACGACGAACATCAATTTCAACACTAACTTTACCCCATCATATATCAACCTTCAACTCAAAGTATACAATTGTTGTCTTAGTTTCCTTTGGACTTATTCCACCACTCCAAATTACAACAAAATTACACATTTCCAGTGTCCAAGTAAAACATTTCCATACTAAAATCAACAGAAACCATGTCAGTTAAGATTATCTAACTCCACAACCTTGAACTACTCTAGAAAACTTAGTTTTACTCAAGAAATCATCATTTTCATTCACATCCAACTTAGGTGAAACTACAGTAGGAACTTTCCTCTTGATCTTCCAAATTCCTACATTCAATCATAACCATAAGCATTTGATCATTACCCTAAATCTCCTTAACTATACTCTGCCTCAGTCAAAATTTGATCCTTCGATCTATAGTAATTTGTCATACTTGCTGATATTACTCTTAATCTTACCATTCATAACTACACCTCAACAAAATTCCTACCACTGCATGTCCCATAGTTTTCAATATCTCTAATTCACCATAAATCTTAACAAAACCAATATAGAATTATCGCACTCAAGGGAAAATCTGAATTTATCCTACGTATTTCCTGATCAAGTCTTTATTCCAATCCTCAAGGCATGATCAACAATGACAAAGTCAACATAAGTCCCTTAGTTTAAGAATCTACCTTTCTGTCCAAACACTAACTTAGTGACCAAAATTTAACATAAAAAAAAAATCTCCTTAATCCACATCTTAACTTCAATGTCTCAAAATATAAACAACAAAACTATCATTATAATTCAACTATTGATCATCAAACCTTATAACTACAATTCTCTACTCAATTATCGCACACCAAAACTTTACAAAAAGAAATATGAAGGCTTACATCTTATTTGAAATATAAAACACGACTCTAAGACCTTAACTACATTAACTGCCATATCAAACCAAACAAAATATATTCTATAACAATTAAGATTTTACTAGAAGCTCAAACTCATCATTTTAACAAGAATACCATGCCTAGGTAAAACATCCCTTCTCAAATCCGAAATCATCATAATATTACTCATCTAAAGTATCGTCATTCCGCTCTTAGTCCTACTTTAATAATAACAAGTCCCCACTCACAAATTAAATCCTTAGATATAAACTTGATACGTACTAGCACTTGCCTACATATCATTCCCTTAGAATCACCATTATTAACAATCTTCTTCAAATATCATATCCTAGTAATGTATCTAAATACTAGCACACTATTTCCATATCTACCGTGCTTCTTTATATCAAAATCTTAACTTAACAACCTCTCTTAGTTTGAACTACTACTAATTGTCATGTGTCCACACAACATTTCCAAATAACCTCGATTTAACCATATATATCATTTCTATATACTCAAACTTCTTCATTATGTTTCCAAATCATTTCAAATCCCCCTAAATTTACCTTATAAACTTGTGTCTCAAACCAAGTTCGGGTTAATACTATTTTCATAAATCAAATATCACTTTAAAGAATAATCCCATCACAAGCTAAGGTTTACACTTTATCTTAATAAACTCCAATAACATCAAAGTGATTAGAAACTAATTCTATTCTCAACAAAAAGACTTAAATATTAATCATGTACAAGCCACACTCAAATCAACACCTCTTATAAACACCATATGCTTAAATCTCCTTTTCTTTAAACAAACCTATCATCATTAGAAGACATCATTAGAAAATAAGTTCATCTTCACATCCAAGTATTAATTTCATAAACTTGAGTCTAATTCCTTTCTCATCGTTAAACACTAGATTCGGGACCAAGTATCCAACTCATAAGCCTAGATTTCCAATCAAATCCACAACTATAACCATCATCTCCACCATAAAAGGCTACAAGGCTTCAACTAATTCAATCCTATCCTAATTAAGACACAAACACATTTTGTTGTCTCTTTATCATCTTCAACAACTACCCACATTAACCAAATATATCTAGTATTTAAAATAAATTCCCGTAATAACAATTTCTTTCTACCACTAATTGCTCACTATACCTTATGAACAGGAATTAATTCTTCCAATAAACTCATGGTCTAACACTTATTTCAAATCTTACTTTCTAACTTTCAAGGCACAATCAACCACGATACTCTCTTTTATACAACAACTTACCCAAGTAACTTATCCCAAAATCTCGTGTTTATCATGAGTAAGAATATTAATCATTTCAGTTCCCTACTCTACTTACGAAACTTAAAACGACGAAGCTACGAACTTTCTACCCAATTTCTAAGCATAGTCAATATCCGATGTGGATTCAACTAGACACGGCCAGTAACAACACCCTAACTTTTTACAGTCCGATCAGAACCAAACTGCTCTGATACCAAATGAGACACCCCGTTGTGCCCCTTTGTGACATTTAGTTTAAAACCTCAGTAATTAGTTCCTTAAGCGCGCGTTTAGCGTTAGAGATTTTCATAAATCATTTTCGAAATGTCCCCTTTAAAAATCGGAGATTTGTATGACGTAAAAAAAACACCTGATAGACAGTTTTATAACTTCAAAACTTAATCCAACCATAAATGGTCTCTGGTCTTATATCAACTGCCAGGAGAGGAAAAATAAATACACAAACTCCAGTCGTGATAAAGACTTAGGAGATAAATAGATACAGTAATCTCAAATTGGTTTTTCATGCACATACACAGTTTTCATTAATAACATAAAATATTCGCAAGATTATAATATATAAATACCCCATGTTTATCTATTATATTACCAAAACACTGTTGAGGGTATCCTCTCGGTAGGAGCCTTCACAGGAATAGACTTAGACATAATACTAAGCAACTGAGAACATCTAAAACGTCTCACAAGACGCACTGGCCATATACTACCTTGATCCTAATCACCATGGGTCAAGACTCGAGCTCCGGCATCTGGCTCATAGAGAATCCCGTCCAATCCCTCATCATTAAGTTTGTCCACCAAGTCTTCTAGCGCGATTTCATAATAAAACAAAATACAACATGCAGAAAGATACAGGGGATAAGAAACCATATAACATCAAACATGGAAAAGGGTTTTAGCAACATTTAATTAAATAACGACACGCTAAACATCCGTCTCCCCAGATAAATATATGTAACATAATCATCCTCAATCCACATCTATAATCTTTCCTCTACCCTCCATCATGATGCAATGCAAATGCTGTATGAATAATCTCTTCAGGTATCGGCCATATCCAGATACCACAAAAATATAATCGACACGTCCCAGAGTCCCCGGTGCACACCCTCGTCTGCGGCTGGAGGGTGCCCATGCAAAACAATGACACTATAGACGCACAACCCGGTGCACACCTCTGGACCACAATCCAGGATGCTCATGCAATGCATGAACTATAGCTGCGACTAAAATGAAATCATCTCTGGACGGTCCTTCGTTAGCCTATCCCTGGGAATTTTCCCTCCGAGGCATAGACCCCAATCGACCATGTTTCAGGTCCACTCGACCATGTTTCAGGTCCACTCTACCATGTTTCAGGTCCCTCATATCACAGACCATGTTTCAGGTCACCCCCTAGTGCCCTAACCGGTCATCATAATCTCATAGATAACCTCAAAATAATCTCATCTCATCAATCTCGACCTCATATCACGATAATCATCTCGGTTAGGCACTGCTATCACATATCGTATGCAATTCCCAAATACATCCTTGTGTCCCAACATAACTTATGATTTACTCAATCCTCTAAGCACAATCATAACACTCATCATATCATCATAATCATCATCATGTTATCCAAAATCATCATCATATATCATCAGGTCATAATATCATTTCCAAATAATAAATACCAAAATATAATAATAATAATAATAATAATAATAATAATAATAATAATAATAATAATAATAATAATGATGATGATGATGATGATGATGATGATGATGATGATGATGATGATGATGATGATGATGATGATGATGATGATGATGATTATGATGATATGATGAGTGTTATATCATCAACCAGTCAAACAGGCAATCATCACATAATAAAAATAATCTATGTATGTAGCGTAATGACGATAAACGCACAATTTCTATATCATCATTGGTACCACCGAGTAGTTCCCAATGTGGTATAGACATTGTCTGTTACTCGCTCTTGTGTAGGGTTTGGGTTTTAAAATAAATTTGGGGATTTTCAATCTAGAAGATATTAGGGGTAAACACTTACCCAAAGTGAGAAGAAGAGAATATGGTGGTGGTGGCAACAGCTCCGACGAAGTTTCGGCGCGGCGGCTCATGGTGGTCAGAAATCAATGTTCTCCGATCTCGAAATTTCTTGAGGGATTTTGTAGAGGAGGAAGAGGGGAGCAAAGTTATGGTGTTTATTTGATGAAAGGTGGCCGGATGGTGGCCCAAAAACACCCAAACAGCCGCGGCGGTGGCGGAGCAACAGTGACTAAATGGAAAACCGCATGGTGGAGAAGAAAGAGCACGATGAGGGTAGTTCGGATCTGGACTCAGTTTCGTCGGACGGCGCCGGAAACCACAGTGGGTGGTGGTGGAAGCAGCACTTACCGCGGTGGGACGACGATCGCGCGGCAGCAACACATGCAGGCGGTGGCTGACGTCTCCTTGCCAGTCGGGGTCGAACGGTGGCCTCCCTGACGGCGGTGCGCGGCTGGACGGCAAGAGGAAAGGAGGTTGAAGATGAAGTCGGGGAGAAGGAAGAAGAAGATAGCAGCAGAGAAGGAAGGAGAAAAAGAAGAAAAAGAAAGAAAGAGAAAAGGAGAGAAAGAGAGAGTTACGGGTCTGATGAGAGAAAGGGAGAGAGAGTTTTTATGTTTTAACTTAACATTTAGTGATAGGTACACAAATGAGTGATAAAATATTATGCCTAAAATAAACATGTTTTTTACTTTTTGGACTCTAAAAATAAAGATTGATAACTATAAGTTTTCGAAATTCAAATTAGAGTAAAAATTAATAGTTGGACTGATCAACTAAGAAAATACTCAATCCAAAATTTAATCTCCAATAAATGTCAAACCAGTTTATTTTCAACTCTAAAATTAAATAGAATGAAAATATGAAAATGCTTTTCTCTTAAACATATTATTTAAAATATTTTTCTGTACTGGTAGTAATAGTGACAATAATGTAACTTATTGTCTAGTAAGCGTGCATTCACTGAAATAAGTCAGTGCTAACGCACCCAATAAAATAATTTGAAGAGAGTAATTTAATTACTCAAACTAAACCACATAACAAAATTAACATAAACATCCTAATAAAAACAGCGTAACTAAAAACGGGTTGTTACAAATGGATTCAAGATGTTTCAGTCTCTGTGAATAGATTCATGAATAGATTCACGATGTATCAGTCTCTGTGAATAGATTCATGAATAGATTCATGGTGTTTCAACTTTCTGTGAATTGATTCAAGGGGTTTGTGAATCGATTCACAGCTGGCAGATCTGGTTTTAAATGTAACAAACACCCCTAACAAATAGATATATTCATCTCTTTCATTCAAGTTCGTGATCCATCATCTAACAAATAAAAAGAAACACGAAATCTCATAAGATCCTTGCGCCTCATTCTCTCAATCTTTCATTGTGATCATTAGAGCTTCAAGTTATAATTTCTCACTTTTAAGAGTGATTCAAACCTCTTCTACTCTCTTGTTTTTGACGTTCTTGGTTTGGAAGAAGTGGGGTATCTTCTTTTGGGTTGGTTTCAGGGTGTGGAATCCCTGGTTGTGTGTAGGTTGCAGAGTGGGGTATCTCTGGTATAAAATTTCTTGAACGTTGTACTCAAGATCCTGATTAGTGAAGGAACTCTCATACCGGTGGGTGTGAGACTGGACGTAGATCACAAGAAATTGTGATTGAACCAGTAAAAATATCGATTCTCAATTATCCTTAACCCTTCTCTCTTTAATTTCAATTTGCATTACGTATTAGGGTTTAATTGATAAAGAATTGAATTGCATTTAAAACAATCTTGTTAAATCATCACTTCAATTACGTTCACATCATCTAAAGATTCACTATGCGCTCTTGTTAAATATGTTATACCTTCATACAACAAAAGTTTTTGAAAAGTTTGCAAAAATATTTTGAATCCTATTCACCCCCCCCCCCCCCCCCCAGGATTCCAACGCTTGTTAGAGGCCACTTGGGCTAACAAGTGGTACTAGAGCTTGAACTCTTTAGGACAAGCTTAATTGGCTTTAAAGAAGATCCATGACCTCTAATGGTTTTTATCAAACGGATGGGTCATACAATAAGGCCCCGGTTTTTAATGGTGAAGGTTATTCGTATTGGAAAGAACGTATGAGAATCTTTATACATTCCCATGATCTATATGTACGGAACACCATAAAAAATGGTCCTTATGTTCTCACACATCTAGTTGATGGAAAGGAAACATCAAAACCTAGAGAAAGTTGGACTGATGATGAGAAAAAGAGGGTACAACTAGATTGGAGAGGTAAAAATATCATATCTGCTGCTATAGGACAAGATGAATTCTTTAGAGTGTGTAATTGTAGATCCGCACAAGAAATGTGGGATAACCTGCAAGTTACCCATGAGGGTACTAGTGAAATGAAGCGAGCTCGGGTTAACACCTTGACCCATGAATATGAGCTTTTTCGTATGATTCCAGGAGAATCAATACAAGATATGCAAAAACGCTTCACGCACATAGTAAATCATCTAGAAACATTAGGAAAAACTTTTCCAAATGAAGACTTATAGTGTGTTTGGGAAAGCTGGAAAAAATAGATTATGCTGATAATCTGTTTTCAAATAATCGATTATTGTGATAATCGATTATAATCAGAATCTGTTTTTGTTTGGGTATGTTTGCTGAAAAGTAATTTTAAGATAATTTATTTGATTTTGGAAGTGTAAAAACAATATTATTTAAATGCCTAGTATCGGTGATGTGCAGCAATTTGGATTATAATCCAAAGAAAATAATCAAACAATTGAGTTTCCCAAATGGGAACCAAAACAGCTGAAAAGAGATAAAAACAACGTTTTTAGAAAATAATCAATTTAGCCAAACATAATGACTCTTTCATAAAAAAACTGAATCTTTCTAAAACAGCTGAATGGGATATAATCAGTGGTTCCCAAACAAGCTCTTAGTTAACAAAGTTTTGAGATGTTTAAGCAGGAATTGGCAGTCGAAGGTTACGACTATCGCAAAATCAAGGAATTTGGCTACAATGTCCTTAGCCACATTATTTGGAAAGCTCCAAGAGCACGAATTGGAACTGAATCGTCTCACTGAGCATGAGGAAGGAGACAAAAATAAGAAGAGCTTAGCCCTAATCTCCACATCTTCAAAAGAAGGAAAGAAGAAAGTGATAAAAGTGACGAATCGGAAGACTCGGATTCAAGCGATGATGACCTTAGCCTCTTTGTGAAAAAGTTTAGCAAATTCTTCAAGAAAAGAGATGGAGGTAGAAGGCCATTCAACCAGAATAAGAAGAACTTCAAAAGGGAGAATGACACTTCAACAATAAATTGCTATGAATGTGGAAAGAAAGGGCACATGAAAATGGAATGTCCTCAATTGCATAAGAAAAAGGACAAATATGAGAAGAGGACTAAAAAGGACAAGAAGGGCAAAAAGGCATACATAGCTTGGGACGATAACAACCCCAACTCATCCGATAGCTCCAATGATGATGAAGTTGCCAACCTATGTCTAATGGCAAGCCACCATGAGGAAGATGAGGTAACCGATGATGAATTTGAATCTTTTTCTTCCGATGATGATTTACAAAATGCCTATGATGAACTTCATGAAGAATCTATAAGACTCATTAAACAAAACTCTTCTTTTAAGAAAATCATTTATGACTTAAAAGAACAACTCTCTTTGTGCAAAAAGGATTTTTAAAAAGTCACAAATGAATATGAGTTCTTAAAGATTGCTCGTGAGAAATCTTCATTAAATGTATGTTGCAAAAATAATGCATGTAAACCCTTTAGTTGTGGAGATTGTGCTAGATTGAGAAAACAAATTGATGATATGGAAAACATTCTAGCCAAATTCACAATGGGTAGATAAAACTTGAATATGTTGCTTGGAAGTCAAAAGCGTACGCTTATCAAAGCCGGTTTGGGGTATTATCCCTTTGCACAAAGAAAGATTTTAAAATATTGCTTTGCTAATCCAAGCAAGACAAGTACCCCCTTTACTACATGCTATTATTGTTGCAAAAAGGGACATATGGAAACTACTTGTAACATTAGAAATAATAAGTTTCAAAGTGATAGAAAAATTTGGGTTCCAAAAGGATTGGTGCCCAAAACCAACATTCAAGGACCCAAACAAATTTGGGCGCCTAAATATTATCATTGATTATATTTGTAGCTTATTCATCTTTTAGTAAAGCTTTTCGTATTTACAATAAGAGAACTATGACTATTGAAGAGTCAATACATATTGCATTTGATGAATCTAACCCCAAATTGGTGGGAAAGGATATTTTCTTTGATAATGTTGTAGATATGTCACAAAAGTCCAATGAGGAAGTCAACAAAGAAAAGATGGATGAAAGAAATGAAGATGAAACTCCTCCAAAGAAAGAAGAATTTGAGCATGTAGACCTACCCCATGAGTGGAGAACATTGAAGGATCATCCTATCGACCATATGATAGGAGACATATAAAAAGGGGTAACTACTAGGTCAAATCTTAGAAATATATGCAATTATTCAGCATTTGTCTCTCAAATCGAACCCAAAACCATTACTGATGCAATTATTGATGAAAATTGGTTAATGGTCATGCATGATGAATTAAACCAATTTAAAAGAAATAATGTTTGGGAGCTTGTGCCTAGACCAAGAAATCATCAAGTAATTGGCACTAAGTGGGTTTTCAGAAAAAAAAAACTTGATGAAACCGGTAATATAACTAGAAATAAAGCTAGACTTGTAGCAAAGGGCTATAATCAAGAAGAGGGTATTGATTATGATGAGACATATGCCACGGTAGCTAGATTAGAAGCTATTAGATTACTTCTTGCATTTGCATGTATCATGGATTTTAAACTATACCAAATGGATGTAAAAAGCGCTTTCTTAAATGGTTTCATACAAGAAGAAGTATATGTAGATCAACCCCCCGGTTTTGAAAATTTTGAATTTCCCAACCATGTTTTTAAATTAAAAAAGGCCCTTTATGGGCTTAAGCAAGCTGCAAGAGCTTGGTATGAAAGGTTGAGTAGATTCCTTTTAGAAAAATGCTATAAAAGGGGAATGGTTGATACTACACTTTTCATAAAGGATAAAGGAAATGATATATTGCTTGTTCAAATATATATGGATGATATTATCTTTGGTTCAACTAATGAGTTTATGTGTAGAGAGTTTTCAAAGTTGACGCAGAGTGAATTTGAGATATCCTTAATGGGAGAGTTAAGTTACTTTCTTGGACTTCAAATAAAGCAAACAAGGAATGGCATCTTCATAAATCAAGCTAAATATTGCAAGGAGCTCATCAAGAAGTTTGGAATGGAGAATGCCAAAGAAATTAGCAAACCAATGGGTACCGACTGTTATTTGGACAAAGATGAAGGTGGTAATCCTGTTGACCTTTCAAAATATAGAGGTATTATAGGTTCTTTACTTGACAACTAATAGGCCCGATATTATGTTTAGCGTGTGTATGTGTGCTAGATTTCAAAGTAATTCCAAGGAATCACATTTCATTGCTGTTAAACGCATATTAAGATATCTAATAGGAACACCTAATACAGGTCTATGGTATCCTAAGGGTGGAATTTCTGGTTTAGTTGGATACTCAGATTCCGACTTTGCAGGATGCAAGTTGGATAGAAAGAGTACTAGTGGTACTTGCCATATCTTTGGGAATTCTTTAATTTCTTGGAATTGTAAAAAGCAAGTTAGTGTAGCTTTGTCAACAACTGAAGCTGAGTACATAGCTGCAGGAAGTTGTTGTGCACAAATTTTATGGATGAAACAACAACTCCTTGACTATGGCTTAAAACTTAACAAAATTCCCATAAGATGTGACAATACTAGTGCAATAAACTTAACCAAAAATGCCATTCAACATTCAAGAACAAAGCATATAGATATTCGACATCATTTTCTAAGAGACCATGTTGAGAAAGGCGATTGTGTTTTTGAGTTTGTTGAAACAACAAATCAATTAGCGGACATTTTTACAAAACATTTGCCCAAAGAAAGCTTTTTCCGCATAAGAAGTGAATTAGGAATACTTGATATATCATGTATAGATTGAATATGTGTGTAATTGCTTAAATAGGTATGCATATGCAAAAAGTACCAAAATTACTCAAGGCATGACCTATTTTCTTTCAAAAATTGAACTTTGACAACTCAATATGTGATTTTGATGATTTGATTGTATTTGATGCTTAGCTTGTTGTGAACATGTGTAAAATGTGTATTCAAACTTGTTCCATGCATTAGAATAGGCAATTCAAGTATTTATCAAAAATTCATTTGTGAAAGTGAGCTAATAAGGCATTCTAGACAGCAATATCTGTTGTTTTCTGGTTTTTCTGCATTTTTGCTCCCTGTGAATCGATTCACATACACTTTGAATCGATTCAAAACGTATGTTTTCACACATAACACAATTTTAGCATCTGCGAATTGATTCACCCCTATTTTGAATCGATTCTCACGTAAATCAGGGACATTATTTCATGGTTTTTTCACTTAATTGTGCTACATATGTCCCATTGTTGTTTCTTCTTCTTCATGATGCTCCTCTCTACGCATTAAAATAAATATGCTTCTGCTGCTGCATCTGAATATCCTATCATGCATTTTTCTAGTTGCCTTATGCTATTTTATTTCTTATGGTTGTACGATAAATTCCTTTTTTGGATATGTTGTGTACTAGCTTATGTCCCATATATGTTCTGATATGTGTATGAACTTCCTTGTTTATTACGTTTGTTGCCCTGCTATGCTATCTTTGGATATTTTTATGCAATGAACGCATTCCTATCATATTTGATATTTTTGATAATGCCAAAAGGGGGAGAAATGTTCCCATTTGTATTTTCAGGTTATACTCCCACCTTTTATCAAAACAAGGATGCTTATATTCATGGGGAGCTTGCAAAAAGATAATACAAAGTCTTCATGGGTTTGTCATCATCAAAAAGGGGGAGAATGTGAATGAACGCATTCCCCATGTATGACTTGGATATTTGAAGTACAAAGTTTTGAAGATGACAAAGGACAACATGTCAAACATATCAAGTTTTGAAGACTTAGATCTACAAAGGGTAGTTCTTAAAGGTTTATGTTTTTTAGTACCTTTGTAAGATCATATAAGATGTTTGAATGAGACGTAAATAAAATGAAATTAAAATCAACATAGGTTAACATAATCAAGTTGAATTCATGCATTCATCATGTTGAAATGTTTTAAATCTTTACTTAATGCATGAATATATAATACTTGATCATTAGATGAGTTTCATGTTGAAAATCTAAGTTTAAATGAATAGATTTAGAAATAAGATGATTGAAACCTTAGTGTAAATATGTTGTGAATAGATTCACTGATTGGTGTGAATAGATTCAAAGTATTTTACTTTCTGTGAATAGAATCATGAATGGATTCAAGATGTTTCAGTCTCTGAATAGATTCATGAATTGATTCACGATGTATCAGTCTCTGTGAATAGATTCATGAATAGATTCATGGTGTTTCATCTTTCTGTGAATCGATTCAAGGGGTTTGTGAATTGATTCACAGCTATCAGATCTGGTTTTAAACGTAACAAACACCCCTAATAAATAGATCTATTCATCTCTTTCATTCAAGTTCATGAGCCATCATCTAACAAACAAAAAGAAACACAAAATCTCACAAGATCCTTGCGCCTCATTCTCTCAATCTTTCATTGTGATAATTAGAGCTTCAAGTTGTTACAATGATATTTTTTTTTTTTACAAATTGGATTGTTTCACTTACACTGCACCTGCAATATTTCATAGATATACACAGAGAAGCATCCAGAATCACCTGCTAATTAAAATTTAAAGATACACACAATGAAGCTAACTAAAATCATCCAAAATTCAAACAATCACTACTACAAAAAGGGCTTTAATAGCGCACTTTCAATAGCGTTTTAATTTGAAACGCAATTTAAAATGAGGCGGAAGACTTTTAACAGCGCTTCCTTAAAAAAGCGTTATCTTAGGATGCACCTAAGATAACGCTCTTTTAAGGAAGCGCTATCTATTTCTAATGGGTAGCAATAGATAGCGCTTTTTTAAGAAAACGCTATCTTAGGTATAAGAATAGACAGCGCTTCTTTTAGGAAGTGCTATCTATTCCTACACCTAAGTATTAAGATCTTTCCCCTAAAACTAAACTGTTGGCTCTCAAATTTGTCTCGCTAGGTCTACCCTCCCACCGCTTCAAGGCACTGCGCGACTGTCTCCCTCCACCGCGCCTTCCACTACGCCGCCGTTCTCCTTCAGTCTCGTCGGTCGCAGCATCATCTCCGAACGGTAAGCCTTCTTCTGTCTTCCCTCCTCAGTCTTTCACTCTTCCGTTCACTCTCCACCGTCGACCTCAAGCACGTCGTTGCTACTTGTTGGCAGAGAGAAAAGGGAATCTTCCTTCACTCTCCCTGGAACCGGAAGAAGAGTCAAACTAGAGAAAAGGGAACCATCGATCGCCATCTCTTCACCTGGACTGGGGTTTCAACAAAACACAGAAACCCTTATTTTTCGTAAGCTTCTCTATCTATTTGCTTCTCTCTCCTTTTCCCTCTTCTATTTTCTGAAAAACAACTGTTATCGGACCAATAATTATGCTAGATTTCCTTTCTTCTAGGTTTCACATGCACACAGCAGGACAGTTATTCAGTATCTCAATTCTCTTACACACACATATATATATATATAGAGAGAGAGAGAGATAGATAATCGCATGTTGGACTAGATAACCAGGGATAGGTTTTTAAATTAACGGTGTCATGGTAATATTCAATGGAGTAACAAAGAGACCTTTCAGGCATGTGTATAATGTTTAGGAGTTTAGGTAGTCTTAGCATTTCAATTCAAGCAAAGTTTATTGTTTCGAACTAATATACGTGTGTGTTGAATGATTATGAATAAAGGAGAAGCAATAGATATAAAATTGTTGTCACTTCTCATAGCTCTAAACATCATGTAGTCTGACAAAGCTGCTAACTCTAACAAGTAAAACCAGAAAAAGTATATGGCTGTGTCTACATACACAGTACACACAGACAGACAGACACTTTGAGTGAGATTGATGTTAGGATGGGCTGCTGCTGCCAAACGTATTTGGTAGACTTATAGGCGAAGCTTGAAAGAGAGAGAGTCTAATTGTGCGGCTTTGAGATGATCTATGCAAGTCTTTGCACTCCTCAAGATCAGCATCGCATGCTAAAAGAACCCACTCCCCTTCATCATCCAAATACTTGAGATCAATGTTGCTTACATCGTTTAGATTGAAACGCCTTGCAATCTCATGCTGCAAATCTTTGAAACCCCAATTTGGTTGCAAGCTAAAACAGATTTTTTTTCATCCACAAAAGTAGCTTTGACTCTAAAACCACCCCTGCCTCTACTGGGAGGTAGAGTCTGCTGCCCCTTGGATCTGGTGAAATGTTTGTATCCTCTTGGATTGATGCATGCAACTCTGCTTCAGTGCGAAGCAATGCGTCAGGGCTTTCTGTCATTATTAGAACATTATTATTATTGTTAGTAGTAGTATTGATGATAGTGTATGGTAGGTTTCCTGTAGTGAGGACGGGCCCAAAAGTCTGACTGCAAGCATCTCCATGGCCATACAAGCCATTACTATTCTCACTCTTAGGATGATAAGTATGCATTTTCCTGGATGACTCAGCAGAAGGGCCACTAGCAGAGCACAACTCTGGGAAACTGCTATAGAAGGAACCAATCTGAATGGCACCCTCAGCACCCAGGACTGAATCTATCACCAGTTGAAGTTTCTTTAAAGAGTGCCCTACCTTCTTGATTTTCCTTGATGGCCACCTTGTAATCTCGTGCTGCCTGCATATCCTTTTCAGAGTTGTGGGACATACTGCAACCACAATTCACAAAAACAAGAAGAAATTAATGCATGAAAATGAAAATACATATAGTTTCATCACATAGTGTAGATAGACCATAACATATATACTGACCTCCAATGCTCTTGGCAGCGTCCTCCACATTCTTATGCTTCAACCACCTTTGGAATTGAACCTAGGGACAACTCTAATTCCATTGTCTTCTCCTCCCCACCAACTAAGCGTTCTAAGAATATCGATGGAGACATTCTAAACTGTCTCAATGCCTTGGAATCTCAGGTAACAAACAACTTTCTATTGGACTTGGAGGATCATTTCTTGAATCCACTCACTAGCATTGCACTTCTCATCATAGCATAGCATAGCATCTCAATGTTATGTATTAATTAAGCTCAGCTGCTTCACTGTTTTCAATTTTTATCCACTTCAGTTTAGCATGCCACAAACAACTTTGGAAATGGCAACAGTCGAGAAGCTATTGCATATTCCTGAAAATTCTGTCCCTTGTAAATTCTGTGCTAAGCGAGGCTGTGCTACTCATCCACGTAAAGTAAAGTACTTCCTATGATTTCTAATGGATTTGGCTCTTGCACAGTTGCACCCATCATTGAGGGACAAATATACCAATAATCTGAATGGCAAGGAGCCTCAGCCTCTCAATGAGGCCAAGAGAAAGAAGATTAGATCAAGTCAGAAGCTTGTTAATGTGATTTATATTGTGTAGGACCCTGAGTCCTGATCTTCCCTATAGTATAAGCACTATTGTATTAATGCATAAGCACTTATTATACTGATTCCTAAAATGAATGGTTGTTTCTAAATTATGAAATTGGTGAGACATCCTTAAAAGAATATGACTTGAATTTGTGTCCCAAAAATTTTTGTGAGTAGTTAATTTAAGGTCACGTGGGAGAAACAGTTGGGACGATTCCTTTAATATTATTGGCCTGTGTGTAATCTGCTGGGTGACGTAAAATGAGTGTCAGCAATTTTTGTTTTGATACTATAGCAGTGTGAAGATCGAGAAGACTCTCAAGATTAGTGAATTATCGGATAAATGTCAAAATTCGACAAAGTTAAACTTGTGTAAACAATAAATTTTCCCTTTTTGTCTTTATTCCGGCTATGGTAAGTTAGTGCTTTCCTTTTATTTAAAAGAAGTATGAAATTTGACATTTTCATCCTATTCTATCCTCAAACCCTTTGTTTGGTACAGTGTGTGCCACTGGATATATTCAGATGGGTGATTGCAGGTGTGGCAGGATTCATGTGGGTAACATTTGTTGCACTTAACCTTTGGGCACATATCAAGTCAACAGGTGAAAGGTGGTTTTTTATTGTTGCTGGCATTTTTCTATTGCAGCTAGACGTTGCTGTTGTACTAATGATCTACCTCTTCGCAGTGTCAGTTTAAGAGATATATAACAAAGAAATAGTTTTTTGGATTCTTAGGTTATACAGATTTATTTATTTTTGTTCCTAGGTGGATTTGTGTAAGGACTCTGTAATGGCAATGCTGGGCAATTTGGAGTGTAGCATTTTAGTTATGGTGGTTCTTCCTTATGTTGTTGGGTTATTATTGTATACGGGTTGGGGTACCCCTTGTACCCTTTAATCAATATACTTTTAGCTTATCGAAAAAAAATATTGTATTTAAGCTTTTGTATGTAAATGTATGGTTTGTTGAGTTTTGCTAAGTGCAATGGGATGAATAAACCGTTTAATGTCTTAGTTTTGCTTAGTGCACGTGAGAAATATAAAAAACAATGTAAATAATTAAAAGAGGGGGGGGGGGGGAATAGGTAACGTTTTCTTTAAAAAAAACATTGCCTAAAGTTAAAAATAGATAGCGCTTCCTTGAGAAAGCGCTATCTATTGCAAACTTTAGACAGTGCTTCCTTGAGAAAGCGCTGTCTAAAGTATGTAATAGATTGTCTTATTACGAACTTTAGACAGCGCTTTCTCAAGGAAGCGCTACCTATTCCTACTTTCGCTTTTTTAAGTGCTATTGAATCTCTCCCACCTTCAGTAGCGGCTGAATAGATAGTGCTTGGAAGCGCTACTAAAGGCTAAAAAATGCTATTAAAGCCCTTTTCTGTAGTAGTGAATCCATGACAGAATCAATATATATATATATATATATATATATATATATATATATATATATATATATATATATATATATATATATATATATATATACCTAAATACAGCAAAAAATCATATATATACAAACAAAATTGATCAAGCTAATAACTAAGTCATGATTATTACATACACAAAGTAATAATATAAGTGCTAAGTACCTAAAACATAAATCTATGCATTGTGCTCAAAGTCTATATTCGCGCTCCATCAACCCTGTTCCGCCAAAGCCTGCACAAGTTCAAATAGATATTCAACATTAATTAAATTAAGGCACACCAACATAAACAAAAAATAAATAATTAACATTAATTAAATAAACATTAATTACACTATAATGAAAAATAAAAATAAACATACATAACTTACACTATAATCAAGTTTAGATCAATATCCCTTCATTATGATCACCACGAGTGGCAAGTAGATCGTCCACCACATTTTCCTCAATGAAATTAGGCACTCGTGATGAGAAAGAAGAAGTCTCAGGTATATCAAGAGTTGAATCTTGGATCATTTTCCGAAATCCGGAAACAACTATCAATTCGCTCCCATTGCACAGAATCAGCCGGATGACGAAGCATTCCATCACGTTTCCTATCATTTGCATGCCATCTAATGTTATTTGTGTCGTCTACATTAGCGACCAATCGCTTGAACCTTGGAATTATTGGAAGATACCACAACACCTTCGCAGGAGGACCCTTTGTGATCTCATCACAACTAGAATCATCATCCTTCACTTTGTACAGTGATAACCCACACTTAAGGTAGTTGTGCAACTCTTCATACACACCTCTATATAATATGCAATCATTAGGGCTTGCGTGTATCTTCTTATACTCCATTCCCATCGGACACAGTACCTTCTTCGCCTCATAGTTACGATCTGGCAATGTGTTGCCTTCTGGAAGCATGTTCTTCAACAACTCAAGCAATTCAGTGAAGCTTTTATTACTCCACCCATTTTTCGCCTTCACATCGAACAATTTTAACACTACCGACAACCGTGTATAAGTAGGGCACCCCCGGATACAAAGGCTTCTCCGCATCACAACACAAAGTATTATATACATTTGCTCGCTGAAAAGACTCTTGTCCAATATCATGGATCATGTCCTCTAGTCGATCATCCTCCATATCTACATCAACTTCCTCAGTTTGGGACATGCTTGATTGGTTTAACAAGTCATCACCATGCCATATCCATCTTGTATAATTCTTGCAAATCCCTTCACAAATAAGATGAGTACGTATTTCCTTAGCTTCACATTTTCTCATATTCACACATTTGACACAAGGACAACAAAACTCTTCCACTCCCTTCCGATACTCATCACTTATGCATCTACTTACCATCCAATTACGATCCATAGCTATGTTCTGTAAATATACACACAACTACATTCTGTAAAATAATTAGATGGACTCTAATGATATTTCCTTGCATCAATGATCAATACATTTGATAGGAGCATCTAAACCCTAACAAACTATATTATCGTCACCTTTGCAAATAAACAACCATGACCATGAGCATGAACCATAAGCAAAACAACAGCCATAACAACATTTTACATAAAACATAAAACACAAAACCACCCACAAAATTAATGAAACAGAGACGCATATATGAAATAGAAAGAGAGACAACAGGCATAAACCAAAATGCAAAAACAATGAAACAAAACCACCAACAAAAACATCAAAATCCAAAATCACAAGATAAAACAGAAATGCATAGAACCACAAACATGTTCTTCAATGAAACCCAAAAACAGAAACAGAGACGCATAAAACGCAAAATAAATTGCAACAAACGGAAAGGGAGGGAGGGAGCTTACAAGGTAGAGCCGGAGTGAGAGAGGACAAAGTGGTGGAGGACGAAGGGACGGGGACGAAGGAACTAGGGTGGAGGACGAAGTGGTGGAGTCATGGAGACGAGGACGGAGGAACCTGGGTTGAAGAAACGTACGTGTGTTAGGGCGCGGGAGTAGTGAACAAGGAACCTGAGTTTTCATATGTTAAAATATAAAGACATGTAACAGCGGTTGTCTATCAACCGCTGTTAAAAGATTTTTCTCCACCAATATTCTGAAAATATCTAACTTGTAACGGTGGTTTAAGTAAAACCGCTGTTAAAAGTCTCTTTGAACAACGGTTATCGTACAACCGCTGTTACAAGTGTGTTAAATGATCCATATAATTACGATACTGCCACCTCCTCTTTTATAACGTAGGTTTTTGTTTAACCGTTGTTAAAACTAGTCGTTAAAGGCATATTTTCCACTAGTGCTTATCAAATCTCACTTTTTACTAATTTTAATTTTAAATCAATGTTTATGGATGCTAAATGTCAACACTACAATTTTTTGATTAATTATTGTACTTATATAAACTTAACAAAAATTAACATAAAAAAATAAGCCAAAATTACCTAAATTTAAATCAAATAATAAATCAAAATTCAGATATATGTAAATAATCTTATTTAAAAACTAATTTTTCAATATAAAATTTGAATTTATACATATGTAATCAAAATGCACAATTTGTTGTTGATTTTCAACTTTTTTTTACAGGAAACCTATCCATTACATGTTATATAATTAGTTCAAACCAGGTACATACCATTGTCTGGTACATATGATGCGGTGTATTTTAAAGATATATTATTAAAGGCAAGTGCACCTCGTCGCAATCAAGTAATACGGTGGTGAGACCGGTTATCGTATCCACAGGGATCGGATGTCAATTACCGATTCACAAACTTAACAACTATCTAGACTAAACTATGGTATGAGGGATTAAAACAGAAAATAAAGAAATAAAATATTTTTGTCTTTTTGTAATTTTGTCAAACACTTGGTATGCAAACAGGGATGTGGCTAGAATTGTCGGGGTTAGACTACACTAATCCTCCCTTAGTTGCAATGAAATGGCTTCTAACACAAGTCCTAATTCAATTATGCCAATCAAGCCTTTTCTAAATTACTCAAGCCTAATGTCTTAGGTGCATTGAGCCTAAAACCCCAAATTAAACCCTAATGTCTTAGGTGGAATAACCTGAGATTTTGCATTAAGTTAAGACTTATAAGATTGCAAGCAGTCAACACCTATGTCTAGATTCTTGACCTACTTGGCATATGATTCATGAGCATGCCTTAATACCAACCTTCCAGTCATCTATCAAAGCAACAAATCATTCCTATGGGTAGCTAATCCAAGGAAAGCATTAAACACAGAATCACATACTCATACGAAATAGAAACTTGTATTAAAATACCAAATCAATTACACAAGTTCAGAAAAGTTACATCTAACCCCAACAATGGGGATTTAACTACTCATGATAAGGAAATACAAAAAGGAAAAAGAGAAGGGGTGAAGAACACTCATAGACAAGCTTCCTCCAATCTTCTCTCCATCCAAGAGCAGAGAAAACGCCCCCCTTTTTGGGTAGAGACCCTCTCCAGCCACCAGCCTCAGTCTGCCTCCCAGTGCAGATTATTAGGTTAAAAGTTGGTCCCTTTTCTGTTCAGTGCAGGTTCATTTATAGGTCCGTCGCCCGTCACGGCCGTGACAGCCATCACGGCCAGGCCGTGATGGTCTCTGACTTGGGCGCCTCTTCATTCACTTATTCATCACGGCCGTGATAGCCATCACGGCTAGGCCGTGATCGCTTTCGACTTTTCCAACTAGCAGGTCACGGTAGTGATAGCCATCACGGCCGGCCGTGTGACGACTTCCGACTTTTGGCTCAATCTTTCTTCCGCTGCTGCTCCCTCACGGCCGTGATGCCCATCACGGCTAGGCCGTGATACTCTCTGTTTGGCTCATAACCTTCACTTTTCAAGCTCTAAGTCCTCCAAGCTTCATCAAGGCTGATTTCTGGGCATTTTTCCACTTAATCCTGCAAAACAACACACAGAAACCACCTCATCCGTTCCAAAGGAAAAACTATACAAAATCAACACTAATTTGGCCTAACTATATGCAAATGCATGCCGAAATGTACATGGAAAATGAGGTAAAATCACACTCATCAAATCACCCCAAGCTTAAGACTTTGCTTGTCCTTAAGCAAAAACTAAGGCCAGAAGAGATAACAGTCAAAGCATGGATAGTGAACCAAGAACCCGAGTAAAATGATCCAAGTAACAGGCAATTCAAACAATTCAGCAAGAGACAATCAATTCAAGTCCAATTAGGGGCTTAAGTTTCCTAGACTCACATTCTCACTGATTCGGGCACTCTTGCTCACTTGAAGCTCACCCCAAGCTTGTTTATTTGCTTGGCTCTCTTTCTTGCCTCACTCACTCAAGTGTTCAAGTATATATAACAATTCGCTCCATTTTCCTCAAGGAATGATTCCTACCATATGCTTGACTATCAACCAAATCTCCACTTTATTTATGAAAAACACTTAAGAATCAAGAGGTCTTTTATTTGGTTGTAACTTGGCCTTGGGATTAATCTTTAGGTGGGGATAACAAGAAAGGGATATTTCAAAAGGCTAAACCAAGTATCAAACATTTCAACACAAGAAACCTTCTAAAATACCTTCTTGGGTTTTCAATACATTTTTCCACCCTTCTTTTCTTTCTTTTTCTTTTTATTATTTTTTGTCATCCCCTTCTCTATTTATTTTTCTTTTCTCTTTTTTTCTTTTTATTTGGAGAAGGGGAGAATTTTTTATTTTTTTTTATTTTTTTTTTTTTGATTCTTTTCCCAAACTTTCAACTACCTTTTTCACCCTTTTTGTGATACTTTAGAAGGTCCCTTATCAAGTATATGTATCAAAATTTTTCAGGGTACCAAGAAAAGCATTTTATTCATTTTGGCTCAAAATTGGGCAACTAAGGGTAGCATTTACACATTCAAAGCTCAGAAGGCCAGAAGAATACCTATTGCCTCAATCATTTTCAAAAATGTTTCCAAAAATTTTAAGCTTTAACATGGTTTTAAGTCAAGTTCTAGAGAAAACAAACCAAGAGGAATAACACTCTACACAAAGAATGGGGGCAGATTTGGTGAGTACCCCCTAATGGCTCAAAAGCTCACATTTATCAGTTCAAGAACCAGTGAAGAACACAAGTCTAAAGAAACATATGCTAATCATCAACTATCCAAGATCATCTCAAGCATATTTAATTTGCAGCCATATCACAAGAATAAACAGAATTGGGTTCAAAAATCCACTATCACAATTTAATTGGCACTTAGCTCTCACAATCATAAGCTCAATCAAAGCAAGGGCAATCAATTCATGTGATCATGCAAACTTAAACCTATATGAATGCAATATTTACAATGCAAGATATGAACATATGCAAAATACCCCTACCCCAAGCTTAAAGATTTACATTGTCCCCAATGTAAACAATCAAGTTGGAGAGGAGAGAAAAAAAATAAAATAAAATAAAATAAAGCAGAAAATTGGAACGGCTCACCGAGGTGGTAGCGGGTGTTGGCTCACATGCTTTTTGGCTCTGTTTCTCCCTGCTCTTTTTCTCCTTCCTTTATTTAAAATCTGAAGACACTTAACAAAATTATTAACAAACCTCTTGAGCTTCTCAAATTATTCAAGAGGTTAAAGCAAAAACAAAATTAAAGAGAAGGGTTAAGAAAAGTTGGGTTGCCTCCCAATAAGCGCTTCTTTAACGTCACTAGCTTGACTCATCAAGAAGCATCCACCTGGATCCCATAACCTGTGGTATAAGGACCAAGGAATGCTAACCATGTGAGATCCTTCACCTGGATCCCACGATTTGCAGCAAAAATGTGGAAGTGAGCACTCGAAATTCATGCCGACTTCTTCAAATGGGAAGCGCTTTTCAATTCCACTCGGGTCAAAGATGACCCCTTTATCCATAAAATCTTCCCAATAAAAATGGGGTTCAACCTCAGGCAGAGGCATGAACTCCATTGTTGACTGCTTTAAAATGTGAGGTGGCAAACAAATCGAGAGGATCATTGGTGCTGTTCTGGCTTCTGTACCATCTTCACTCTCAAAGATCGCCAAATCCATCACCTTCCAAATATGCAGAAATCTCCGCACAAACCACACAAGTGTTTCTCCCATCACATTCCACACATGCATAGGGGCCAATAGCATCATTTAATTTCACAAGTTCTTCATCATCCCCGAGCATGGTGACATAGCTATCCTCCAAATGCCTCTTCCTTTCAGGCTCTTTAGTCAAGGGTTCAATGGGGAGTGGTGCAACTATGTTCTCTAAAACAAGGTCTTCACTTCTTGACTCGGTTGCTCCCACTTCTTCTTCTTCCTCCTCATCCATCATTGCATCATCTTCATCATCATCCATCAAGTCCTCATTTGGCATTTCGGGTAGAAGGTTAGAGAGTTCCTCCATACGTACCCCGAGACTTCGAATGGCATCTTCTTGATTCTTTAATTCTTCCATTGTTGTTGCCATGAAGTTCTCCAAAACAGCCTCTAAGTGAGGTTGACTATCCGAGATAGGTTGCTCAACCTCGACTGGGAATGCGGATTTGAAGTTCTCCCAAGCAACTTCCAATGGGGATGGCTCATCATACCAAGGTGTGGAAGATTCCCAATGTTCCCCTTCATCCATCAAAGTATTGTTTGGAGGGTTCCCCCACCATGGAGTAGAAGTGTTGGGAAATTGATTTCCCCATTCAGAACAAACTACCATTGGTGGAGGAGGGACAGTTGCCCTTGACAGCTCATCACTCACTTGTTGGATTTTTACGGCCAACTGCAAAGATATCTACCCGCAGCTGCAGCTCAGATATCTCACTTTCTGCATCAGATGGTTGATACCAATTGTAGTCCATGATCCTATCTAATCAATTTTTCACCTCACAGACAATTAAGCACAAGATCAAAGAAATACAAAAACAAATATATACAAAACTAACAAAAGAAAAGTATCAATTATATACAGAAAAATAAAATAAAAATGTCTAAACTAGTTGTCTCATTTGTTACTACTGATATTGACAAAACCAATCCCCGGCAACGGCGCCAAAAACTTGATGCGGTGTATTTTAAAGATATATTATTAAAGGCAAGTGCACCTCGTCGCAATCAAGTAATACGGTGGTGAGACCGGTTATCGTATCCACAGGGATCGGATGTCAATTACCGATTCACAAACTTAACAACTATCTAGACTAAACTATGGTATGAGGGATTAAAACAGAAAATAAAGAAATAAAATATTTTTGTCTTTTTGTAATTTTGTCAAACACTTGGTATGCAAACAGGGATGTGGCTAGAATTGTCGGGGTTAGACTACACTAATCCTCCCTTAGTTGCAATGAAATGGCTTCTAACACAAGTCCTAATTCAATTATGCCAATCAAGCCTTTTCTAAATTACTCAAGCCTAATGTCTTAGGTGCATTGAGCCTAAAACCCCAAATTAAACCCTAATGTCTTAGGTGGAATAACCTGAGATTTTGCATTAAGTTAAGACTTATAAGATTGCAAGCAATCCAACACCTATGTCTAGATTCTTGACCTACTTGGCATATGATTCATGAGCATGCCTTAATACCAACCTTCCAGTCATCTATCAAAGCAACAAATCATTCCTATGGGTAGCTAATCCAAGGAAAGCATTAAACACAGAATCACATACTCATACGAAATAGAAACTTGTATTAAAATACCAAATCAATTACACAAGTTCAGAAAAGTTACATCTAACCCCAACAATGGGGATTTAACTACTCATGATAAGGAAATACAAAAAGGAAAAAGAGAAGGGGTGAAGAACACTCATAGACAAGCTTCCTCCAATCTTCTCTCCATCCAAGAGCAGAGAAAACGCCCCCCTTTTTGGGTAGAGACCCTCTCCACCACCAACCTCGCCCCGCCTCCCAAGGTCAGATTATTAGGTTAAAAGTTGGTCCCTTTTCTGTTCAGTGCAGGTTCATTTATAGGTCCGTCGCCCGTCACGGCCGTGACAGCCATCACGGCCAGGCCGTGATGGTCTCTGACTTGGGCGCCTCTTCATTCACTTATTCATCACGGCCGTGATAGCCATCACGGCTAGGCCGTGATCGTTTCTGACTTTTCCAACTAGCAGGTCACGGCCGTGATAGCCATCACGGCCAGGCCGTGACAGCTTCTGACTTTTGGCTCAATCTTTCTTCAGCTGCTGCTCCCTCACGGCCGTGATGCCCATCACGGCTAGGCCGTGATACTCTCTGTTTGGCTCATAACCTTCACTTTTCAAGCTCTAAGTCCTCCAAGCTTCATCAAGGCTGATTTCTGGGCATTTTTCCACTTAATCCTGCAAAACAACACACAGAAACCACCTCATCCGTTCCAAAGGAAAAACTATACAAAATCAACACTAATTTGGCCTAACTATATGCAAATGCATGCCGAAATGTACATGAAAAATGAGGTAAAATCACACTCATCAACATACCATTGTTGCTGAATAAACAATATTTACGTAAATCTTATCAAATGTGAAATTAAATTTAAATTTCAAAAATTGAAATTGAAATTGGAATTTAAATTTAACTAATCTTATCTAATTTCGTAATTTTTTTTTGGTTTCCCAGGTTATCCTCCACGCGCAACTGCAGAGACTAATCCCTCGAGGTACTGGACAACATTTAAGGGTTGACATCTCCCAATCAGGTTTTCTCCATACGCAAGAGCTAGGGATCGAACCCCTAACCACATGCTTAAGAGGCCCAAGCTTGTTACCACTTGAACCAACCACATGTTGGTATCTAATTTTTTAAATTGAAATTGAAGTTGGAATTTATAATTAAATACATGATGGAAATTACGTGTAACAATCATCTTATCTCACCTTTTTAAATGTGTAGCAATCATTTTTTTTAGTTACGTAAATCGTATCTAGAATAATTGTTTAAAGACTAACTTTTTAATTTCAACTTTGAAATAAAATCAAATATCAGATTTAAAATTAAATCTTTATGTTTTGCTTCAAACTCTTTCCTAATCTATATATATTTTCACTACTTACGTATTCCCTTCAATTTCCCTATTGACTTAAAATGGCCTCTGAATATACTTTTCGTAATAACATAACGCCTAAAAAGGAGGATTGGACGATCAATGTTAAGGTTATTCGGATATGGTATGTATCAGGGTTTGATGATGCGAAAAAATCATACATACTATGGAGATTATATTGATGGATGAGAAGGTTAATTATTTATATTTACACGTTTTTTTATTTTACTTTGATATTCTTATTTAATATTTACTAATTTGTTTATAATTTGTAGGATAAAAAATATAGCTTTGGTAAGGAGGAGGATAATATATAAAAATTCTAAAATGGGGTGTTGGGATGTAGTTACTTTTAGGGCACCTCCAATAAGAGGTGCTTGAAGATAAAGTGCTTATTAAGCACGGGTCCTTAACAAGTGAGGACCATTGGAGCAAGGTGCTTATACAAGCATCGGATCTTAACATCGGATGTGGGCCACATTTTGTGCTTTTGTTACTTTTTTTTATAGTTTTATTCTTTTATTAATAGATAAATATTATTTGTGGGGTCCATTTAGTAAAAAAAATTTATAGATGCCAGATTGGAGGGATGAAAAGCTTAAGTTGTAAAAAGTAAAAATGAGCGATGTATCAAGGTGGAACCCATTTAAGAACGTCAAAAAGTAAAAACATGAGATGCTGGGATGGAGATGGCCTTAAAATTTCAATTTAGAGGATTATATTTGGGTTGCCTCACCAGCATACATCAGTATGGAATTATAATGGTTAAACACAACAACATTGAAGGCAAAGAAAAATGGCTGTTCTGATCAGAGTCTAGTAAAACTTTTACATTATCAAAGAACGAAAAAAATTCCTCCAAAAAATTCAATTTTATCAATCTCCAATCCCCATTTCCCTTCCAAAACAGAACCAAGTTTTATCCCATTATCACAAGAACTTTTCATTGCCTCCTTTCACCTGTTTACCAGAATTCCGTTAGATCATAAAACCCCTACTCCTATAATTACTCGTCTCCTTCCAAAAACAAAGGAAATAAGTAATACCTTATCACGTAGTTTTCTTTTTTCGTTGTCTTTTTTTTTGCAGAGAAGCTTTAAAAAAAAGTATTAACTAATTGAAAGCACAAAAAGTCGTAACAAGTTTCGTAAAACAGTGTCATGGAACGTTGTGGCAAAACCTCTGTAGATGCACATAACCAATAACTCCCATATAATAATAGAAAAATGGTCGTGATACAAAATGGTCGTGAGATAGAGTGGAGAGAGAGTAAAGAGAGAGTAGGAAAAAAAGATAGAGAAATGGTAGAGAGAGGGTGAGATAGAGATAATATTTTAAATTTTTTTATAAATTATTTTTTAAAAAAATATTTTATGGATGGATAAAAGAGATATAAAATTATTTGATTTCTTAAAATAAATTTTAGTGGATGGATTGGATATCTATCAGTGAAAAGTTGTTAATTGATGGATCGGATGGATTTTATTTAATGGATCATGGATGGATTGGATTTTTTTTTAATGAATTTTTAATGGATTCTAATGGATTAATGAATTGTTTTTAATCCATCCGTTAAGATCCGAATAAAAAGTTATCTGATCCATCCATTTACCACCCTTACGAAAAGTACTACACCTTTTATCTTCCATTTACTTCCTTTCATATTTATCATAACTATCCCCTATTAGGGGATCACCTCACGATCGTTTTCCTCTCTTTTCCTTGTAATTTCCTTTTACCTTTTTTCCTTTCCCCCTTTTTTTTCCTTTCCTTTCCTTTTCCTTTTTTCCTCTTTTTTTCCTTTTTTTTATTTTTTCCTTTTCTTTTTTTTTTCCTTCTGTTTTTTCCTCTTTTTTCTCTTTTTTTCCTCTTTTTTCTTGAAGTATGCTAAAACAAGCTGATGAAGTGGCGAGGGGAGTGAAAATAATAGACGCTGGTGGGTTGTTTTGAGTGTCAGCCTTGTGTAACTAGTAAGTATTTGAAAATGTAAAACATAGTGTGTATTGAGAGTAGTTGGGAGGAAAACAATTGTGGGTATGAGATGAAAATGGGAGGGAGCCATCAAATGCTTCAGCTAGATATACCTGGTTTTTAGTTCGTGCATTTATTGACTTACGTATTAATATAATGCATATAATTTTATTTATTATATAATGTATTGAGAAGTGTTAATAAATTAAATGAGATAGTGGGGCCATTTTTTACAAGTACTTAGCATTAAACAAATGATAGAGTGTGAACATGGTTTTCCCATACAAGTGTTGTCTCTCTTCTTCGATCTGCTTCTTGTAGCTACTGCTTACTGTGCAATTTTACACACAAAACCATTTTTTCCCCATGCAGATCTCTCTGTTCCTCACTACAAAAAAAGCTCATTATAGATGGCCAAAAGCCGTCGATAATGGGTGATTACCGACAGATTCCCAACGGACACGTGTCCGTCGGTTATGAGCTCGTCGATAAGGGTTTCCAACGGATATGGGGGTTCGTCAGTAATTATCGACGGAAATGTCCATCAATAACTCATTAGATGAGTTGCCCTATTACCGACGGAAATACCTATCGGTAAACACATCAAAAACTTACCGACGAAAATGTACGAAAATGTCCGTCGGTAAGATATCTTTATTTGTTTTATATTAAATTTAATTTATTTTAATATTTTAATATAATTAATTTTAATATAATTATTAATTTATTTATTTTTTAATTATTTAAATTTAATTATTATTAAACCTTTTTATTTTAAATATTAATTATTATTTTATTTAATGTTAATTAATTTAATATATTATTAATTAAAACTTAAGTTTAAACTACAAATAAAATATAAAAAGTTAATTAAATTAAAATTAAATAAAATAAAAACATAAAACAAATACCATATTGATCCATACATAAATAACCCTACAAGTACAAAACCCTACAACTATAACTATCCTAATAATAACCCTCATCATAATAACCATCATCGTCGTCCTTGCGGGGGGTTCACTGGCGTATGATGACAGGTTGCGGCTGACACCGACACCCTGTTGCTGCGCAGGTGGATCGGTAGAAGTGGAGGGCTGGGTGGTCTGGATGACCACCTGTAGAGCACTATGCCTCTCGAGTGGGAAGCCCTTAATTACCGATGGAAGTGATGGTCGTCGGTAACTATCCGTTAAAACCACTATTTCTGGTAGTGCCTCATAATGAGTTAGACAAATTACCTCGAGGAGGCCTTGATAAAATGACATTGGTTGATGTCTGAAAATTAGCTTATTGATTATGTTTGGATCTGTCAATTTCTGATAATCCTTTAACCCGTGCTAATTGCTTGTTTAGGTTGGTCCAAGATTCTACTTGAACCCAATTAAGATATTTGGGGGTAGTTTTGGAGGCCCAACTTTATATGAGAATCCATTCTATGTATCACCAAATCAAGTATTAACCAATATATTCTCCATCTATAGTTTTCTGCTGAATTTTTTTATATCATCACTGGTTGTGTTCATGGTCTTTTTATGTTGGTTCTTGTAGATTCGAGCATTGCAGAAAAGGAAGAAGGCTGGAAAGTATGCAAAGAAGGTCAAAGCAAAGACAAGGAGGAAAATGCATGAGATATCTCATCCCCTGGAGCCTGATGAGTTTGCTGATATGTGGAAGGAATGATTTTGAATACATTGGCCACTCTCACTAAAAGTAAGAAAAATTCCAGATTTCACTTATATCTGGCACGAAATGTTAGTTTTTAGTTGGCAGGATATGCTTCAGAGCGTCTTAGGATGTTGTGAATTCCTTTATATGTTCAATCCGTGATATGGGCTGTATTTCTGTTTATCATCACATTATACATGTGTTTGTTACAGATTATTTGATAAATTTTTTTTTTTAATGAGCTTTATTGTATATATTTGTTTAAGTTTTTTATAAAAATGATTTTTTTAAAAAAATGAAAAATGAGAAGACTTGTAGCAATTTTTGGAAAAAATCTCTTGCGGTAGAGGAGATAGAAGACGTTAAAAAACACGGAAGTTGCATATATTTTTCAAATATGACCCTTATGCCCCTAAGTTTATCATCTGTATGTTGTCTTTCCTTCTGCAATCCGCATCTCTTCTACTCCTCCCGTACGTTCTCTTTTCCGCATTTCTTCTGTTGACACCTACTTGCTTCATCCGGGTGGCCCTGTACTTTATTTTCAATATTAAAAAGTAATATATTCAAGCGTGATTAGACTTCAAGCTTCACGCAACATGTATCTATATCCTTTATGGTAATTTTTGAAGGAAAAAAAAAGCACTTCTACATTGTTGTATTCAAACAACTGAAAAATCGTTTTTTTTAAATGATTTTTATTATTATAAACAAATATAAAATAATTTTTGTTTTTCTTTAAAATCTCTAAAAAATTATCTCTAAATATTAAATATCAAAATCATTTTTTTAATATGTAACAAACAAGCTCATAATCTGTGACAGAAAAAGGAGATTTGTGATTTTATTGTGTTAATTCCGTTAATTCTTGTGGGGGCTGCTTATTGCCTATGCTTTAGTTATATGGTATATTTATGTTATATATATGTACATCATTTTGAAATCACATAACCAATGTCTAAGTCATTTAAATTATGAAAAACTTTGTTTCTTGATGTTATGATATAATTTATAAATGTGATAAAGATTAAAGGTTGCTATAAAATCATAGAGTATTTAGAAATATCTCTCTCTCTAGACACACACACATATGAGTAGGGATCCATTAATTCTAAGATTAGGTTAAAAGACTTACTCCAAATTCTCACCGTTCAATTTATTCTAATCTAATAGTCTACATTGATTCGGTAAAGAAATCATTAAAGAAATTAAATCATTTGACTTCCATTTTTTAAGCTTATTGTTGAGTCAATGGATCCCCACCCAGATACGATACAATGTGTATATACGTGTATCATGTCTCAAATGAGACATAAGAAAATTTAGTTAGCAGAGGTTAAAAATGAATAAAAAGATGGATTTATTTGTATGCACTGACAGTTTAAAGATTTTTTACACTGTCTGTCACCAATCATAACTTGCCACGTCGGCTAAAATGCTTGACTCTTATCCCAATTCCTTTAAAAGTCATCAATACCATGATTTATAATTGGTTGACAATGTAAAAACCTTTACACTATCAATACATAACAATTAAACTCTAAAAAGATTAGCAAAAATTGTATGTTCAATGAATATATATATATAGGGAACATATCAAGTAAGCAGACCCTTTTTATGTGAGAGTGAGATGGTTATATCATAACCGCTGGATCAAATTTTAAACGGTCCAGATTAAATCACAAAGTCATGTGACTTTTTTTAGTGGTCATATGATATTTTAAAACCATGAAATAACTTTTATTATAACACCTATTTTGTTATACAGAGAACTGGACTATTAGTACATTTATAAAAACAGAATTGGAAGGAAGGGGGCCAAACCCATGCTTACCCCATCAATTTATCTCTTCTCATTTACTTGAAATCGTATTTTGTTTAGTAAACTCTCTTTCATAAATTAACCATTGTTTCTAAAATAGGTGCATTTATACTCACGTTGTCTAAATGTATATTTCATTCCCTAACTTTGTATTTCTCTCAAAAAATACATCTAGGATGCGATTGATGCATATTGAGGGGCAACAAATGCATAAAACCACAACATAAGTAGCTAAATCACAACATAACTTGTTAACTTTTATCTGTTTGTTCGGTGGTCCATGCATAGAATAATACAAAATGTATTACAATACCCTTTAGAATCATAGCAACAATGGTGCAATACCCTTCAGGGTGCGTTTGATTCGCTAAAAGGATAAGATAGGACAGAATAATACTGGACAAACAGCTAAGTTATAGGACAACATTTTGTACTGTATGCTGTTTGGTGGTCGATTCACAGCACGAGCAATTTTATGCTGTAACTTATTTGATATGCTCATGTACTGAACAAAAAAATATGAACTTTACGATAATACCCTTTTCAACTCCAAACAAAAAAGGTTTGCCTATAGACACATTGAAATAAAATATACTGACACACTCATGGGGGAGGCGTACAGTGCATAATAGTATGGTAATGTGGCGTAAAAAAATAAATCATGATGAAACAAATTATAAAAAAAAAATAATGAAAAGGCAAGGAAAAAAAGTGGCAACCAAAAAGTAAAGAATGAAAAAGTGGCACAAGCAGCAATACGTTACAAGCAAGGAAAGTAGAAAACACGTACCTGGTGAAAGAAAACGAGAGTGGCACTTGCAGGAGAGAGAGAGAAGTGCGATGAAAAGTCTGAAGAGAGAGGGATAATTTTGTCCTTTTATTTTTTCTAGACACTGGACAAAAAGTTGTAATGAGGTTTGGTGGGTTACAGATTCATGGGTACTTATCCAATCCATCATCTTAGCGAATCAAATGTACCCTTAAAGTCATAATAACAACAACGATTAGGGGTTTTCCCAAAACAATGCAGCGGTGGGGATAGTCGTGGTGTTAAGGGAGAGAACAATGGTGGTAATCTGTCTATATGGAGGATTGAGAAAAGAAGGTAAGGAGTAGTTTTTGCTGATTGTATATTTAATGATGTGGACAAAATTTATCTCAGTTTAGACTTTAGTGAATAACAAAAAAAGTGAGAGGAATTGGGTAATTTTTTGTGTTATATCTGATGCTCCTCTAGACTATTTAGGTGTCCAAATACATTTCATTCTCTAAGATGACTTGCGGATCAATAATTATAAATGTTCTTTTTTTATAGTGGAATTACTAAATATTTTAGTTGATTCATTAACCATCCATCAACTAACTAAAACAAGTCTAATCTATCGGTTCTTTAAATTTACGAATATGATTGAATGAAGATCATGTCAACTTAAGATATAGATGGAGTAAATAAATGATGAATTGGTAGACCTGACTGTCACCCTAAAGTTTTAATTGGTTGTCAATCAATCTGTCGATGCATAACATGTCCCATATGAAATGTGACAAATATTACCACAAAAGTCTAGATAATAATTTATTCTTGTGAAATAAATTACATTCCCACAGTTTTATTCTAGAGTTCTTATATTCTAAGGAACATTATTCTAATAAATATTTGTCTATCTTAATAGATCAAATGATGTAACTGAATGGGGTGGAAGAATGACATTCATGTCCCTACTTGCATTCTCGACTGAAGTTCGCTCTGGCACAATCTGCATTTAAAATGATTCAAAAACATATGAGATTTTTTTTTTGTATGATAACAAAATTGTGCAAGTATATAAAATAAAACTCTACCTTCTTTGGATTTGAGAAGGAATTCTCGTCCATTACATTGGATGATGTAAGAACTACCTTTGTTGACCCAGATTGTTGCAACTCTGCTTCCAATCCCTTAATGGAAATTCTAAGATTCTCATTATCACTTCCAAAGTTCACTACCTGCAAATTCAGTGTGAATAACGTGCTACATTTTGTAGTGAATTTCAATTAAGATTCATTGATAATAAACGTTTAATTACCTTTATTCTTAGGTAATTCTTTGTATCTTCAGAGTTCTTATACTCAATTGCAGATGCAACAAGTGAGCTAGAAGAAGTTTCAAGTGTTGAATTAAAAAAGATTGCTCCACTTGATTCACTAAAAAGATGTTGGAGCCAATAACTAGGAGTTCCATAATGTTGATAAGAGTCAAATACAATTGCATCCGGTGTCCACCTATATGGTAATGACAAAAATTACACAATTAATCTCAATTTATACATGTCATCATATAATAAATGATTAAATTAAGATAAAATAATAAATAGTAGAACTCGGTAACTTACCTCCTGTCATTTGTGTTTACAAAAAGTGGTGCATAGCTGACCATGTGGATGATGTCACTGTCAAAAGATAAATAAGAAAAAAATGAAAAACATGGCTTGACTCAAAGTAAAAGAAAATTTATACACAAGACTTGAGAAAATACGAAGAGGAATCGGTTTACATCAATGTAAGTCATTTTTCAGTTACATCAAATCTCAACACTTGATTTAATATTTGGTGTAAGTAAACCATGACTTACTAGCATAAATCAATCCCTACCCAGAAAATATTAATTATTAACCTGTTCCTCTCTAATCCAATAAGGAATGCAGCCTCAGCTACAGCAGATAAAAGGCTTCCATTTCCGGCATCTTCTTTCCAAACAGCATACTCACTAACAAATACCTGCACAACAAATAGTCAAAGTTAATTAAAGTTGAAATGTTGAACACTGATCTATCAAATAGATAAATAATTGATCCATAAATTAATAATTTCACTAAAATCATAAGTACCTTTGGACCGGATCGTGGTACGTTATCGAACTTGGTAGACTTGGAAAACAGGTCCGTGGAATTTGTATAAATCTAGTAAAAAAAACATAATATTACGAAGGAATATATAAGTAGCCAACTAAAATACAAATTCTTAGTAAAAAAAAAATACTAAAATACAAATTTAATACTTTCTAAAATTAAAAAAAAGAAAAGAAAAAGAAAGCTCAAGAGTTATATATCTTGAAGATATAATTACATGGAAATCATAGAGATCAGCAGGGTGATTTAACGGTTTCTCAGAACCATCGCAATTTGAAATTATCTGAATATCTGGATAAGCACGTTTTATAGCACCATAGAACTTAAGGTAGTTTCCTGGTCAATCCAAAAGACCAATAAGAATAAATGGAATTAATATTGATGTATGACAAATCAAATCTTCACTTGTTTAAAGGAAGATATTTTGTCAATTGGTTTTGTATATATGACCATAAATAAAAGAAAGTAAATAATAAAATAAAGCATACCTTGATAGTTAAACTTATCGCAATCTTCATTTCCAATAGCAACAAATCTCAAGTCAAATGGCTTAGGATGTCCCATAGCAGCTCTAAGAGAACCCCACTGTGATCTGGGATCACCTCTTGCAAACTCAATGCCATCAAGGGCTTCCTGTAATTAATTAATTAATTAATCGAAAGATATATTTAAAAAGAAGTTGATAAATATAAAAAAAATCATAAATACAGTTTTTAAAAGTTAATAAAATATTTGTCAAAAAAAAAGTTAATAAAATAAGGTATGGCAGAAGATTTATACTTGCACAAAAGGTGAAATGGCAGATGTATTAACTTCATCATGATGGCTGATACCTAAATGAGATGTATGATTAATTAGAAATACAAAGGAAAAAAAATTGTAATAGTGATTACTAGGCTTAATTAATGACAAATTTTAGTTAAGACATATATAGTGTAGATGTGTATGTATACCATTGTTAAACACCCATACTGGCAGGGCACCAAGATCCTCAGCTAGCTGCTCAGGAAACCAAGAGAGAGAGAAAAAATTAGTTTTCCAACTAAATATAAAAAATATCCATTTTTTTATTTTTTTGTTAAAAAAACTTACTTGAAGACCCTCAAAATAACCAAATCCATCATCAGTCCAATAATTCCATACATCGCCAAAGTGTCCAGGTCTCTCCTCCCAAGCTCCAATAGAATCTTTCCACCGAAATGCATTTCTTAGATAATCTCCCTCAACATAACAACCACCTAATGGAATGACATTGAAAAATAGTATTAATTAGAATTATTTAATATTTACAAAAGCAAATTCACGAAAATAGATGGATACCATGTTTACCTACTTAAGTGGTCAAATAAAAAACAAGTAAATAAAATTACCATTCAGTTCCAATATTTTTTTTTAACAATTGAATATTTCATAAATTAAGCCTAACTTTTAGAAATCAATTTCTTACAACTTTAACATACCTGGGAATCTAAAAAATTTTGGTTTCAAATCAGCCACCATTTGAAAAAGGTCCTTTCGGAAACCATGACCCTGTGGCAATTAAGAGAAGAATGGATCAAGACACTTTATATATAAAACAAGAATAGAACTTATAAAAAGAAAAAATGTATTGCCAACAAGTTTTGCGGGTCTGTCACAAGGAAATAACATATGGTGATGCTGAGCTTATATACTTGAACGTGCAAACCTTATATGTGTCCAAGGGCATGGCTGACACTTGGTCTAACCATACAACCCCTCTCCTGGTGGTAGTTATTCGAAGGCTTGAATTATGATTTGTTGTCTTGGCTTCCACTATAGCCTCCATCTTTCTCCACTTTGATACATAAAGTCCAAAAGCCCTAACAAGATCCATCATTTAGAAATATATATGGTTAGCATGGTTTTAAATCTAGGTCCAAAATTACAAGGTTGTGACGTGGTTTTGATAGTCTTTGTCCGTTACCATAATTCAAAACCTTGATTATTAGTTTAGAATCTCTAAAACAATCTCCAAAACTCACCTGATGTTAGTTGAAGCCAATTTGACTCCATCATCCGATCCCACGAATGAAACTTCTAGATCAATTGGACCAATTGCTTTAACATAGAAGACCACCCTATACTTGTTTCCTTTCTCAATATTCTGATCATACAAAAGTATAATATTTCTGTGAGATCCATATCTTTCGTGAGATTAATAATTAAGGTCATAATTTTATAACATAAAAACAAATAATGAACTAGTCTCACCATGCCCCAAAAACCAGGGTTGGAGACACCAACACCACCGGATGGACAAGATTTAGGTCCATTGCAAAGCACCTCCATCCGTAATGCAACTTTATTACGTTCAAAGCAAGAGGTACGATCAGTTGATACAAGAATGGATGATTCATCTCCAATAATAGACCAAGGGTAAATATTTGAGGGAACATTGGGACCTCCAGCTTCAAAACCTAAGGTATCAATTCATAATAAAAGGTATCAATTCATCTTATTGTGTTTATGGGTTCATATAAACTTTATACCTATATATTAATATATATTTTTTGTTTATAAAAAAAAGGAAATAAAAATCGTAAATATTATTTAAAATCTCATTGAGTGTTTAGTGTAAAGATATAAAAAACACCTCTATTCCTCACAAGTTCAGCCCACAATCCTCCAGCACCAGCATGATTGATCTCCTGCATGCAAAAAGATATTCAATATTTCAATTAGTTAATTGGTCATTTTAATTCCAAGAATTGAAACACACCCATTATAAGCTTTAAATGTGAATGAATTAAAGTATCAATTAAAAGCAGTGAATGAAACTAATTATACCTCAAAGAAAGCTCCAAAAAATGTGTCAGGAATTTTCCTTCCAGATCCTTTGGAACAATCTACCATAAGGGTTGAGGTCTGGTTGGCATCAGCAGAGCATTGAAAAGCGAGAAAACACACTAGAACAGAGCAAACCACAAGAACAGAAGAAGAACCCATTGTTCCTGAAGTTGGTCAGTGATTAAAAGTTTCACTCCACTACCGTGTTTATAAAGATAACAAAATGTTACAGAATCTTCAATAAGATAGAAATTGTTAACAAACCATGGCCTTGGTTGAGATAAAGATGATATTATGATAATGCTGTTAAGCTAAGAAGGATAAGATTTGTTTTCGAAAAATTCAAATAAATCCAAATATGTACTTAAGCAATTCAAGTCTGCACGAGATATACCACAAATCTAATCTCTTTAGTCGTTATTATCAATAAAATTCAAGGTTTAGTAGAACGTGGAGCAATAAACTCATGTCATTATTTATAATAAGTTTTGCTGATTAATTACAATACTTCTTATGAAAGGAACGTTTCTTACTGGCGTGCAATCTTGCTTACCAATTTCTTGGTGTTGAAGCGGCAGTTATATATAAAATATTTGAGATTAATATATAATTGTCAGCTCAATTAAAAAACAAAAGGAGGGCTCTATGCAGTTCCTTCAAAACAGTCATGTAGAGATATTACCTTGCAGTGCTGATATCAGCCACAAGTTAGTTTGAGAGGTTAAGGCTGCAAAAGGCCTAAGACTATTACATTGTTGTAAATTCATCATAATGGAAACTGATGCATGTTCAATTGGATTGACTGGGAGTAATGATGAACCCTCAAGACACCAAAAACTCCTATGTACGCGGCGGACCATAGCTCCTTCTCCACTGCTTCAGCTCAGTAAGAAATCATAGACTGACAGTGGAACATAATGCTGATAATAACTGATGAGAGTTATACTGATATATGTAGCTTTGTATTTAATGTGTTGTTGAACATAATGCTGTTAGGAGACAGTATCAACCCTTGATACTTAACTGATACTGGGTTTTTAGTATATCTGGTAGTAGTAAAATACTTTTTCATAAAGAGAAATTTTGCACAACTGTAATATTGTAGAATTCCCCCCTTTTTTTAATGTGTGTGCGCGCGCGTGCACTTAGAAAGGCGCTGCAAAGCATTTGGGACCTGTTGCGAAAACATGTGCATAATGCAAGACTGATTTGTGACAGCAGTTGCAAGAAAGCCAAGTCCATAGATGAAGAAATTGCTAGTTTGAATACTGTTTTACAGTGCATTTCAGATATGAGGCCTTGTCTCATGATTTGTTCACTACGAGGTCTCACCTAGCTTTAGGTCTCACCTTGTCTTAGGCCGGTCCTATATGGAGATCCTAGATCGCCTTATTGAGCTAGAACAACAAAAGTGGTGTTTGTTTCTTAGATAACAATAGTAGTTTGTGCTGCCATAGGCCTTGCTGAACCAAAAGTGCAAACTAATGATAAAATTGGAAGGGTCTTCTCTGTTTCTTACTCACTATTTATCTTTTTGTTCTCATTTTATTTCCCAGACCAGAGCCTTGAATTTGATATCTGGAAATGCTTTTATATATAAACTAATCATATTTGGAGCACATGCTACCTATTACCCTCAATTTATTGAAAGGGAAAGTAACATTTTTTTCTTCACTTTCACAATGTTCTTGTTGCAATGGACACTTGAACACATTTACTTCGAATATGGCCGAACTCGTTTGGACAATCAAGGAGTTCTCTTCGCGTTATGCTCAAGTGGGATCTTATGGTGTGGAATTACTATCTATTTTCTTTTTTTCTCCGGTAGATTTATTTTCTATTTTAATATTCTTGTAGAAGATTTTGTTTTGTTTATACAAAAAAAAAATACCCAGTTTCACGTAATATTATCATGTATTATTGTATTTCTTTGATCATAGTATAATATCTACAATAAGGGCTGGTACTTAATTTTTTTTATTCAGGACTCACCGTAATTAGGGTTGAGACCTCCCCCCATCAACTCAGCGCGGTTTACTAACTGAGCTACACCCATTGGATGGGTTGGTACTTGATTTGTTTAAGCTTAAAAAAAACGATTTTCCAAAAATGTTTTTTTTTTTGAAAAAGTGATTCATGTAAAATCATAAATTATTTTCTGTTTGGCTTCAACCTTGAAAATTGATTTTATTTTGCAAATTTATTTAAATTGTTTGGGTTTAATACCGGAAAAATAATTTCTCTTCTTTGAAATTACTTCAAAGAATATAAAATATTACTTTTCAATAAAAATGTCCTGATAAAAAAGTGTTTTTTCAAACATGTTAAAAAGTAATAATATAATTTATAATTACTATATTCATAATATTTATTTAAAAATAAATTAAGGATTTAATTGATAAATATTCTACAAGACACATACTATAGGTAACCTAGACAAATAAAATGGATCCTTATTAAAAAAGAAATATGGACTATGAGTCAAATCTTAGGCTCTAATAGAAAAAAGTGCGATTGCAGCAATTCAATCCAAAAAAAAAATAAAATAGATGTTCCATACTAAATAAAATATATAACAATGTTCCATACTAATTGAAATGCTTTTCTGATTGATTCATCCTTCATCTTGTAGTAAGGATCCACTACCAAATCAAAGGCAATACGGTGGCAAAATGGGCTACCCGCCCGGTCACGGGCTAGTCCGATTTGGGTTCGGGTTTTATAGAGTCGGGCTAAAAAGGCCCAATATTAATATGGGCTGCAAAATTGGTGTCAAGTACATCCCTATGCGGGTTGCGGCATTTTTCGGGCTGACCCGACATTTTATTTATTTGTATTTTCATTCATTTTCATTTTTATTGAGTTTTTTCCAAACGAATTCCGACTAGCATTTTTTTATTAAAAAATTACTTAAGTGTCTTAGACAAAGATGCTAATTACAGAGATGTTATGGTATTAAAAACAAAAAGTGTATCACTACATTCTCCAGCTATGTTATGTATATACTATATTGACATTATCACGTTGGTATACATTGTGACATTAGCAAGTATTTTTTTTATTTAAAAAAAGCATCTCTATAATTGCAGACATGCTCACTATTTTTCCAAAAAAATGTTAATTCATCCAAACGAATTTACACCAATATGCTTTGTGTCTCTTAAACCAATAGTTACAGTCGCACAAGAACATTAAAAAATGAGAATGTCCAACAATTGAAACAATGAGAATGTCCAACAATATAAACAATGAAAAATTCTAATAATAGAAACAATGAAAAAGTCCAACAAAAACAAACTTCACAAATCAAAATGAAAGTCCAACAATAACAACGATATATTAAATCCTATGTTTTGGCATCAACATTGGCATTTAAGCATCTAGAGAAATCTTTTCATCTTCAAAATTGATTGTCTCCCACTCATCATCACCATCTCCAACAATATTGGCCCTTTTTTAAAAAAAATATTTTTATTTTTTTAATTAAATAAAAATTAAAATATATAAAACTAACCGGACTACCCGAGTCTCATACGGGTTCGAACTTCATAGGGTCGAGCCAAAAAGACCTGAAATTAAAATGGGCTCAAATTTGATTATCTAAACCATATAATTCATTGGGCTTATTCGGACTAATCCGATCGGACAAACCCATTTGTCGCCTCTACAATACACGTCCTTGATGCGGGCTTAACCTATCAATTGAAAACCAAAACATTAAGTGTGTGTTTGGTTTCACTTATGGAGGCACCAGAAGTGCTTCTGCACCTGTCAAACGTGATTCCTGTAGAAAAAGAGGTGTTTGGGAACATATTTGTGGAAGCAATTTTGCATCCAGAATTGATTCTACCAGAAGCAGCTTAGAGTAGCTTCTGCTTTTGGATTGAAAAATTATACTAAGTTTTACATCAAACTTGCTTTCAAAGTAAAAACATCCAAACATAAATCACTTTACTTCAAACTCAATTGTATTGAAATCAATTCTACAAAATCAATTCCATCCGAAATCACGTTTGTCAAACGCTCATCCAAACACACACTAAGTTATTTTAATGACAAACAGAATAATATAGTAAAAACAGTCATATATATATATTTGCAAAAAAAAAAATTGTCAAAGCGCCTACAGATATATTGTTATAGTCATCAGACTTAGTGCACTCGCTCATCCAACGTGCAACCCACACTCCGCAATCAAACCTGCCAGCACATTGCAAATAATAGTTAGTAAGATTTTTTTTATAGAGTAAATAGCCAATTTGATCCCTGAAATTGTAAAGTTGTATCAACTTGATCTGTAAAATTAATGAAATTCCAAAAAGGTCCCTGAAACTGTAAAATGTTGATCAAGTTAGTCCCTCCGTTAACCCCAGTTGACTGACGTCGTTAACGGCGCTGAGGTGGCACTTCACGTTGTTTGACAACTGTACTCCACGTTAGGGATCAACCTGCACCTAATTTCAAGGACGAATTTGACACTATGTTACATGGACCAAATTGCAATCTTCTTCTTCATCATCTTCCTCCTCCTCTCACCTCCACAGAACCTCCTCCTCTTCCTCCTCTCTCTCGCATGAAACCCAGTTGAGCGAATCTAATGATCATCAATGTCCAAGTAATATTTTTCTCACGCATTTTATCAAACACCATGTATGCAAATCCCACACGAGTCCAAACGAGTTGAGCTTGTGGTGGAGGAGTTTGCCAAGGTGCAAGTTGCGGGACCTGATGCAGGCTTTGAGGAGGAGGGAGGAGTTGATGAGTTTGTGACTGTGGTGGTGGTGGTGGTGGTGGGATGTGAGATCGAGGTTGGAGATAGCATTGTGGAGTTGAGGTGTGTAGGAGTGGGTGTTTTTTGGATGAGGATGGTTCTGAATTTTGATGGATATGTGCCTTGAGGAGAGGAGGGTGAGGAGTAGATAGGTCCATACTCTGTATGTCCACTCCACTCCCTCACTTTCAAATTCCTCACTATACTTTCAATCTAATTTTCGGAAATGGAGGATTCAGTGCCTTTGATACCTTTCCCTCCCACACTAAATCGGTGACATGGGGGTTGTTGAGGATGGAGGAGAGGCTTTGGATTGCGTTGGAGTTGGATTTGGAGAGAGAGGAGGAAGAGGAGGAGGTTCTATGGAGGTGGGACGGGGAGGAAGATGAAGAAGAAGATTGCAATTTGGTCCATGTAACGTAGTGTCAATTTCGTCCCTGAAATTAGGTGCAGGTTGGTCCTTAACGTGGAGTACAGCTATCAAGCAACGTGAAGTACCACCTCTCAGGTTAACTGCGTTAGTCAACTAGGGTTAACGGAGGGACTAACTTGATCAACGTTTTACAGTTTCAGGGACCTTTTTGGAATTTCGTTAATTTCAGGGACCAAGTTGATACGACTTTACAGTTTCGGGGACCATATTGGCTATTTACTCTTTTTTATATTAAAAAGGGAATAGTTACGTAGACTGGCGCATTGTTTTGTTCTCGAAGATCTTCTGGCTCAGTTAAACTATAATAAATTTTGTCAGTAATTTTTATTAATAATTATGATATATTTTAATAAAAAGATGTATTCTGTTAAAAAAAATAGATAAAAGAAAATATCATTCCAAAAATGAATAAAAAATTAAAGTGAATAATATATTTGAATTAAAGGTAAAATTAGATTTTCAATAAATTAATTTTATTAGGCAACTGTTTAATTACATTAATTTTTGGTTAAACTAATATTTTGATCCATATACATGACGTTGTTTTTTAATTTAGTCCCTATACATAAAACAGTTTCAAATCAGTCCATGCACGTGACTCAGACTCCTTTGTCTCCAGATCTCTCGGGGCTTAATGACAACGACTATTGAGTCAATGATTAGATGGTTCATTAGTATCTGATAGCTAAAATGATTTATAGATTAAGGCCTGTCACCATCGCATGCGTTGATGACTTATGAAAGTTGGCGTCCACTTAACAATTGAACCACCACTAATGAAGTTTTTGGTTGTAGACCTTGAAAATATAGGTTATTTTGGTTTTATTCCCTATCCTTTGTTTACTTTGTTTTTGGTCCTTGAAACTTTATTGAATTTTGAAATAGATCCCTACCGTCAACTTATGCCGCTAAATGCTGACGTGACAGACGGTAGTCCACTTTAGCAGTGCCACGTGGCTTACTAAAATAATTTTTTTAATATGATCAAGTCTTAATGAAGTTTTTGGTCCCTGAAAATATAAATCGTTTTGGTTTCAGCCCCTATTTTCTTTTTTGCTTTGCTTTTAGTCCTTGTAATATTTTTTATTTGAATAAATAATATATATTTAAAAAATTAAGAATTTTTTTTTCATATAAAATATCCTAATCTTAATTGTGTCAAGTCGGCATACCGTTGCATGGGAAAAAGTTTGTTGAGTTAAGTTTATTAGAATGGCAATGTAACACCCCAATTTTTACTGTTCTTTAATATCGGTAAATATATACATATATTTGTTTATATTTTTATCCGAGACCTAGAAAATGATTTTGAATAAAACAAAATCATGTTTATACTATACTTTATCATAGAGAGTTACGGTAAAAATTTAGATTTAAAATTCAGACGAAACCCGATCTGCGTTTTAACTGACAGTAAGATTTTACTGAGCAGAAAACCTAATTTTGACCCGAGAACTAAACCATTTAGATTTTTATTTTATTTCCAACCATAGTGGTTATTTTGAAAATTTTCAAAATAAATAGGTTATTATACGATAATCGGGTAAATACTCGATGATCGGGGATCGACAGAATCGAGAACGGAGGTGTAGAGACAAAACCCGACGCCGGACGGATGAGGACAATGAGTCATAGGGGTTAGTCATCTTGCATTAAATGCAAGTAACGATGGTTATATGTAAAAAGACCAAAATGCCCTTGATCTTTAAGTGAAACTCCAAGAGTGTCCCTAAGTGAATTTTGACCAAAATACCCTCTAAATCTAATTAATTTTGTGCAATCCCTCCACTAAACCAAACTCATTTCATTTTGATTTCATTTCATCATCTTTCTCTCAAAAATCTTAATCGGGTAAACAACGGAACCAGACACGAATGTGCAGAGATATACCGGAAGAACAGAACGACGAGTCGTCCATGATGACTCAAGAGGAATGAGTCACCATAATGGCTCACCACAGCCATTAATGTGTATTTATGACAAGTATATGTGAAAAGACTAAAATACCCCTAACCTAACCTATGTCTAGTTAACTCCAAACAAGGTTCGCCAACCATGATTTGTAACTAAAAATATCTTCTTCCTTCTTGTGGTCCAAACTCAGCCACAACACCCTAAGATTACCTCCACCACATATTCATTTCATAGCATAATGATTACTTATATGTGAAAAGTCCAAAGTACCCTTAATCTTTCCTTGTAACTCCAAGTTTGCCATGACAACAATTTTGACCCTTTGGTCCCTTCAAGCCACGGCCTCCCCTCTATAGAAGGCTATCTCCATTTCATTTTTTATCCTTAACAAGTGTTTCATCTTCTTCACGAAGGTTGTTCATCATTTTCTCTAAGAACACATAAAGACTTCATTGATGTTCATACTCATCCGAAACTCTACCAAAATTCTAACCCTTTTTGGTTCTGCAACTCGGAAAACTTTCTACATGAAAGTTGTTCCTATTCATCTCTTATTTCCAAAGAGCTAAAGATCACAAAAAACGAATAAGTATATTGGGAGATATGCCCAAATTACCAAAAACAGCTCAAAATCCTCGGTATCCCAAGAGAACAGTGGAAATAAGGCTCTTTACGCTTCTGTTATGATCCGAATCAAACAAAACCTTAAACATAAAAGTTGTGTCTCTCCTTATTACCTTTCTAAGAAGCCAAAGTTTGTAATTTTTAAATGAGTACATCGTGAGATATGCTCATAACACCACCACACCCTCAAAGCTGTCAAATTTTCAACTAAGCTTGTTTTGATCATTGCTCCTCATCAAGAGGTAACCTCTCATCTACATGATCAATCATGTATTTTTTTTTCATTCATTTCATGATTTTCATTCCATGATCATCATTTAAAATTCTTAGATGTAGAACTTCAAAAATCTCTAGAAAATAATAGAAAAATCATTTTAATGTGAGATCAATTTCTATGATCTTCATATGACTTCTACTTTTATTATCCAAGAGCTTGAAAAATTTAGAGATCCCTAGATATTTATTCTTGGCTTGGCCGAACCTTTGTTCAAGTGGGCTAGGATGATTTTCTTCAATCTTTAACTTGATTTCTTGTTGATTGATCATGGCTAGGTTTTGGTGGACAAAACTGTGGCCTACCTTGCTTGGTTTAGCTTGTGTTTGTTTGATCTTCAAGTGATCTACAAGAGGTATGGAGGAGAATACCACTATCCTACTTTAATGTAGATATCTATGTGGTTTATATTGCTTTTATGTTGTCTTGAAACCCTAAAAGTTAGGGTTATGTCTTTGTGTGTTTGTGAGCCTCTAAGAGGACCTTGTATCATGATTGTGTTGTGACTGTGTTGTGAGCATGATAAATGATATATATGTTTTTTTTTTCGATGCATGATAGTTAAAAGAAAATGGTTAATATGCTTACTTAATCATTGAAAAATCATATGTTGAATATGTTAAATAATCAAGCCATGATTTAGTATTTGAATACATGGATATGTATGATGTTTGGAGATTAATTGATGAAGAGAAAATCTTCATTTGTGTTGTTCATGGTTCGGCCATATTGTGGAACAAAAAGTTTATGAAAATCTTAAGGATTAAAATCATGGAATCTTATGAGTATTTCAAGTTTTCAAAGAATGACAAAACCAAGAAAAATCACTAAATTTGCAACACTGTCTTTAGGGTAGTATAAAATGTTTCTACTATTTTTAAGGACTGCCTTATCTTATTTTAAATGATCCAAAATTGGTTTGAATTGAATTGGTTGATTATATTGAAAGTTATGAATTTTTAAAGATCTAAGGACTAATATGTAAATACTGAGAATTTAAGGGTTTGTTCTGCAAATTTTATTTTTATGTACTCTGATTGTAGTCCTTAATGATATAAAACTATAGAAATTGATTTGAAGTTATTTGGATTGATACGTAAAAAGATATAAGCTTTTTAGTAAATAAGGACCTTTTTGCAAATATTGTAAAATATGGGGCAGAAATGTAGTTTTTGGAATATTTGATGGTTACTGAAAATTATTTTTATATAAGTTGGTTTGGTATGATTTGAAGTTATAAATAAAAAGTTATAATGATTTAAGTGAATAAGGATCTTTTTGCAATTAATGAAAGTTTAGGGGTTAAATTGAAAATTCCAAAAACATATTTAACTGGACAGTGAGAGAGTGTTTTTCATGCCTATCAAACTGTTATAAAACTCCAAATTGAGTTTTGGACTATTAGAGTGTAAAATCATTGACAAATGATTTACGTGATTTACCAAATTAACGACGTTCAATCAAATTTTTAGGAATTTCGTATAAATGGAGAGTAAGATGTAAAATCAGTGTTTCAACATTTTCATATGAGTAATATAACCTAGGAGAGTAATACATTTGAGTTGAAGAACCATGTTTTCAAAAATATGGCTTTTGGGCCTAAATTCAGTAAAAAGTGGGAAACCGTCGTTAAACGTTTAAGGATTTTCGAGAAAATGTTTTGAGAAACATCTAGCTATGTATCTTTGATGGAAATTATTCTTGGAAATTGATTTGAATTTATTTAAAGATTTTGATTTTAAGATAAAAGGATTTTCGTCTTTAAAGACGAGATTTTACTGTAAACTGTAAAAAACCTAAGTCAAGAATGACTCAGTGAAAATACGAACGTAATAATTTATGATGTGGGGTGGAACACGACCTTATGCATAAAGTATGGATAATTCATTATCCATATTCCATAAAATTTAATGGATTCAGAAGGATTTGTGTTCTTGGAAGTCAAAGAAAAAGGCTCAATTAGAAAAGTACAGAGAAATAAATAATTAGACTTGTATTCCAATCTCATAATGCATTAGGACTTTTAAACAAAGTGTTTTAAGATATATTTGCACAAAGATGAAAAGTTACTTGAGAACTTTCGCTTGATGTTAAGAACATCTAGCATATGAGAAAGCACGTTAAGAGAATTCCGATGGAATCAAGATGTCATCCAATGAAACGACAAGAAGAACGCATTTTCCGGCAATTTTGCCTAAACATATAGTGAAACTATGTTCTGTAAGGCCGTTGTGCCTAGGAGATTGAGCTAACACTTTGATGCGGGTGCGAATTCCGTAGGGCTGATCTGGTTGATGCTTGGGGATGTCGGGGTTATGAAATACTCACATAGGCCCAGTGGGTTGCTCCTCTGTGGCGTGGTGATCTGGCAATACACCAACATACTTGAATTGATGCTACGTGTTTTCTGGTAGTGTAGGATGTTCCGAAAAATCATATGACGTCCACGCCCTCTTCTATTGACGCATTCTTTATTACCTAAGGCTGGTACCTTAGGAACAATCCTCCGAACCACTCTCTCCGACTGTTCGTAAAACCATGGTATAGGAATTCAGAGGTCATTCCTCAAGTCTTAGATGTCTTCTATCTAGGAAAACGCGGTGCCGTGGTCATGTTTCTGTGAAACATTATTGTTTGATATGAGTGTAGATATGATTGATAATTGATAATTGTATGTACCTGAGAGTCATACCACTGCATGTCTGCCTTATGTGTAAGATAAATGGAAATCTCACCTCCTTATTTTTATATTGCCTATGTCTGCTGGCTATGTGTCTTCTGTATTCTTTTGAGAAGATTGAGATGCCAAGATGTCGCTTGGCTGGCGCATCGTAGAGATTGAGGTTCGAGCTTGCGGACGCTATGGTGGAGTTTCTAATGGACGTCTTCCAGACTATCGATGGTTCGTAGACCATTTTTTCCTTTTGGAAGAGGAAAGGGCTTAGTTCGAGAGTTACTATTGTAGTAGCTCTAGTAGTGTCTTTTGTGACGACGTCAGTAGTAGACTCAAATAGAGTTTCCACTAGATCTCGTCAGTTAGGTTTGTCTTTCTCACGATGTATGAGAAAGGATTGTCTTCTCTATTTTAATTTGGCTAGCGAGGTATGTTTGGGAGTTAATGTAACTGTCTATGGAGCTGTGACTCCAAGTATCTTATATTTTAGGAGTTGCGTCTCCACATTTTTATGTTGAGTCTGTACATTTTATGATTTCTGTTTATGAGTCGGGTTGTGTATTATGTAAATGATTTTCGAACTTATGATCCCAATTGTGATAATGGAATATTTGATTGTTCATTCATTTAAAACAAAGTAGTTATATTTACGACTTACGAAAAAGAAACAAATTACCCCATTCTTTTATAGCCAATTTTAATTAACTTACTTTTCGACTTTAAAATGTCACTTACGATGTAACGCCCGAGAAGGGTGTTACAGGCAGCAATCAAGAATGTATGTTTTTAAAAATTGCATCGAAGTCTCTCTATTTATTGAGTAAGTAATGTTTATATTTTATAAAAATATATAATTGATTGTAGCTTTGTAATTGGTGTCTTGAAAGATATCATTGAATTAACCAATTATGGTGGAAATAGTGTTATTTTATTTAAATGTGATTGGTGGGATGTATCTTCTAAATGAAGATGATATAAAGAAGATAAATATGAATTCTTTCTTATCAATGTGAATCATAGATTGAATAGCAATGAGCCATATGTTTCAGCCATACAAGCTCAAGAAGTGTTTTATGTCAAAGACACCAAGGACCCTAATTTGCTAGTTGTTGTGAAGACAAAGCCTCAAGACTCATGCAATATTTTTAAAACCGGACCAGTCAATGAACCGATTAAGGTACCGGTTCAAGATTCAATGATCCAACCGTACATGAATCAATAGTAATTAAATAAGATTATTTTTAATTTTTGATACAATATATTAAATAATATTAAATAAAAATAATATAAAAGGATAGATACAAGGGTGTAGATAGTAAGGGAAGCACAGACAAATTAAGGCCCACCAGCATAGCACGTTGGCCAAAAGACAAAAGCTGTACGCAATACTCGCAGGCTTTGGACAATAACCACTCTTACAAGTTACAACTTGTAATAAAAGAACGCGCCCCCGTGTTATACAAGCATTTGACCAAAAGGCAAAAGCTTGTGACAGGAAGTGAAGAGTGGTGGAAACGTGTAGTCTGCAGAGCTTCACTTGACAGGAAGTGAAGAGTGGTGGAACGTGTACTCGAATTTCTAACTCTCTCCCAACAAGAAGAAAAATAAGAAGAGAAGTTAACCGTTGAAGAATTTGTGTGGTCCAGTGGCTTGGGTAGCCCCAGGCTCAGAAGGGGTGGGAGGGAAGCTCTTCCTTTGATGCAGAGGTGAAAGATGTACACATTGGTAGAGTTAGAGACTAATTTGAAAGAGTGAAGTTATAAATAAATATAAAGTGACATTTCGGCAAAATTCACTCCTGGAAAGCTTAAATTTCTAGACCGTTCCGAACCGCCAACCCACCGGTTTTGACCGGTTTTAGCCGTTTTAATCCGGTTCAGCCGGTTCAAGTCCGGTTTTTAGGAAGTACGGTTTTTGTGCTCATCCAGACCGGACAGCAGGCCGTTTCCCGGTAGAACCAGTTCAACCGTCCGGCCCGATCTGGTTTTAACTACCTTGCTCATATGATATGCTTGAAGAAGCAACACATGAGGCATGCCAAGAAAATGATGAGGTAGGCTTGATCCGCCTTATGCCTACTATAATAGATGATGACCAAGTGATGTCTTTGGATAGGGATGACTTAGCATGACCTGAAGTTGATGAAAATCCAGTTATGCCTACCAAAATTGTTGAAGATGAAGACATAAGTGATCGTGAGAGTTTTGATTCGACTAAAGATGAGGAAAACAATGATATTGATGAATACGATACCGATGGTAATTAATTAGTATTATATGTAACTTTGTAAAACAAACTTTGTTATTAACTATGGGCTTAATGAAGTTTTTGGTATCGGAAAATAGACATTTTTTGTTTTAGTCCCTGTGTTTTTTTTTTATTTGCATTCGGTCCTTGATGTCGCGCGTAAGTCGACGCGCGTGTGTTTCCGGCAAGTGTACCGGACTGCCGTTAAGTAATAAAAGATATCGAACCCACAGAGACTGTGTTCCCGAATCGCAATCGATTTCGAATTGAGTGAATCTGGACTTTGTAAAGGGTTTTAAAAAATGTTTGAATTTGAAATTTGAATTGAGAGATAAACAAACAGAATAAATTAAAACAGAAAACAAATGTTTTTGGGGTTTTCGATTTAAACGGATTCCTAGGGATTTGGGTTACCTTTGAGGCTGTTAATGTTGCTAATCTGATTTACCTTTGTTGATTACCGAAATTGCCTTGAAGGCGAGTTTATCCTCTAATAGCTTAAGCTCCCTCTCGGGTTACAAAAGCCGTGCCCAATTGACCCGACCCCTACTCTCGTGGTAGTCGATCCCAGATTAGACACCTTGCGCTTCGTGACAACTCGTTGCTCCTCGAGGGAAGACTTCTAACTCTCGTGATTTCGGTCCCAAGTCTCGACTTCTATAGGTCGACACCCAAGTTCACCGCTAGGTTCCTCCTTGAAATGTCTCGATCATGCAAATAACCTAAGTTCACCGCTAGGTTCCTCCTTGGATCATTCACATCTCACAAACCAGTGGGTGACGAGGCTTTACGAGTGAAACACCCTAGAAATCCTAAGTTCACCGCTAGGTTCCTCCTTAGAACGTCTACGTCACGTAAATAAGCGTTTGCGAAATTTATGAGTGATTAACACACTAGAAATCGGATCTAAAACAATAACGAAATCAACAACGATTTTACATCAAATCAACATCATTTACAAACCTCGGGCAGAGCCCTAGTCCCTAGAAACAAACTACTACTCCAGTCTTGCCATGGAGATGACAAGTGGGTTGACAACATAGTGAAAATCGAGAAAGAGAAGAGAGGAGAAGAAGAGAAGAGATCTATAATCTATGCCTAGAGTAGTAGCCCCAAAGGTCTCCTCTTTTCCGCCTCTGCACGGTCCATATTTATAGAAATTGGGAAGTTAGAGTCCTAAACCAACTCAAAATCTGATCTATTTCGGTTTCTTCAGTCCAAGTAATGCGCGTCACGGCCGTGATGGCCATCACGGCCGGCCGTGACGGTTCCTCTCGCTTCTCGGTTGCTCTGCGAAATTCGTCTCTCTCGCGAGGCGAGCCTATGCTCGCGTCGCGAGCCCCTGTTATGGCCGTGAAGAATTTCACGGCTGGGCCGTGATGTGCTCTCGACTTGTGGTGGTTTTGGGTCACGGCCGTGATGGCTATCACGGCCAGCCGTGATGAACTCGACTTGACCTTTCTTCTTTTTCAGTTTTGCTTGATCATGGCCGTGATGGGCATCACGGCTAGGCCGTGATGGGCTCTGTTTGGCTCATTTTCTTCAGTTTTAAAGCTCCATCTTCATCCAAACTTCATCATGGTTGATCTTGAGCAATTTACCCTTGATATCTGCAAAACAACACACGAAAACCGCCTTACCCGTTCCAAAGGAAAAATAACCTAAAATCTAATAAAAATATGCCTAAGCTACATGAAAATGCATGCAAAATGATAGACAAAGATGATGTGGAATCACACTCATCAAATCACCCCAAGCTTAAAACTTTGCTTGTCCTCAAGCAATTACTCAGGCCATAAGATAAATCAATCAAAGCATGGATAGTGAACCCAGAACCCTAGAAGCTAATCCAAGTAATAGGCATTTTTAATAAGCACTCAAGAGATAATCAAGTTCAAGTCCAAGTCCAATTAGAAGCTTAGGTTCTTCAAGTTCATGTTCTCACTGATTTGGGCACTCGTCTCACCTCACTCAAGTGTTTTAGGGTTTATGACACTTCACTCCCTTTTCTCAAGGAAAGTATTTTACCATAGGCTTGACTATTAACCAAATCTCTACTTTATTTATGAAAACACTTAAGAATCAAGAGGTCTTTTCCTTTGGTTGTAATGTGGCCTTGGGATTTATTGTAAGGTGGGAAAATCAAGGAAAGGGAATTTCAAGAAGGCTAGACAGATTATCAAACATTACAAAGTATGACACCTTCTAAAATACCTTTTGGGGGCTTTGATTTACTTTTTCCACCTTTCTTTTTTATTTTATTTTTTTTATTTTTTATTTTTTTTTTCATTTCTCACTTTCTTTCGTCATCCCCTTCTCCATTTTTTTTTCTGTTTATTTCATTTTTATTTGTTTGGAGAAGGGGAGCTTTTTAGCTCAAGAGAAATATTTTCATCCCATACTTTTTCTAACTACCATTTTGCCCTTTTTGTAATACTTTAAAAGGTGCCATACCAAGCATTATTTATCAAAGTAATTCAAGGTACCAAGAAAAGTATTTTATCTTTAGGCTCAAAATTGGGCAACTAAGGGGTAGCATTTATCATTCAAAGCTCGGGAGGCCAGAAAAATACCTAGTGCCTCAATCATTTCCAAAAATGTTTTCAGAACTTTTTTTAAGTTTTGAAATGGTTTCAAGTCAAGTTCTAGAAAATACAGTCCATGAGGAATTAAATCACTCTATCACAAGAAATGGGGTAGATTTAGTGGATACCCCCTTTTGGCTCAAAATCTTACATTTAGTAGTTCAAAAATCAGTGAGGTACACAAGTCTAAGGAACCACATGCTAATTATCAACTATCAAATGACTATCTCAAGAATTTTTATTTTTAGCCATATCACAAGAATAATGAAAAATTGGGTTCAAAAATTCACTATCTCAATTCATTTGGCTCCAAGTTCTCACAATCGGATGCATGTTCTAAGTGAGGGGCAATCTAGAGAATGTGATCATACCCATCTATGCCTATGAGAATGCAATATGAATGCAACAATGCAAATGCAAAAATAAATACCCCTACCCCAAGCTTGATTACTTACATTGTCTCCAATGTAAATAATCAAGTCGGAGAGAGGAGAAAAATGGAACAACTTACCGAGTCGGTAGCGGGTGTTGACTCACATTCCAGTCAAAACTTGGGTGGAAATTTTATCACGGCCGTGAGGCTTGTCACGGGCAGGCCGTGATCGTTTCTGGTCCTCAGGAGTTGCCCTGTCATCACGGCTAGGCCGTGATGCTCTCTGGCCTTGGCATCCTACTCATCACGCCCATGATGGTTGTCACGGCTAGGCCGTGATCCTTTCTGTGCTCTTGCTTAATTCATCACGGCCGTGACCACTGTCACGGCCAGGGCGTGATGGCCTCTGACTTTATCTTTTTTATGCTCTTCTTCTCTTTCTCAACCTGAAAACACTAGACAAACCTATTAATGATATTTTTGCCTCTTGATCTTCTCAAATTATTCAAGAGGTTAAATCAAAAACAAAAGGAAAAAGGGAAAGAAAACTTGGGTTGCCTCCCAAGAAGCGCTTATTTATGGTCTTAAGCTTGACCATACTTCCTTAAATCAACCGGGTTCGGCTGGGCGTAGAAGTGCAGGCACACTTCTCTTCCAAGGAACTCCTTCAAAAAGTCGTTTCTGCTCATACGGCCGATAATGCTTCCGTTTCGCTCTTTTCTCTCGGAGTTTCCTAGCCTTCCTTCCTCCTGGCGGAAGTTTTGTTTCTGCATGGACAGCAACTCCAACTCCATCACTGCTGGGTGCATCATTAGCCTTGCATATCTTCGGAGTTGCTTCCATGTTAAGTTCTTTCTCTACCGCTGGAGTCTTTACATCAATTCTGCACACATGGCTCTCAAAAGGAGGGTTGTTACAAGAGTTAGTCAACTGAAAATTTACCCTACCTTCCTCTACATTTAGAGAGAGTTTGCCATTCCTTACGTCTATTACTGCTCCAGCGGTTGCCAAGAATGGCCTTCCTAAAATGATGGGGAATTTAGAATTCCCTTTCATGTCCAATACCAGGAAGTCGGTAGGGATGAGAATTTTTCCTACCTTTACAGGAACATTCTCTAGTATGCCTAGAGGAGTCCTAGTTGAGCCATCCGCAATTTGTAAGGGGAATTTGAATGGTCTCAACTCTTTGCTTCCCAACCTTTCCATGATAGTGAGGGACATCAAGCTCGTGCTAGCCCCTAAGTCACATAAGGCTGGGTTTATTTGCACTTGTTCAATCGAGCAAGCGATGGAGAAACTACCTGGGTCTTTCAGTTTAGTAGGCATTTTAATCTCTACATCTACTTGCTTTTTCCTTACCAACCTTTGTGGGAAAGGTATTGGGGGTTGGTACGGTGGTGGAGGGACGTACTTTGGTTCTGGATCTTCATCTTCGCTCATGTCCTCCTCCGGTTCCACCTCCATTTCAGCTACCCCCACCCCAAGCTTATCATCCCTCAAGTGTATGACATTGCAATGCTCATTGGGATTTGCTTCGGGTTGCCCCGGGAACGTACCCTTAGGTCTCGAGTACGTGATGGCTTGTTGGGCAATCTGGGTTTCTAGCATCTTGTTATGAGTTGCTAAGTTGTCTACCTTAGATGCTAGATCCTTTATTGCCTCACTCATCGCTTCCTTCCTTGTTGTCTAAACTCCTCATTCTGTTTTGTCTGAGTTTCGACAAAACTTTCAAATAAAGTCTCGAGTTTAGATCTTTGTACCTGAGGATACCCCGGTGCGGCTCTCTTATTACCTTGACCCACTTGGAACTCATGGTTGAGTGTGTTCTTTGTAGTTGCCGTAGGAGAGGTAAGGGTTGTTTCTTCTTTGGTTGTAGGGATTTGGGGAGTATAGTTGGGTAGCTTCGGGTTCGTATCATAGTAGTTGTTACAAGAGTTCACTTGCTCACCCAAGCGCCGGATCCATGTGGGCATCCCATCATGTCATGTCCCAAACATTCCACAAATCTCACAAACAAGGTTAGTAGCACCTAATGCACTCACATTAGCTCTTTCCAGCCGATCAAAACGTTTATTAAGTGAGTCTATCTTTGACATAATAAGATCTGTGCTATTTACCTCAAACTTACCCCGAAATCTTGTTCGGGTTATTACCTCTTTCGGATCCCCATTGGTGGTAGTTGGTGGCGACATTCTCGATGATGTTGAATGCCTCGGTGAGAGGCCTATTCATAAATGCTCCACCGGCTGCGAGAATCAAGTGACACCTTCAAGAGTAGTCTAATCCGTTATAGAAGGTGTGCACTATTAACCACCTCTCGAGTCCGTGATGTGGGCAAGACTCCAGCAGTCCATTGTAACGATCCCAAGCTTCCGATAATGATTCTCCGTCTTTCTTGAAGAAGCCGGTGATCTGGGTTCTTATGTAGGCCGTCTTGGATGGAGGGAAGAATTTCTCCAAGAACGCCTGCTCCAGTTGGTCCCAAGTAGTCAAAGTGTTAGTGGGGATTTGCTTAAGCCAGGCCTTCGCCTTTCCAGTGAGAGATGAGGGGAACAGTCTCAAACGTACAACATCGACTGAGGCTCCATTAATCCTGATTGCATCAGTGAACTCTAAGAATGTCTCTATATGATCGGTCGGGTCCTCCGAAGGCAATCCTCCGAATTGATGTTGCCTAATCATGTTGATTAGCATAGGTGGTATGGTATAGTTTTCCGCCTCAATCTCTGGCCTTGCAATCCCAGTTCGCAAGCCTCTCGCATTTGGGGCTGCGTAGTCCTTCAAAGGTTTTGTATCCGGTTGATTCGCCATGAGTGGAACGGGACTCAACCTTTCTCCCTCTCTTTGTTGTCTTCTACGTCTGTGGAAGGTCCTCTCGATCTCCGGATCAATCTCACTAAGGCTCCAAAGACTTAGGGATCTTTGCATATAACTCAAAGAGAGATGGATACAATAGAAGGAAAAGAAATTTTTTTTTTTTGATTTTTTTTTTTTTTTGGTTTTTTTTTTAATATTTCAGAAATAAAAATCAAACAAAAAGAAAAGGGTCCAGAAAAATCAATTTAAAAACTAATTGAAATTCGAAAAGGCACAGTCCCTGGCAACGGCGCCAAAAACTTGATGTCGCGCGTAAGTCGACGCGCGTGCGTTTCCGGCAAGTGTACCGGACCGCCGTCAAGTAATAAAAGATATCGAACCCACAGAGACTGTGTTCCCGAATCGCAATCGATTTCGAATTGAGTGAATCTGGACTTTGTAAAGGGTTTTAAAAAATGTTTGAATTTGAAATTTGAATTGAGAGATAAACAAACAGAATAAATTAAAACAGAAAACAAATGTTTTTGGGGTTTTCGATTTAAACGGATTCCTAGGGATTTGGGTTACCTTTGAGGCTGTTAATGTTGCTAATCTGATTTACCTTTGTTGATTACCGAAATTGCCTTGAAGGCGAGTTTATCCTCTAATAGCTTAAGCTCCCTCTCGGGTTACAAAAGCCGTGCCCAATTGACCCGACCCCTACTCTCGTGGTAGTCGATCCCAGATTAGACCCTTTGCGCTTCGTGACAACTCGTTGCTCCTCGAGGGACGGCTTCTAACTCTCGTGATTTCAGTCCCAAGTCTGACTTCTATAGGTCTGACACCCAAGTTCACCGCTAGGTTCCTCCTTGAAATGTCTCAGTCATGCAAATAACCTAAGTTCACCGCTAGGTTCCTCCTTGGATCATTCACATCTCACAAACCAGTGGCTGCCAGGCTTTACGAGTGAAACACCCTAGAAATCCTAAGTTCACCGCTAGGTTCCTCCTTAGAACGTCTACGTCACGTAAATAAACGGTTGCCGAAATTTATGAGTGATTAACACACTAGAAATCGGATCTAAAACAATAACGAAATCAACAACGATTTTACATCAAATCAACATCATTTACAAACCTCGGGCAGAGCCCTAGTCCCTAGAAACAAACTACTACTCCAGTCTTGCCATGGAGATGACAAGCTGGGTTGACAACATAGTGAAAATCAGAAAAGAGAAGAGAGGAGAAGAAGAGAAGAGATCTATAATCTATGCCTAGAGTAGTAGCCCCAAAGGTCTCCTCTTTTCTGCCTCTGCCTGGTCCATATTTATAGAAATTGGGAAGTTAGAGTCCTAAACCAACTCAAAATCTGATCTATTTCGGTTTCTTCAGGTCCAAGTAATGCGCGTCACGGCCGTGATGGCCATCACGGCCAGGCCGTGACGGTCTCTGCTTCTGGTTGCTCTGCGAAATTCCAGTCTCTCGCGAGGCGAGCCTATGCTCGCGTCGCGAGCCCTCTGTTATGGCCGTGAAGAATTTCACGGCTGGGCCGTGATGTGCTCTGACTTGTGGTGGTTTTGGGTCACGGCCGTGATGGCTATCACGGCCAGGCCGTGACAGACTCTGACTTCAGCCTTTCTTCTTTTTCAGTTTTGCTCGATCATGGCCGTGATGGGCATCACGGCTAGGCCGTGATGGGCTCTGTTTGGCTCATTTTCTTCAGTTTTAAAGCTCCATCTTCATCCAAACTTCATCATGGTTGATCTTGAGCAATTTACCCTTGATATCTGCAAAACAACACACGAAAACCGCCTTACCCGTTCCAAAGGAAAAATAACCTAAAATCTAATAAAAATATGCCTAAGCTACATGAAAATGCATGCAAAATGATAGACAAAGATGATGTGGAATCACACTCATCAGTCCTTTTAACTTTTTAAATTTTGCAATTGGTCCCTGCCGTCAAGTCTGACCGTTAACTGATGACGGCAGGGACTAATTGTAAAATTTAAAAAGTTAAAAGGACAGAATGCAAAGAAAAAACAATGCAGGGACCAAAACCAAAAGGACCATATTTTCATGGACCAAAAAGATAGTAGTTAAAAATGGTTTAATATATGAAATGATTAGGGAGCAAAACACTTACAACAAACAAAACACTGACTGGGAATGGTCAACGTTGCATATTACCTCACATGCGTGTGTTATGTCTCTGCAACTTAGAATGCGATAGAGAAAAATTGCAATGCAGAGAAACTCATTTGAGAGAGTAGAATGTGAGAGGGATAAACTGTCATACATAACATGAGGGATGTGAAAAAGTGGATGAAAGAAAGGAATTTGCCTTCAGGAAGTTATTGTTGAATGTGGGCAAGAAAATCGCAAGAAGTATTCTCTAAAGGCAGATTCATTTCCTTCATCCACTTTTTCACATCCCTCTCATGTTCTGTATTACAATTTCTCCCTCCTCACAATCTACTCTCTCAAAATAGAATGTGAGAGGGAGAAGCCGTAATACATAACATGAGAGGGATGTGAAAAAGTGGATGATGAAAAGGAATTCACCTTTAGGAAATTATTGTTGAATGTGGGCAAGAAAACCGCAAGAAGTATTCTCTGAAGGTAGATTTTTTTCCTTCATCCACTTTTAACATCTCTCTCATGTTCTACATTATAGTTTCTCTCTCTCACATTCCACTCTCTCAAACTAGTTTCTCTACATTACAATTTTTCTCTATTGCATTCTAAGTTGCAGACACATAACACACCCACGTGAGGTGATATGCAACGTTGGTCATTCCCAGTTAGTGTTTTGTTTGTTGTAAGTGTTTTGTTCCTAATTGTTTCATATATTAAGCCTTTTTAACTAATATATTTTTGGTCCCTGAAAATATAGTCACTTTTGGTTTTGGTCCCTACTTTTTTTTTCTTTGCATTCGGTCCTTTTAACCTTTTAAATTTTACAATTGGTCCTTGCCTTCAATTTAAAAAGTTAAATGGACCGAATGCAAAGAAAAAACAATGTAGGGACCAAACCAAAAAGACCATATTTTTAGGGACCAAAAAGATAGTAGTTAACAAAGGCTTAATATATGAAATGATTAGGGAACAAAACACTGACTCGGAATGGTCAACGCTGCATATTACCTCACGTGCGTGTGTTATGTCTCTGCAACTTAGAATGTAGAATGTGAGAGGGATAAACTATAATACATAACATGAGGGATGTGAAAAAGTGGATGAAAGAAAGGAATTTGCCTTCAGGAAGTTATTGTTGAACGTCGGCAAGAAAATCGCAAGAAGTGTTCTCTGAAGGAAGATTCCTTTCCTTTATCCACTTTTTCACATCCCTCTCATGTTTTGTATTACAGTTTCTCCCTACTCACAATCTACTCTCTCAAATTAGAATGTGAGAGGGAGAAACCGTAATACATAACATGAGAGGGATGTGAAAAGTGGATGAAGGAAAGGAATCCTGTAACAACCCGATTTTCGGATACGCTGTATTAACGGTAAAGATATATTTATTTATATTTTTATCTGAGACCTAGGAAATGATTTTGGAGAAAACAAAATCATATCTAGAACCTAATCTATGGTAGGAAGCTCTGGTTAAAATTTGGGTTTAAAACTCAGACGGAAACCGGTCTGTGTTTTTACTAACGGTATAATTTTATACTGGCAGAAAACCCTAATTTGACCCGAAACTGAAAATTTGTAGATTTTTTATATTATGTCCGTGAGGAATTATACTTTCCAAATTTTTGATCAAAAATAAAATATTAGGTTTATTCGAACAAATTTTGGTGAAAGTTCGAACGGAAAACGGTTTGCGTTTTCACTGACAGTAAGATTTTACTCATCAGAAAACCTAATTTTGACCCGTGAACGAAATAGTTTATGTTGAAATCATATTTCCAACGAGTTTAGGTATTTTGAAAATTTTTGATCGAAAAACGGACAGAAACCCTAATCGGGAAACTGACGGAGTCGAAAACGGAACTACAGAGACATGCCAAGAGATCGGGACAATGAGTCATACATGATGACTCATGGAGGATGAGTCACCAAGCATTTATGAGCATTGAATGTTAGTAATCATGCTTTTTAAGATGAAAAGACCAAAATACCCCCAAACTTTCATGGATATTAACAAGACACATCTACGTACTTCTAACCACTCATTTTACATGGTTGTAAACCTCCCACATCTCTTCAATTTCGTGCATCCACCTCCAATAAACCATACCTATTTCATTTTTCTTCCGTTTCATCATTTTCCTCTCAAAAACTGAAATCGTGTAATGACGGAGCTAAGTACGGGATTTTCGGGAACCGCTAATGGATTGGATCGATGAGTCATGGATGACTCATGAGATGTAGCCCAAAATCAGTCACACCTCCCTTCATTCTCCACCACACAATCTAACCTAATCATGATTACAAATTAACTCTAGTTAGGTTATTATAACCATAATTAAGTTATTATATTATTTTCTAAACTTAACCTATGTCAAATTAACTTAACCTCGGCTCATTTTAATATTAAACAAAGAATTTTTCACTCACTCACTCACTCAATTTCGTGGCTGCCATACCCTTCCCATGCTTAACCAAAGTTCATTTTTCTTTATAAGTCATTTTTCATCAAAAACACTAAGAACGCCATAGTTGTTCTTGCAAAGTTCTTCATCTTTCTTCAAGTTCTTCATCAAACTTCTTCATTCTAGGGTGAGGAACTTATTCCTAATCATCTTAGCTTCATTAATCATCCATCAATCTCCATGTTCATCAACTATTTCATGAATTTCCATTTTTAGATCTAGAACTTCAAATAATTCTAGAAAATTGTAGAAAAATCATTTTAATGTGAAACTAATTTCTATGATCTTTATATGTCTCCTACTATCATCATCTAAGAGCATGTAATCAAAATCATTTTCCTTCCTATTTTTATCTACAAGTCCGAATTGATGCTTAAATGAGCAAATGAGATTTGGTTCAATTTTTAACTTAGATGAGGTTGTTTATAAGCTATCTAGGGTTTTACTGTTCTAAATCTAAGAGTTTGAAATCAAAAGAAATTTATAGCCCTATTTTCCTATGTTGGCCAGATCTAATCATAAGTGGGCTAGATGAGTTTTCTTCAAAGTTTTGAATAATTGATGATGGTTCTAGGCTATCTAAAGTTTCTAGGTTTTAAATCTAAGAGTATGTAAATAAAAGAAACTTATAACCCTATTTTTATGTTTTGGCCGAATCCTATACTAAAGGGGTTAGATGAGTTTTATTCAATTTTAACTTGGATGATGACTTGAAATAAGCTACTTGAAATCCCTAAAGTGATAATCCAATAGCTTGCAATCAAAAACAATTTCTAGCCTATCTTACTATATATGGTCGAAACCCTAACCCTAGAGGTTAGAGGATTTTTGTTTCAAACTTTTGTCTCGTAATAATTAATATATGCTAGTTAAGACTCTAGTAACTAAGATCCAAAAGATGGCATTGAGAAAATAATCCTAACTTTATTTTTTATTATTGGCCGAACCTAACCCTAAAGTGTCATAGATGGATTTTGTTTGATTAATACATTTTTGTGTTGATTTGGTTGAAGGATAATTGATAACCGTGGTGTGCTAACGAGGATCGGAAAGTTCGGGAAATCCAGTGATTAGTCAGGTGGGGGATAGAATCATTCTACCATCGGAATAGATAAGTAGTATATTCTATAATAATTGTGTAGGGCGACCTAAACCCTACTAGTAGTCGAGTAATCAACAAGACCAAAATCGCATTGGAAACCTTTTCTATAAAACCAATGGTGATTCAGGGATTGTAGGTTTACCGACATTAGGTTGATTTTAAGTATTTGATGATGTCTGACTTTATGATATTGAATTTATTGTGATACACTGGTTAAGGTATTCCATTTCATGTGACGTATTGTTTTCGGTGTTTAATTATTTCCTGATATTGTGTTATGCATGATCTGTCTGGTTTTTAATATTGTGCTTAGTTGATTCTTAAGCAAAGATATGTGTAGTTCGGATATTGTTGGTTTGGGTGAGAGGATAATGGTGGCTTAGAGGAGCCTAACCTAGATTGATTATTTCAAAGAGGAGGTGTGACATAGAACATGTGTTGAGGCTATGATGGAAGGTTAAGGCCTTAGGTTGTTATTAATGTGAGTCGGTGAGATTCATATGTATGCATTCTTGTTCACAGTCGTGTGAATGGAACACACAAGGTTAGGATATCCTATTTTGGATATCGGATATTGCGGGTAAGTGACCTACGGATATTAATGCCGAGGTAGACTACCGCAATACTCTTTTAGTCCTTAACGCATTGTTCTGATTATCCTATCGAGGATAGAGACACTATGTATTTTGTGCTTACGTGCTATTTCCAATTGAGGAAATAGTGGCGCACCGTGCTTAAAGCACTATTTCCCAGTAGAGATTAGGGAATATGGGCGCACTGAGTTAATACGTATTTTGTGCTTACGCGCTATTTCCAATGGAGGAAATAGTGGCGCACCATGCTTAAAGCACTATTTCCTAGTAGGGATTATGGAATATGGGCGCACCGAGTTACTGGGTATTTTGTGCTTATGTGCTATTTCCAACGGGGGATTAGTGGCGCACATTGTGCTTAATGCTTTATTCCCTACGAGAGATAAGGGAATAGAGGCGCACCGAGTTCTTGACCTCAGACCATTCTGGACTACTGACTAACATGACAGTAGTAGAGATGGCCACGTCAGCATAAAGTGTTAGATTGCATGAGTTGAGGGTAGAGGATGGTATATATTGGATTATGGATGATGGTTGATTTAGAGTGATGTTTGTCAGTGACTTTTGTTATATTATATACTATGGTTATTTTCTGCTTTTGATGATAGAACTGTTTCTTATCCCCTATTTTCTGTATTTGGTATATATTTTTATCATATGATCATTATGAGAAGATCCGATGGAGGAACCAGTTGCCGAGGAACTAGATGGAACTCCGTATGAACCGGATGTTGGAGGACAAGCTATGGATTCGAACGATAGAGTTTAGGAAGTTTATGGTCAGTGAGTTTTATAAGACGTTTTATTTTCCACTGAGTATAACAATTTGAATAAGTATGTACCTGCAAAGGATCCTACTGATAGGATACCCTAGTCAGCGTTTTGTTCCTTAATGGAAAGACATATGTTGTATATGTGTAATATAACTATGGTGTGTTAACTTTCCTAAGTTAGATGTGTTGTATTTAAGTTTTTAATTTCTTCGTAATTTCGGGTTACTTTTAATGCTAAGAACGTGAGTAAGTTTAAATAAATAATTAATGACACAACGGGGTACAACAGGGTGTCTCAAATCCATCTTTAGGAAATTATTGTTGAACGTGGGCAAGAAAACAGTAAGAAGTATTCTCTGAAGGTAGATTTTTTTTTTCCTTCATCCACTTTTCATATCTCTCATGTTTTGTATCGCAGATTCTCTCTCTCATATTCCACTCTCTCAAATTAGTTTCTCTACATTATTTTTCTCTATCACATTCTAAGTTGCAAACACATAACACACGCACGTGAGGTAATATGCAGCGTTGGCCATTCCCAGTTAGTGTTTTGTTTGTTGTAAGTGTTTTCATATATTAAACCTTTTTTAACTAATATATTTTTTGTCCTTGAAAATATGGTCACTTTAGTTTTGGTCCCTGCATTTTAATTTATTTGTATTCGGTCCTTTTAACTTTTTAAATTTTGCAATTGGTCCTTGCCGTCATGTCTGACCGTTAACTGTTGATGGCAATGACCAATTGCAAAATTTAAAAAGTTAAAATGACCAAATACAAAGAAAAAAATGCACGGACTAAAACCAAAAGTGACTATATTTTCAGGGACCAAAATGTTCATTAAACCTTAACTATGTTTAGTTTTTCTTTCTTGAAATTACATATTGTTTTTAGTGCATAGTTAATTATTGTAGCACCGTATTCAATTGTTAAGTTATTTTAATATCAACTAAATATAATGAACACCCACTCAGTTTATATTCTAATAGTTATTTTAAAGTAGTAATAAAATAATTATTAATAATTGGTACTTAACAGATTTTTAACAATTAAGTTAATTAACAATAGCACGAAGAATGATCGAGATAATTATTTCATTGGGTTTCCAGGAACGCACTAAAATTGCATCTCCCAAAACATTCTCAACGTCTTGTGCAGTTGTTTGTTCAAACAATAGCCCTCTATTAATTTATATTATATAAGAGGAAACAATTTGTAAGTATTAATTTATAGTGGTGAATTGTCGGTTAGTCATTATTATGAATAACATTAGCGATAAATTTTTGTGACACATATTTTGGTCACCAATGATAAATTTATAGTGACGAATTGTCGCTCAATCACTATTCTAAATAATATTAGTGACAAATTATCTGTGACATATATTTGTCACTAACACTAAAATTGAGTGACAAATTATCACTTAGTCACAATTATGAATAATATTATTGAAAAATTAGTCATGATGCTTATATTTTGGTCATTAATAATAATTTTATAGTGACAATTGTCGCTATAATAAATAATATTAGTGACGGATTATTTGTGACGCATATAGCCATTAATAATAAACTTTTAATCCATATATGGTATAGACATGTGTGTTTTTTTTAATTATTGGACAGTTGTAATTTTGCAGCAAAGTGCTATTTTTTTATTTTTTTTGGCTTATTGTGCTAATTCAACAAACATTGGTAATCCTTATATTAAGTTATTCAAGATCTTATTATTTTTTTTTACTGGAGTTACTAGTTGTGATTTATTTTCAAATTTATTTAAACCTCGCTTGATTATGCGTTATATTTGTTGAACACCAAAATATAAGTGGATGATACAAAAATTACAACTTCTTTAAGCTTTGTGATTGCAATTATATCTCATAATCACTGTATATCATAATTGTTGTATGTAATTCAGTTGACAATTATAGTTAGTTGTTACAAATAGAGCTTGTGATTGTTAGTTACAGTAGTTAGTGCTTAGTATTGGCTTGTACATCTATGTACTATCAATACATACATCTATGTACTCTTGAAAAATAAGTATAATTTGTGTTTTCCATCTTCAATCTTGTTTCTCTGTTACAAGTGTGAGTGAGTGAGTGATTAGAGTTAGTGAATGCTCCAACAATAATCAGCATCCACACCTGAAGAGGCTTGGACAAGAAAGAAGCCAAATGTTAGTAACTTGAGAATTTTGGCTCTTTATGCTATAGATATGTCCCAGATGAGAAGAGAAGAGAAGAAAGTTGGAAAATAAGAGTGAACAAATGGTACTGCTTGGCTATCATCCTCCAGGGGCCTATAAACCCTATGATCCAATGAATAAGAAGGTGGTGATAAGTAGAGATGTGGTGTTTGATGAGTCCAACACCTGGAATTGGGGTACACAAGCTAGCAGCACAAACAACAGGGTCTCTGTCACACTGAAAAACTTGGATTTGTATGAAACCCAACTGCCTAAGGTTGTTCCCAATGTTGTCTGTAAACAAAAACCTCAGATAGACAGGCAACCACCAATCAAACTGAATGAATATGTAATGTTTCCTGACAGTTAATCACAATATATATAAGGTGATATGGTTCACTTAACTTTTTATGCAGAAGTGGAACCTGTAAATTTTGAGTAGGAAATACAAATACCTCAATGTTTAGTAGCTATGCAAGAGGAACTGAAAGAACCAAACTTCTATTGATGCCACACTCTACAAATACATAGATTGCTCACGAAGGTATATCAGGTGCAACGAGATATGTTTTCATGTTGGGAAAAGTTGTAGTGTCATGGTGATCAAAGAGGCATCCTATGGTTGCACCTTCATCCAGTGAAGCTGAGTACATAGAGCTTGTCAAGCACTATGGCTTGGAACACTACTAGAGGAGATGCATTTGAAGAGCAAAGGTCAAATGCAGCTGATGATGACAGCAAAGAATCTACTGGCACAGGAAAGGAATAAACACATTGAGACAAGATTACATTTTCTAAGGGATCAAGTGGAAGCTGGAAATTGCTTACTACAGAAAAGAGGAACAACCAGCTAACATATTGACAAAATCGTTCAAGTCTGAGAGATTCAATATGCTTGGATTAGGGATGGCAAAATGATCCATTTGCCCACCATTCATCCAGTCCATCCATGAGAAAATTCATCCAATCCATCCATTTATTAAAAAATAATATTAATGGATTGGATGGATTGGATTATTTTTTTAGTTGATGATTTATGATTCATCAAATATTTTTTAAAATCCATTGGGCCAACAATCAAAAATGTAATGGATCAACTTTTATCCATTCCAAAACCAATTTATTATTTTCATATTATTTTTCACCAAATAAAAAAAACCTCCATTTGTAACAAAAAAAAACACTTCATCTAATTTTCTCTTCCGTTCCCTATTATTTTTTCTTCACTATTTTTTATTTTATTTATCTGCATTTTTTTCTTTTTTTGTTACATTAAATATTAACTAATTAATTATTCTCAAACACCAGTTGTAGTCCACGTTATCACGTACGTTTTCTTTTTTCGTTGCCTTTTTTTTTGCTGAGAAACTTAAAAAAAAGTATTAACTAATTGAAAACACAGAAAGTCGTAACATGTTTCGTAAAACAATGTCATGGAACGTTGTGGCAAAACAATCTTTGTAGATGCACATAATCAATAACTCCCATATAATAATAGAAAAATGGCCGTGATACAAAATGGTCGTGAGATAGAGTGGAGAGAGAGTAAAGTTAGAGAGAGGGTAGGAAAAAAAGGGAGAGAGAGAAAGGGTAGAGAGAGGAAGAAAGAGGAGAGCGAGGGTGAGATAGAGATGATATTTAAAATTTTTTTACAAATTATTTTATTTTTAGAAATATTTTATGGATGGATAAAAGAGATATAAAATTATTTAATTTCTTAAAATAAATTTTAGTCGATGGATTGGATATCCATCCATGAAAAGTTGTTAATGGATGGATCGGATGGATTTTATTTAATGGATCATGGATGGATTAGATTTTTTTAATGAATTTTTAATGGATTATAATGAATTAATGCATTATTTTTAATCCATCCGTTAAGATTCGAATAAAAATTTATCCGATCCATCCATTTGCCACCCTTAGATTGGATGGTATTGTGTCATTAGTCAATGTGAATTAATGGGGGTATGTTGTGTGTGATTATAATTCAGTTGACAATTAGTCGGTTAGTTGGTTGTTTGTTACAAATAGAGCTTGTGATTGTTAGTTACATTAGTTAGTGCTTAGTATTGGCTTGTACATCTATGTACTATAAATACATACATACATCCATGTACTCTTGAAAAATAAGTATAATTCGTTCATTCCATCTTCAATATACAATACAATGTTCAATCTTGTTTCTCTGTTACAAGTGTATGTGAGTGATTAGAGTTAGTGAATGCTCCAACAATAATCAACACCCCCAAATCAAGTTGCACAAACACCAATAATCGTCATAGCGTTTGTGCCACAAAGTACATTCCAACGATACTACTTTACACTAGGTACATATGGATTGATTGTCCCTGAAATTGGACTAATGCCCACAACAAGAAAATAAACAATATATTCAAATTAAATAACAAAATACCAAATTAAATAACAAAATACCAATGCCTATTGGTCCAAGAGGCAAGGAGACCGGTTCCCCTTAAGATATGTCTCGGGTTTGAGTATTATGAGTGGAAAAATAGGCATTGAAAGGGCTTTGTCCCTTTAAATTGATCTTCCTCGAAGACCAAAATGATTTCTTAATAACGAGCGTCTTAGACAAAAGAAAAACTAAATAACAAAATGCTACTTAGAATTAACAACTTATTCCATCTTCGACTCGAGTTCGATAAGCTATATGCAAACTAATGATCTTTCTCCCGTGTCTCATAATCACCTAATCTTCTCATTAACAACTTTCTTTAAATACCATCCAATAAATTCGCAAGCCACATGTTTCTCACCTTTTTACACACAACATTAGGGGTGAGTTCAGTTAAATTTAAAAAGAAACAAAATGTACTTTCGGTAGTGTTTGCTTCCCAAAAATCTCCTGCCTAGGTTTGTACTATAGTCCTTACTGTAGATATAACAACCTTGTTCCCACAATAAAACAAATAAAGTTTAATTTTTATGTACCGTCAGTAAAAAAGATTTTTATGCAGACATCCAATAATATCTTGACAAATCAGTATTATTATTATTATTTCTCTCTCTTAGTATTAAAATAAAAGCACATATGTCAAAATGTTAATGAGTGTTTTTACACTAACAGTACATGCTACTTTAATCCAAAAAATATCGTCGCCCATTGTTTTTCTCTGGATTAATAATTAATATATAAAATTAAAATAAATTAATATTTAGCGAATTTCGTAATAATACATATTAATTAGTATATTTCAAAATACATTCTAAAAATGAAAAGAATTAAATAAAAATAAGTAAGAATATGCATATTTGATCGTTAGATTAAAGTAGTATACATTGTCACGTGTGTTTTGACATCTATTAATATTTTGACATGTGTGTTTTTATTTTAATAATCAAGAGAGTGAAACAACAATAATGTTGGTTTATTCATATATTATTGAATGTCAATATAAAAATCATTTATACTGATAGTACTAAAAAATAAACTATCGATCGCAATAACTATTAATGAGTAGATTTGACAAATACATCAATAAAATAAAAATTAAGAAAAAAATTGCTTAATGAAGATGACACTGAATCTGGATTCTCTATAGTCAATAAAGTGGGTTTTTTAACTAAAGTAACATATTTTTAGAAATTATATATCAAAATAACATATTTTTAAAACAATTTATCAAACTAAACTATTTTTTGACACAATGGAATAAAATAATATTTTTTTGCTGACTGGGTGGTGCCAGTTTGACTGGCGCCATTGAATTGTTGACCTACCATGTGGCAGATCGTCATTGGTCCGGGTAATCTGGAAAAAATAATTTACATAAAAAATGATATATTAACACCAAAAAAAAGTTTCTTTTTCAAAAAAAATAAAAAATAAAAGCAACGCCAGGTGTCACCACCCGATGAGTGGCGCCACTGCAACAGGTGCTACCGATGGCGCCAGTTGTAGTGGCACCACTCACCTCATTGTAACAAGTGGCGCCGCCCCCCACCACCGATCCCACCAACCCAACCCCACTCCCCCATATAAATTCATGCGTAACCGGCTCCCCCTCCTCCAACACACATTTCCTCCATTTTATAACACACTATTTTCTACATTCTCCAACATTTTATTACGCTCTTTTAATTTTTTCTACACTCTATTGTAATCAATTTGAAGTTTAGGTAAATATTAATTTTTTTCTGATATCATATTTTAATTATTATATATTCACTTACCAACATTCTACTACTTTTTTTTTACACTCTTCTTTATCAACTATTTTTATGGAAGTGTTTAAATACTCATAACTGGCTCCCCCTCCCCCAACATAGATCTTCTCCCACTTTTGCAACACAATATTTTCTCCATTCTCCAACTTTCTATTACACTCTTTTAAATTTTTCTACACTCTATTGTATTCGATATAAGTTTAGGTAAATATCAGTGTTATAATGATATCATATTTTAATTGTTTTATTAATTATTATATATTCAGTTACCAATATTCTGTTTTTTTTTTTTTTACAAACTTCTTTATCAACTATTTTTCTGGAAGTGTTTAATTTAATTTTATAATACTGTATGATCATAAACCACATTAATAATAATAATAATGATGATAATAATAACAACAATAACAATAATAACAATAACTTCATAAAAAAATAAAATAATAATAACAAAAAAAAACTAACAATAATAAAAATAATGGTACATTCTGAATGCACATGAAAAAGATATAATAAAAAATACAAATAAATAATATACAAAATGATAAAATGGTATTATAAAAATTAAACTAAGCACTTCTAGAAAAATAATTAATAAATAAGAGTGTAAAAAAAAATAGCAAAATGTTGGTAACTGAATATATAATAATTAAAATATGATATCATAAAAAAATTAATATTTACCTAAACTTCAAATTGATTACAATAGAGTGTAGAAAAAATTAAAAGAGTGTAATAAAATGTTGGAGAATGTAGAAAATAGTGTGTTATAAAATGGAGGAAATGCGTGTTGGGGGAGGGGGGAGCCGGTTACGCATGAATTTATATGGGGGAGGGGGTTGGGTTGGTGGGATGGGTGGTGGGGGGCAGTGCCAAGTGTCACCACCCGATAAGTGGCGCCAGTGCAACTGGCGTCATCGGTGGTGCCAGTTGTAGTGGCGCCACTCATCGGATGGTGACATGTGGCTCTTCTTTTTAAAAAAATTAAAAAAAATTTTTTTGGCAAATTACTCGGACCAATGACGACCTGCCACGTGGCAGGTCAATATATCAATGCGTCAGTTAAACTGGTGCCACCCAGTCAGCAAAAAAAATATTATTTTATTTCATTGTATAAAAAAATGGATTAATTTAATAAATTATTTTAAAAGTAGGTTATTTTGATATATAATTTTTAAAAATGAATTACTTTAATTAAAAAGCTGAATAAAGTAACCGCAAGAAATCCTAACCTTAAAAAAAAAATGTATATACAAAAATAATAATACAATATTGTGAGCGGATATTCCTACCATTATATTTTTATTTTTATTACTACAGAGAATCCTGGTCCGGATATTTTGTATGCTGAAGAAGTGAGAGAATGACTCATGAATGCTCTAATTTAATGACAAATGGCACATTGAGAATTACGAAAACAACTTTAGTTGAGGACTTTATTTTAATACGATGATTAAATCTTGCAAGTGAACATTTTCACCTCAATGTAATTCCGTACAAAGATTAGTCACATATAAGAGGGGCTTTATAGTATTTTCCTGACTAAATTATTTTGAAAAAAATTTATAGGGTCAAAAGGACAAAGAGGAAACGAGTCAATTTTATTTATTTATGGTAAAGAAAAAATGTGAAGTGTGTATTGATAGCATTGATATAAGAAGGGGAGGTTTTGTCGGAACAAGCTTGAAACCGCTGCGCTGCGTGTTTGGTGTTTGTTCAGCTTCTCTCTTTCTTTTTTCTCTTTCTCTTTCTCTTCAGAAAAAAGCAGAAAGAAACAAATAATCCATTCAAAGAAAAAAAAACAAACAATTATTGTAACGCAAATGGCAGATCAACTCACCGATGAACAGATCTCTGAGTTCAAGGAAGCCTTCAGCTTGTTCGATAAGGATGGCGATGGTTTGTTCCACTTCATCTATGTCTCTTTTCTGAATTTTCCTTTGCATATTTATTTATTCCATTATTCATTTACAACCACGTTTACCATTATCATGTTTATTTGGTCCTTCATTAGATCTCTTATTATTATTATTATTAGGATTGTTGTTGTTGCTTTTTTTCCTTCTTTCTAGTTTCTATTTTGTTAAGCTTTTTTTGTTTTTTTTTTTGTTTCAAGTTTTTAACAATTAATATGACCAACAATGATATATGAGTCTATATATGACCGAAAGTTAAAATATCATATAAAAAATTAAAATAAAAACAAAGGCATGTTTTCTCCTTTTCTTTTTGGTTTTATTAATTAATATAGTTATAATTATCTTTCAAATATAATATCAACTGAAGATAATTTCAGCTCTTGCTGATGTTTATAATTTATATAAAAATCAAAACTTTAGGCATGTGAAAAATCTGGGTTAAAGCTATATTCAGAACCCAATCACTCATGAAGTTTGAAATTTTATATATGCAGACTGCAGAAGCATTTGAAACCTTTTCTCATCGTATTGACATCCCTGTTAATATGATTGATGGTTTATGTGTCCCTTGTGAGCATATGCTTTAACAGTTACATTATTTGCACACTGAAATTCTCACACCTCGTTACTTTGGTTAATGATATTCAAAATGTTGGTTAACAATATATATGGAGTGGTTAATTAGCTTCTAGCAAGATACAATCTTTATAAAAACATGTTATTATTTCATTGACCAATTGATACACATTAGTGATCAATATTTAAAATGTCATTAATCAATATAGCATTGGTGCTAGAATTTTAGTGTGCAAGCAAGGGTGGAGGAGGAAAATGGGTATGACATGGTTTTCTCCAACTTGGTCATTATCTTCATATACTCTTTTATATCTGGTTTGATTTAACCCCCTTAAACAAATTCTTTTAATGTCATATGTCTTTGGTTTGGTGTTCTTCAAACTAAATTTCTGCCTCCATCCCCATGTGTAAGAATATTTTTCCTATGCTTAATTGGTGCCTCTTGTTCTGCACCAAAAGAAATTGGGGCTTCTTGTTGATTGTTCATGGTGTCTGACCTTGCAGGTTGCATCACAACCAAGGAGCTTGGAACCGTTATGCGGTCGTTAGGGCAGAACCCAACCGAGGCAGAGCTCCAAGACATGATCAATGAGGTAGATGCTGATGGTAATGGTACCATAGACTTCCCTGAGTTTCTAAACCTTATGGCTAGGAAGATGAAGGATACTGATTCTGAGGAGGAGCTGAAAGAGGCATTCCGGGTTTTCGACAAGGATCAGAACGGTTTCATTTCTGCTGCTGAGCTTCGCCATGTGATGACCAACCTTGGAGAGAAGCTCACCGATGAAGAAGTCGATGAGATGATTCGAGAAGCTGATGTTGATGGTGATGGCCAAATAAACTATGAGGAGTTTGTTAAGGTGATGATGGCCAAGTGATTGACAATGAAAGACAAAAAAATTAGGACAAGGTTGACTTTTGTATAGGTACACCTAGTCCTAGTTTAATGTCCCTTTTTCTTTTCTACATTTTTATTTGATGGTTTGAAATCCAACCTTAATGACATTTACTGGTAACTGCTGCTAATGGTTGTGGTGGAATGGTGTCTTTCTAGTTTATATTGTGACTCTGTCTCAAAAGTTTTTAATGTTTATTTCAATTTGCTTTCTGCCACTCTTCATTTTCGGGTCTAATGTGGAGCTCTGCTTCCTCAAAAAGTATATCTGATCCGGCAACACTCTTATGAATATGATCCGTTTGTTCTTAATTGGATGAATGTGTTCTATTCTTTTTGCGATTGGAATTGTGCATATCTAAGGACATGTTTAGTTTGATTTTAGTTTCCCCTTTTTATTTTCTATTTTTATAAATAATTAAAAGACAAATAATTACAAATCTTTCACATTGTTTTTAGGGTTATTCTAACTTGAGCAATTTTGTATATGTTAAGGATTTTAAAAGAATAAATTTACATAGGAACTTGTGTATTTTATACTTTCAAAACTGAAATACTTAGGGTCTGTTTGTTTTGTTTCCAGTTTTCTGTTATCATTTCCTGTTTTCAGAAATAATTATAAAATCGCTACCTTATTTCCATTTTGTTTCCTGTTTTCAGAAATTCGTACAGGAAACTCTGAATACAATTTTTTTTTTCTTCTGTTTTCACTATTTCATGTACAAATCTTTGAAAATAAACAGGAAACAAAATGAAAGCAAGGTGACAGTTTTGTAATTATTTCTGAAAACATGAAATGAAAACAAGAATCTGGAAATAAAGCAAACAGACCCTTAGTTTTCCAATAAATAGTTGTTGCTTTTGGGTTTTTTAACCTGTGCAAAGTTGCACATGATAGAAAAACCCTTGTTTTTATTGTGTTTCTTGTTTTCAAAAATTTATATAGCAAACACTGAAAGCAACTTTTTGTTTGTTTTCAGTTTTCTGAGCAAAATTTTGGAAACAAGAAATAAAATAAAAACAAAATAATAATTATATAATGATTTTTTTTTTTTTGTAATTATACTTGAAATCAAGAAATGAAAGCAGAAAATTCAAATTAAACCAATCAGATCCTAAGTTTTATTTTTTTAAATCTTTTGGCCCTAAGAAATCAACATAACATTGTTATTACCAACTAAAAAAATTTGAGGTGAAGAGATCTTGATGACCGATGAGTACGCTATGTATCAACATCATTGCATGAATGTGCTAGATGTCTAGTTGACATAACATTTCCCAGTTGATGGTATTCCTTACCTCAACATTTTTGAAGGCCGGATTTCGGGATTTTTGGGCCGAAGAGCAGCTTTTTTTTAACAATACTGATGTACATTCTTCAAGATAATTAAAAGTTCAGAACAGTGTGCGGGGTAGTTCTGGTGTTCCAGTATAAGGATTGATGGCAGGATGGGAACAAAGATGCTACTTATATTTAACATACAAACTTATACACACATTACATCATATTTTCACAGTTTCTTATCTTATTTTTACATGCACATATTCTAGTTATGTGTATGTATTAAATGTGAGATGTATGAAACATGAGAATGTACTACTAGCATTTTTTAAATATTCAGTTCCAAACTTCTAAGCTATAAAGATTGACATACGCTTTTATCAAAAAAAAAAAAAAAAAGATTAACGTACCCTATTAGAGGCAATATGTATATGACTGCATTTGTAAATTTCTTCATTACATCGAATACTTATTTGACACTGGTTCCTATTAGAGAGTATGTACCTGTTCAAACGATTTTAGTAATTACGAATAGTCAAATACATGTATTGGAGACATAAAAACAAAAATTATCAAAGGAAGACTTAAAAGAGCCAAAGGCCTTAACTGAAATGCTTTTAAGTCTTTTTGAGGTTGACTTGATCACCACAGACCTTCTTCTTTTTTAAAAAAAAAAACTTACCAACATTTTATACGAGGTTTATTATAGAAGTTATATATAACATGAGTCTTGCTATTCAAAATCTTAAGAACTTCACAAAAATAATTTTTTATCGAAAAATTAAATATATCACTTCATATATTAAAAATATCATACTTTTCAATAAAAGAAACTTCTTGTTTTATTACTTAACTAAGACATTGATCAGCATTTGCTATATAACATTATCTTAATAGGAAATTACAAGTTAGATTAAATTGCATTAGGAGAGTCACTAGACAGCTTGTGGAGGTATTTTTAGAGATGCGCATTGGAGGATTCATGTGTAACTTGGGTTCATCAAGTGTTTTGATGGCGGAGCTTTAGGGCATATTTAGGTCTTACCATAGCCTGAGAATTACAGTTCCTACGTTTATGGCTGAAATCTGATTCCAAGGTAGCTGTTGGTTCGGTAGAGAATGTCTGCTCCAAGAACCATCCGTATGTGCCTATAATTCTAGCAATTAAAAAAATTGATGTCTCGTTCTTGGTTCGTTCGAATCACGCACATTTTGTGGGAAGGTAATCGAGTGACAGACTTTTTAGCTAGTCTGACTTATCCCTCAAATTTGGGATTACATAGGCTATCTAGCCCTCCTCAAGGATGTGGGGGAATTTCTCTTCTTTAACCTGACGAGGGTCAATTTAATCGTTTAGTAGCTAGTTTGTTTTTTTGGGCTATACCCTCCTGTAAACCAAAAAGAAAAGAAAAAGAAAGAAAGATTAAATTGTATTACTTTTATAACTTGTATTTAGTTTTGTGTAAAACAACAACAACAACCAAGCATTATCCCACTAGGTGGGGTCGGCTACATGGATCATACGGCGTCATAATGTTCTATCATGAATCATGTTAATAGTTAAATCATTGACCTCCAAATCTTTCTTGATAGTTTCTTCTATGGTTTTTCTTGGCCTACCTCTGCCTCTAGCTATTGGATTGCCCTCCACTTGGTCCACTCTCCTTACTACAAAATCTAAAGGTCTCCTCCATACATGCTCAAACCACCTAAGTCGAGATTCAACCATCTTTTCTACAATAGGTGCTATCCCAACTCTCTCTCTAATGCTATCATTCCTAATCCTATCACGTCTAATTTTTCCGCTCATCTAGCGCAACATTCTCATCTCTGCTACATTGATTTTACTCTCGTGTTGATTTTTTACCGCCCAACACTCCGTCCCATACAACATTGCCGGTCTAATAGTTGTACGGTAAAATTTTCCCTTTAGCTTAAGAGGTACCTTTTTATCACACAAAAAATCCGAAGCCTTCCTCCATTTCGACCATCCTGATTGAATCCGATGGTTTACATCTCCCTCAATTTCTCCGTCATTTTGTATAATAGACCCAAGATATTTAAACCGTGTGACTTGTGGTATGTTGTGGTCTCCAACTTTCACCTCTAAGCTAGAGGTGTTTCGCCTTTTGCTAAACTTACATTCCATATACTCCGTCTTGCTTCTACTCAAGCGGAAGCCATGTGCTTCTAAAGCTTGTCTCCAACCTTCCATTTATATCATCTCTCGACTCTCCAACTAGGATTATATCGTCTGCGAAAAGCATGCATCGCGGTGTTGGCTCTTGAATGTGCTCCGTAAGTACATCCAAGACCAAGGTAAAAAGATAGGGGCTTAAAGCCGACCCCTGGTGCAGACCTATGGTTATTGGGAAATCTTCTGTGGCTCCACCCTGCGTTCTCACACTAGTCGTGACCCCCTCATACATATCCTTGATAGATCGAATATAGGCAGTTTTGTGTAAAACAAACACCAAAATTTATGATAGTTTTTATCTAATTGTGTTTTTATTTAACATTATCAACATTATAGGCTCGTTTGTTTAGACTTCAAAAAAAAACAATTCTCTATAAATTTTTTTAATGAAAGTGAATTTTGTCAAATCAAAAAAAAATTTCGCATTTAACTACAAGTCTGAAAAATGATTTTACTTAGGAATGTATATGGGTCAGGGTGGGTACGGGTAGTAGTCCCTAGGGATGGACATCGATCAGTTACGATCGGATTCGGGAAAAAAACCCAAATCTGACCAAAACTGAAGGTGAGAATATTGAGCCATTCCCGTCCGATTCTGCCCCGGTTTAGGCGGGTACGGGTCCGGCGGGTGACGGGTGGCGGCGGGTGGGTTAGCACGGGTTTAGATCAAATAAAATTTTCTTTACAGAAAGGAAGGAACTATGAAGAACAGAAAACCCATAGCATTCATTCCAGGAAAAAAAAAACATCAGACTTTCAATAAAAACAAAAAAGCACCAATCTTTCTCGTATTTCACTATTTCGTTTACAGGGGTAAAAAAGTTGAAACATGAACAGATCTGAAATTAGAAAAACCTATTCTTTTTCTTCGTTGAAGCATATGCATCATCGGTGGATACGATGCCGTAACAAAGGCGCTGAGATTTCAATCATCATCATGCACGACGGCTCGCTGGTTGAGGAGGTTAATCATGCGCGGCGGCTCACGGTGGAGACGATGTCGTAACAGAAGAGGTGAAAGCTGAATGGGTGAGGAGGAGGATGAGAGACTAGGAGATGATGAGAGGAACGAGAGAGACGGGTAGAGAGCGGCTGAGTGAAGAGAGTGAGAACAAAGTGAACACTTGTTAAACCTAATGGGCTTGGGCCGGAGGAGGGAGGACAAATCCTCATAGATTATAAGCTCATACTTATAAGGCCCCTTTTAAGTGTGGTAGGATTGGGCTTGATAAGTTTTTTTACCCAAACATTTTCGTGACCCTTTTTTATATTTTGGCCCATAAAAACCCTAAACAACTGAAACCCTCTTTCTCACCTCTTCACTGCTTCAGCGCCGCAGCCCCACCCTCAGCGCCTCTCTCATCTTCCCCTTCCACCTTCGCACAAGCTACCAGAAAGGAGGAAGCTTTCGTTCACACACATCCGTTTCGCCGAAGCTACCAGAAAGGAGGAAGCTTCAACCAAGCTCCCCTTTGATGCCGTCGCACATTTGGTTCGAGCGCCATCCCAAATTGCTGCTCCAACCCTTCTTCGTTAACCATTTCTAGTAGGCAAGAAGGATTACTTTACTCTTAACACTTGACACGGACTCGGCAAGTGTACCGGTTCGTTGCAAGTAATAAAACGGTAAGACCGGATATCGTTCTCAGGGATCGTGGACAATTACCACTTCGCAAATTTGACTACTATCTAGGCGATCGAATTCTGGAGTGAAGGCTGTTCTAACATCTAACAAGCAAACAAGAAGAAAATGTTTTTGTTCTTTTTGGATTTTTTTTTCAAACAGTTAATGTGAAAACAGAAAGATGAATAACAATTAGATAGAATTGCTAGGGTTAAACTAAGCTGATCCTCCCTTGATTGTTATGAAATGATAACTAACACAGCTCCTAATTCTATTATGACAACCAAGTCTTTTCTGAGATACTCAAGCCTAATTCCTTAGGTGCATTGAGCCTAAAACCCCAAGTTAAACCCTAATTCCTTAGGTGGATTAACCTGAGATTTTGCATTAAGTAAAGACTTATACGATTGCAAGCACCTCAAGACCTATCCCTAGGCTCATGAACTACTTGGCATTTGATTCATGAGCAAGCTCTAACACCAACCTTCCAGTTATCTATTAAAGCAACTAATCATTCCTAGGGTGATCAAGCCTAAGAAAGCATTAAGCATCGAATCAAACACTCATAAAGAACAAGGAAACTGCATTATAATCAAGTCATTTTTAAAACCAAGTTCAGATAGCAATAGTCTAACCCCAACAAAGGGGAGTTTAGCTACACATAATTGAAGATAAAACAAAAGAAAGAATTACAGAGATGAACAAAGGAGAGGGCTCCATGGAATGATGCACAGCAGCCACAGCAGTAGAGGATTTTCTTTAGGGTTTTCTGAATGAATCCTTCTTCTGTTCTGCTCAGTTCTTTTATTACTCGTGGCCGGTCATGGCCGTGACGGCCATCACGGCCAGGCCGTGACGGCCATCACGGCCAGGCCGTGACGGGTTCTGTCTCTTCCAGTTCTGGCCAACTTACTATCTCGCGCGGCGAGCCATTTCTTCGCGACGCGAGCCCACTTTTGATGCCCGTGATCTCTGTCACGGCCAGGCCGTGATCGTCTCTGACTTTTGGAGGTTTCTGGGTCACGGCCGTGATATACATCACGGCCAGGCCGTGATCGTCTCTGACTTTTGGTGGTTTTGGCACAATCACTCTCTCGCGAGGCGAGTTATCATTCGCGTCGCGAACCAACTTTTCACGCCCTTGATCTCTATCACGGCCAAGCCGTGATCGTCTCTGACTTTTGGTGGTTTTGGGTCACGGCCGTGATAGCCATCACGGCCGGCCGTGATGATTCTGACTTTTGGCGCCCTTCTTCTTCAGTTTTCAGGCCTTCTCTTCATCTCAGCTTCCTCATGGCTAAAACTTGGGCATTTAATCAAAAATCCCTGCAAAACAACACACAATACCACCTTATCCGTTCCAAATGAAAAACTAAACAAAATCCAACTAAAATGGCCTAACTAAATGCAAATGCATGCAGAAATGTACATGGAAAATGAGGTGAATTCACACTCATCAAATCACCCCAAGCTTAAGATGTTGCTTGTCCTCAAGCAAAAACCAAGGCCATAAGATGAAAACAACCAGGACAATGATAGTGAACTAAGAACCCGAGTAAAATGATCCAAGCAGCAACAAAGTCAATTATTTCAGCAAGAGACAATCAATTCAAGTCCAATTAGGGGCTTAGTTTCCCTAGACTCACATTCTCACTAATTCGGGCACTCTATCTCACTTGAAGCTCACCCCAAGCTTGTTCATTTGCTTGGCTCTCTTTCTTGCCTCACTCACTCAAGTGTTAAGGGAATATGACATTTCACTCCATTTTCCTCAAAGAATGATTCCTACCATAAGCTTGACTATCAACCAAATCTTCACTTTATTAATGAAAACATCTAAGAATCAAGAGGTCTTATTCTTTGGTTGTAATGGGGCCATGGGATCAATTTTCAGGTGGGGATTTCAAGAACAGGAAATTTCAAAAGGCTATATAAACAATCAAGCATTGAAAGGCACGACCTTCTAAAATACCTTTCTTTGGGTTTCAGTTTACTCTTCCACCATTCTTTCAATTTTTTTTTTCTTTTTTTACTTCTCATTCCTTTTTGTCATCCCCTTCCCCATTTTTATTTCTTTTTCTCTTCTTTTTTTTTTCTTTTTGTTTGGAGAAGGGGAGATTTTGCAATTCAAGAGAAGTAAAAATTTTTTTTTCAGATTCATTTTTTTTTTCTTTTCATCATCCCAAACTTTCAACTACATTTTCCAACCCATTTTTGCACAGTACTTTAGAAGGTCCCTCATAAGCATATTTAACACAACATTTCAGGGTACCAAGAAAAGCATGCTATTCATTCAGGCTCAAAATGGGGCAACTAAGGGTAGCATTATTCATTCAAAGCTCAGAAGGCCAGAAAAAACACCTATTGCCTCAATCCTTTTCAAAAATATTCTCAAAAATTTTCAAGTTTCGAAATGGTTTCAAGTCAAGTTCTAGAGAAAAACAATTCAAGAGGAACACACTCTACACAAAGAATGGGGGCAGATTTAGTGAGTACCCCCTAATGGCTCAAAAGCTCACATTTATCAGTTCAAGAACCAGTGAGAAACATAAACCATAGAAACACATGCTAATCATCAACTATCCAAGACCATCTCAAGCATATTTAATGAAGCCATATCACAAGAATATAAAATCAGGGTCCAAAAATTCACTATCACAGAAAAATTGGCACTTAGCTCTCACAATCAGATGCTCAATCTAAGCAGGGGCAATTAATTCATGTGATCATGCAAGACTAAAGCCTATATGAATGCAATATTTACAATGCAAGCAAAAAGATTACCCCTACCCCAAGCTTAAAGACTTACATTGTCCTCAATGTAAATAATTAAGTTTAGAGAGGGGAGAAAACTGGAACAACTCACCAAGGTGGTAGTGGTGCTGAATCACATGCTTTCTGGTTTTGTTTCCTCCTGCCCTTCTTCTCCTCCTTCCTTCAAAATCTGGAATCACTCAACAAACTATTAACAAACCTCTTGAGCTTCTCAAATTATTCAAGAGGGGAAATCAAAAACAAAAGAGAAGATGAAAATAAAATAAAATAAAATAAAAATTGGGTTGCCTCCCAATAAGCGCTTCTTTAACGTCACTAGCTTGACGGATGATTTCTAAGATGGTGCCTCAAGAGGGATGGAGACTGCCTGACGATTAAAATCTCCTCCAAGGTAGTGCTTGAGCCTGTGCCCATTGACAGTGAAAGTATTTCCTGATGATGGATTTTCCAATTCAACTGAACCAAACGGAGAAACTGACTTGACATAGAATGGGCCTGACCATCTTGATCTTAATTTGCCCGGGAAAAACTTGAGTCTTGAGTTGAACAAAGAAAGCGATGGCCTTCTTCAAATTGCTTGGGAAGAATGTACTTATCATGCCAGAACTTGGTTCTTTCCTTGTATATCCTGGCACTCTCATAAGCCAAGAGTCGGAACTCATCCAACTCATTCAATTGAAGCATCCTCTTATCCATGGCCAGCCTTGTATCAAAGTTTAGGGCCTTCACTGCCCAAAAAGCACGGTGTTGTAGCTCTACCGGAAGGTGACATGATTTCCCGAACACTAATTGGTAAGGTGACATACCAATAGGTGTCTTATAAGCAGTCCGATAGGCCCAAAGTGCATCATCCAATTTCTTCGCCCAATCCTTCCTTGCATTGTTCACAGTTTTTTCCAAAATCCTCTTCAACTCCCGGTTGGACAATTCCACTTGCCCACTGGTTTGGGGATGGTATGGTGTGGTAACTTTGTGGTTCACCCCAAACTTGGCAAGCACTGCATTGAACTCCTTATTGCAAAAGTGGGTACCCCCATCACTAATGATAGCCCTTGGGGTCCCAAACCGGGTAAAAATATTCTTCCTCACAAAACTGATCACAGTTCTTGCATCATCTTTCAGAGTTGGCACGGCTTCCACCCACTTGCTCACATAATCAACTGCCACCAGAATGTACTTGTTCTTGTAAGATGATGGGAAAGGGCCCATGAAGTCAATCCCCCATACGTCAAAGAGCTCCACCTCAAGTATACCCTTCAAGGGCATCTCATTTCTCTTAGAAATACTACCGGTCCTCTGACATTTATCACAATTCATCACCCAAGCTCGGGAGTCCTTGAAAATAGTGGGCCAAAATAGCCCGCTTTGCAGAATCTTCATGGCGGTCCTCTCACCACCAAAGTGTCCTCCATAGGGTGAGTTGTGGCAGTGGGTCAACACCCCATTAATTTCTCCTTACGGTATGCACCTCCTCAGAATTCCATCTCGAACCTCTTTTGAAAAGATACGGCTCATCCCAAATATAGAACTTGGCATCATGAATGAGCTTCTTCCTCTGTTGCGCATTGAAGTCCTTAGGAATCTTATTGGCTGCCTTGTAATTTGCAATATCCGCGAACCAGGGTGCCACTTGCACCACAAACAAGCTGTTCATCCGGGAATTCCTCTTGAATTGGCAACTTTGCTTCTGCTTGGACATCTGCTTGTGGAAGCCTGGACAAATGGTCGGCTACCACATTCTCCACTCCTTTCTTGTCCTTTATTTCCAAATCAAACTCTTGGAGTAGTAGTATCCACCTAATAAGCCTTGGCTTAGCATCCTGTTTAGTCATAAGATATCTCAAAGCGGAATGATCGGTGTAGACTGTAGTTTTACAACCAATCAAGTAGGATCTAAATTTATCAAAACCAAATACCACAGCAAGCAATTCTTTTTCAGTCGTAGTGTAATTCAATTGGGCATCATTAAGCACACGACTGGCATAGTAAATGACATGCAACACTTTGTTTTTTCTTTGGCCCAAAATGGCTCCCACCGCATAGTCACTGGCATCACACATTAGCTCAAAAGGTAAACTCCAATCTGGAGGTGCAATGATCAAAGTGCGGTGGTGAGTTTTTCTTTCAAAATTTTGAAGGCATGCATGCAATCATCATCAAATATAAAAGGAGTATCAGCTACCAAAAGCTTGCATAAGGGTTTCACAATTTTTGAAAAATCTTTTATGAACCTTCTATAAAAACCCGCATGCCCTAGGAAGCTTCTAACACCTTTCACATTTAAGGGAGGAGGAAGTTTTTCAATCACTTCAATTTTGGCTCTATCAACCTCCATCCCCCGTGATGAAATTTTATGCCCAAGAACTATACCCTCCCTAACCATGAAATGGCATTTTTCCCAATTTAAAACGAGGTTAGTTTCTTGGCATCTTTTTAGGACACAGGCAAGATTATTCAAACAGTTATCAAAAGAATCACCAAATACAGAAAAATCGTCCATAAATACCTCAATAAATTTCTCATTCATATCAGAAAATATGGATAGCATGCACCTTTGAAAAGTGGCGGGTGCATTGCACAACCCGAAAGGCATTCTCCTGTATGCATAGACTCCATAAGGGCAGGTGAAAGCGGTCTTCTCTTGGTCCTCTGGGTCAACCACAATCTGGTTATACCCGGAGTATCCATCAAGGAAACAATAGAAAGCATGGCCCGCCAACCTCTCTAGCATCTGATCAATGAAGGGTAATGGAAAGTGGTCTTTTCTAGTGGCCTCATTCAGTCTTCTGTAATCAATGCATACCCTCCATCCAGACACGGTCCTAGAGGGAATAAGTTCATTCCTTTCATTCGCTACCACTTGCCATCCCCCTTCTTTCTTCGGCACAACTTGGACCAGACTCACCCATGGACTATCGGAGATGGGATAGATAATGCCCGCGTCCAACAACTTCACAATCTCCTTCCTCACAACTTCTTTCATATTCGGGTTGAGTCTTCTTTGCGGTTGCCTAACCGGCTTGAATTTTTCCTCCACCCGGATTTTGTGCATGCAAAAGGAGGGGCTTATCCCTTTTAAATCGGACATAGACCATCCGATTGCAGATTTGTGCTCCCTAAGCACCCTCAACAGCTTCTCTTCTTCCAAGGAATTCAACCCACTACTGATGATAACCGGGAATGAAGAGTTCATCCCAAGGAAAGCATAACGGAGATGGGATGGCAATTCTTTCAACTCTAGCACCGGTGGGTCACCCTTGTCTTCAATTCTCACATCTTCCACCACTTTGTCTTCATCAGTATTCACAACCAGACAAGCCTCCAGAGACTTAATCATGAGATCAACTTCTTCTGCACATACTTCTTCTTCTACATCCTCTACCATTAGAGCTGCTTCTAACGAATCTTCAAACTTATGGTGCAAACTCTTGTCAGATAATGAATCAATGAGGTCTACTATCATGCATGTGTCCTTGTCGCTTGGGTGTTCCATCACTTCAAACACATTAAAGGTGACCTTTTCGTCTTGTACCCGAAGCACCAATTCCCCTTGATTGACATCGATCAAGGCTCTACCTATTGCTAGGAATGGTCTCCCAAGAATCAGAGGAGTATCACCATCTTCAGCCATATCTAACACCACAAAATCTGCTGGAAAAATGAACTTATCTACCTTCACCAACAAATCCTCCACAACACCATAGGGATATGTAATTGAGCGGTCTGCCAGTTGAAGAGAAATCCCTGTTGGTTTTACCTCACCAATCCCCAGCTTCTTGAAAATGGAGAGCGGCATCGATTAATACTTGCCCCTAAATCGCACAATGCTCTCCCTATGTTCGGATGACCAATCGTGCATGGGATAGTGAAACTGCCCGGGTCCTTCATTTTCATTGCAGCTTCCTTTGAAGTATAGCATTGCACTCTTGATAAGCATCACTGTCTCCTCCTTCCACCTTCTCTTGTTTGTAAGGATCTCTTTCATGAATTTTGCGTAGGAAGGCATCTCTTGTAGAGCTTGACAAACGGGATGTTGATTTGTAGCTTTTTGAATACATCCGGGAACTTAGAAAATTGCTGGTCTTTTTGCTTCTTTCTTCATCGTTGGGAGTACGGAATTACTGAAATATGGGGGTAGCTCTATGGGATTATCAACCTCTTCCAGAAACTCTCTTCAAGTCTTCTTCTTCGCAAATACTACATCAACCAATTTCTCCTCTGCGGGTCTTGAGCTTCTACATGAATTGGGATAGAGGTAGTACCTTGGGAAGTTCCGGGTTCTTCATTGTTTACCTCTTCAAACTGCACCTTATCAATTCCAGCATCACTTGTCTTCTCTTCCTTTTCTTTTTCTTGTGGATTCAACACTCTCCCACTTCTTGTAACAATGGCCTTACAGTCTTCCCTTGGGTTCTTCTCAGTATCCCCAGGCAATTGTCCTTGAGGTCTCTCCGCCATCCGCCTTGCTAGTTGGCCCATTTGATGCTCCAAGTTCTTGATTGAGGCATTCGATTTTTATAGTCTCTTGAGTAGCTTGCATGAACTGGCCTAGAAGGTTCTCCAATTTGCTTGAACTCTCTTGAGGAGGCTTTGCTTGAGTATTTGAACTTTGCCCTTGTCTCCAACTAAAGTTGGGATGATTGCGCCACCCCGGATTGTAGGTGTTGGAGTAGGGATCATTTCTAGGCCCTTGGTTGCCCATATAATTTACCTCTTCTTGTCCCGAGCTTCCAACCACATTGATCTCACAGTTTCCATTTGCATGGTTGCCTCCACAGAAATCACACACTGAGGCACCTTGAACTTGAACAGCTTGCAGTTGAGAATTCTGCAGTTGAACCGACCCCAATTGCTTGGTAAGAATAGCCATTTGTGCCTTGAGAGCGCCAATTTCATCCAGCTCTAGAACACCTCTATTGACCATTGACCGAGAACTAGGCATTTGATAGTCATTGTTAGCCATGTTCTCAATCAAGTCCTTTGCTTCTTCCGGTGTCTTTTGACTCAATGTCCCTCCTGCAGCCGCTTCAATCATACTTCTTGAATTCCTGTTGAGCCCATTAACAAATGTTGCAACCTGCTGCCATGTCTCTAGTTCATGATTGGGACAAGCTGTGAGTAAGGACTTGAACCTCTCCCAGGCTTCATATAGTGACTCACCATCCTCTCGTGCAAAGGCATTGATCTCTCGACCTCACCTTAATCATTATTGACGGAGGGAAGAATCGAGATAAAAACTTGTTGACCAAGTCGTTCAGGTGATGATGCTTCCATGAGGATGAGATTGAAGCCATGCCTTGGCTCTATCCCTCAAAGAGAAAGGGAAAAGCCTTAACCGAATGGCCTCATCGGAAGCTCCATTTAACTTGATGGTGTCACACAGCTCAATGAAGGTACCAATGTGAGCATGAGGATCTTCACTCTCCAACCCTCCAAATTGGTTTTCTTTGCACAAGGTGGAGAAGTGATGCCTTGATTTCGAAATTATTGCAGGCCACTGCAGGTCTCACAATCGGAGTTCCACATCTATCAACTCTAGGGGAAGTGTAGTCCCCCATTGTTCTCCTTGGTGCATTCTCTTCTCGCCATGGTGCATATTGCTACTTCAATTTGTGGTTCTTGCACACTAGGTAACTCAACTTGTTGCTCTTGTCTACTAGAAGATGCTCTTTCTCTGTTCTGTCTTGCCTTGGTTTTCTTTCTATTCCTTCTGCAGAGTCTCTCGATCTCAGGTTCGAATTGGAGTTCACCTGGGTCGATTGTACCTCGCATACACTGAACAAACGGAGTAGCACAGAACAAACAGAAAAATAGCACTTGCAGAAATTTACAGCAGAGAAACAGAAAAATAAGAACGAAAGACACAGTAGGAAAACAGAAAATTTTTTTGCCTAAATTAGGAGTCCCCTTTGGTACTCGTGATATTGGCACACCGATCCCCGGCAACGGCGCCAAAAACTTGACACGGACTCGGCAAGTGTACCGGTTCGTTGCAAGTAATAAAACGGTAAGACCGGATATCGTTCTCAGGGATCGTGGACAATTACCACTTCGCAAATTTGACTACTATCTAGGCGATCGAATTCTGGAGTGAAGGTTGTTCTAACATCTAACAAGCAAACAAGAAGAAAATGTTTTTGTTCTTTTTGGATTTTTTTTTCAAACAGTTAATGTGAAAACAGAAAGATGAATAACAATTAGATAGAATTGCTAGGGTTAAACTAAGCTGATCCTCCCTTGATTGTTATGAAATGATAACTAACACAGCTCCTAATTCTATTATGACAACCAAGTCTTTTCTGAGATACTCAAGCCGAATTCCTTAGGTGCATTGAGCCTAAAACCCCAAGTTAAACCCTAATTCCTTAGGTGGATTAACCTGAGATTTTGCATTAAGTAAAGACTTATACGATTGCAAGCACCTCAAGACCTATCCCTAGGCTCATGAACTACTTGGCATTTGATTCATGAGCAAGCTCTAACACCAACCTTCCAGTTATCTATTAAAGCAACTAATCATTCCTAGGGTGATCAAGCCTAAGAAAGCATTAAGCATCGAATCAAACACTCATAAAGAACAAGGAAACTGCATTATAATCAAGTCATTTTTACAACCAAGTTTAGATAGCAATAGTCTAACCCCAACAAAGGGGAGTTTAGCTACACATAATTGAAGATAAAACAAAAGAAAGAATTGCAGAGATGAACAAAGGAGAGAGCTCCATGGAATGATGCACAAAGACCCACACAAAGAGAGGATTTTCTTTAGGGTTTTCTGAATGAATCCTTCTTCTGTTCTGCTCAGTTCTTTTATTACTCGTGGCCGGTCACGGCCGTGATAGCCATCACGGCCAGGCCGTGATAGCCATCACGGCCAGGCCGTGACGGGTTCTGTCTCTTCCAGTTTTGGCCAACTTACTTTCTCGCGCGGCGAGCCATTTCTTCGCGACGCGAGCCCACTTTTGATTCCCGTGATCTCTGTCACGGCCAGACCGTGATCGTCTCTGACTTTTGGAGGTTTCTGGGTCACGGCCGTGATATACATCACGGCCAGGCCGTGATCGTCTCTGACTTTTGGTGGTTTTGGCACAATCACTCTCTCGCGAGGCGAGTTATCATTCGCGTCGCGAACCAACTTTTCACGCCCTTGATCTCTATCACGGCCAAGCCGTGATCGTCTCTGACTTTTGGTGGTTTTGGGTCACGGCCGTGATAGCCATCACGGCCAGGCCGTGACAGATTCTGACTTTTGGCGCCCTTCTTCTTCAGTTTTCAGGCCTTCTCTTCATCTCAGCTTCCTCATGGCTAAAACTTGGGCATTTAATCAAAAATCCCTGCAAAACAACACACAATACCACCTTATCCGTTCCAAATGAAAAACTAAACAAAATCCAACTAAAATGGCCTAACTAAATGCAAATGCATGCAGAAATGTACATGGAAAATGAGGTGAATTCACACTCATCAACACTCTCCCCTTGCTTCTGGTTGGTCGGTGTCGGTCACCGACAGAATCGTTTTCACAGACCCGCACCCGCCCGATGGAAGCCGCCTGGAACCGAGTTTTGAAATCCGATGACCCGATTGCCGACCCGACCCACCCGCACACTGTTTTTTAGCCTCGGTTTTTTTGGGTTCGGGTTGGGTGACGGGTCTTTGTCCACCCCTAGTATCCCCCACTACCCACCCCGTTTGATGAATTTCGTACCAGTCCCCGCTCCATATCCATACGGGTATCCATATTGCGGGTTTTAAACAAATTTATCGATATTTGCAGGTATCCATAGATATCTATGGATATTCAAACATCTCAGAAATTTTTTTATTCACACTTGAAATTCAAACTAATTGCATCAATCAGACTTGATTAGAGTTTCTTGCTACTACGAAAAATTCTTATGTGCTTGAAAAATATTATAGTAAATATACCAAACAATATGATATGTAAAAAATATAATCATACATGTCATGAAAGAGTAATGAAAGGGGAAGGGGCTTGTGAATGATAGGGTTTGGGTGGTGCAGTTGCTAAATTTCACAAACAAAATAAGGGTACTTAAAAAATTAGGGTATTTGGTTTATACATGTATGGGGGTATTTTATTTGTCTTACCTTAGCAGGTACCCGCGAGTATGGATAGTATACTACCCGTCCCCACCCCATTTATAAGCGGGTAGAGAAAATACCCGTTTATTTTATCCGTGGATACCCATTAAGATATTCATTTTCTATCCGTCGTGGATATTATCCATGGGTATCTGCGGGTACGGGTAAAATTTACATCCCTAATCTTACTTCGAAAGTTAATTTAAGTTGTTTGGGTATAACATTTAAAAAATGATTTTTCTTTGTAAGAAATTACAACTAAGGACATGAAAACATTTGCCAATAAACATGCTTGGATAAAAAAGTGTTTTTTAAACATGTTAAAAGTTACTAACATTATCGTACTCATTCATGGCTCCTTCCACCCTAAAATCCTAAGTATGTTCATTCTTGCATTTTATTATTCTTCTTTCCCTACTTTTCTTTCAACTTGGCACCAGCAATGTCAGCGACGATTGCATTATTCTGCCTGTGAATCCTCTTGCTATGAGATATGATGTGATTCTCCTCCTTGAGCAGGTTCCAAGGGCCTCCATCGATTAGGCAAATAATGTTTCGATTAGCGTTATGTGATGGGCGGTTTCTGAGTCGTGAGGGTGTGGAAAGCCCATGAAGAAGTATATATAATAGAAGTGGATCAAAAATGACAGAGTGATGGATAGTAAGATCCACGAAAACTGTATAACATCATCATTCAAAACAAAGCAACACATTGTTCAGGTTGGTTTGGTTCGAGTTTGGCTAACAAAAAAAGGTCCACCTTTTTTGGATACATAAAAAAAGGTCCAACTTAAGCCAATTGATTTGGGCTGATTGAATTTTTCTCTCCTCTAAACCCGTGATTATACCCCTAAGATATGGTAATCTCATTTTTTATGATAGCTTAGAAGCATCTCTCTTAATATCCCTTTTTGGTGTATTAAAAAGTCAATAAAATATATGAATATTCCACCAAACCTGATTTAATAAAATATTCATTTCAAGATATATTGATAGATTATTCTACTTCATTCAGCACTTGTAATGAGTCGAGTCGAGTTGAGTTAGGCTTGACTCAGCCTCAACTCAAGGAGAAATCAACTCATTGTATTAATTCAAGTTTGATAAACTTTAAGCTCATGAGTTATGAGCTAATATCAAGCCTTCAATTAGTTTGAAGTGTGATTCTAGTTTTGTATGATTTAGTTTTTTGGTTTCCCGGGATATCCTCCAAGCGTAACTGCGGAGACTAATGCTTCGAGCTGGGTAGGACCACAAGGACGGCAAAGCTCTCCCTCAAGAGTTTTAACACTGCTGCATTCCCAGGACCAGAATTCGAACTCAAGACCTTTGGTTAAGCTGGAAGAGATCAATATTATCTCATCCAAGCGCTCGTGGGTATATGATTTAGTTTAACTAGACCTCACCTATTTATAAGTGTTTTACCTTCATATAAGAGTTTGGTGAAGTGCATGGTGGGGATAGAACTCTATAATTTTTTTCTCACCTAACTGATAAAATATCTAATATTTATGAAATTAACCTATAAAATATCTATAGTAAAAATCTATGATATTTATAAAATATTTCTAATAATTATTTAGGACATTTCAAAGTAAATTTATTGAAGTTACTTTATAGGCTATTGGGTGCGTTTGGGTAAACAACTTAATTAAGAGCTTAACATATATGATCTTGCATGAGAGCTTATGCCATAAGCGCTTAAAGAAAAAAGAAAGAAAGAAAGGGGCATGATAGGATTCGAATAGTGAAAAACACGGAGAGAGTGTTTAGTGCATAAGCTCTTATGATAATTCCATAAGTTTCTCCCAGTGACTTATGAAAATAAGTCAAAAATTCCTTATGGGATGGCATAAGTTATTTTTATAATTTCTCGCCAAACACATCGTATAAGAGCTTATGTCATCAGATAAGTCAAAAGGAGCTTAAATAAGCTCTTCCAAACGTCACCAAATGTTATATCAAATATCTAAATTATTCGCAAGCTCTTATGATTTAGGTAGCACGAATACTTTAAAATGTTTATTTTATTGAAGTCGAAGACATACCTGTGTTGGACTCTTAAACATCACTAGATATTGTTAGCCTATATTTTATAATCTTATTTTCGCTATGGAAATATAAAAAATGGATATTCATTTAGCTCCAATGACTATCGTGAGCTTTTAGCTTCCATTCATGATATCTAAACTATTCTTAAGCTCTTATGATTTATGTAGTACAAATACATGTGTTGGACCCTTAAACATTACCAAATATTGTTAGCCTACATTTATTTTTATTTTTTGTAAGCAGGAGGGCAAAGCCCAAGACAAAACTATCTATTAACAAAGCTACTAAAAGAGACCTCTACACAATCCTAGAAGAGAAGCTCTCTACAACCAAGAGGGGCTGTAACTAAACAATGCAGGCCTAAATCCTTATAATAGGCTAAATTAGCTATAAAAATATTCAGCTACACAGTTGCCTTCTCTTAAAACACGAGTGAGTCTTTAATAGCAGCAATCATAGGAGCATACGGATGGTTACTCTGACAAGTATTCCGAATAAGCTGGTTAGCAACCTCAAAATCACTCCAACAAAAGTTTAGAGAAATTTAACTCCCAAGCCAACATTACCGGTTTTAGCTCCTTTAACTCTCATGAACTTTTGGCTTCCATTCACAAGTTAATATCCTTAATATCACATGTTAAGGCATATTATGATAGGCCCCGATTGACTTATAATTTACAAAACTTAGCATCCTACGAATTGGACTCATGAAACATCATAAAAGGGTGCATCTTAAAAGTATAATACAAAAATTTCACATTTATGAATTGTCAATAAAAGGGTGCATCTTAAAAGTATAATACAAAAATTTCTCATTTATGAATTGTCAATATTAGAACATACTCGTAACCTTTTTTAAGGGATCACTGATTCTTGTAGTTTTTTTTTTCATGTGGATCAGTTTCTGAAGAAAAGTTAAGCCCATGGGGGTCCACCCCTACTGGTAGGGCTCTTCTAAACAATGTTACCAAAGGTGCTGCTCAGAATAACACAAGGCCAAAGAGACAACAGTTCAGTTTCATCCATATAACTCCCAATGGAAGTTGTTGCTCATTAAAGCAAATATATTATTGAACCCATCTTCACCTCCCCCTTCCCCTTTTCTCTCTCTATCAAATAGCAAAACTAGGCCACAAATGAAAAGTTCAATTATTGAATAACTTTATTACAATCTTTTCAAACTTTTCTTTCTAGCATCTATCTTCTTCTTGTCTGGTTGAACTTTTGCTTGCACACCTTCCTTCTTTTGTGGTGCAGTAGCAACAGAAACTGCTGTAGCAGCAGTAGAACCATTAACAATTGTGTCGGTCGTAACAACTGCCGCCTGTTCCTGACCATTTCCTCTTGTTGCTGTGGTTGAGGGGGCTAATGGGGACTGCAATGGCAATGCAGCAGCAGCAGCAGGTGGTGCAGTCTTAATTTCAGCACTAAGCACTGAGGTGTTTGTCTGATCAACATTCAGAGCAGTTGTTGATTCAGATATAGCTCCACTCTTAAATTTTGGCTTTGGTTTTGCATGGATTCCAGTGTAAAGCCTGCATGAAACAAGTGAAGCACCTCAATAACACCAAAAAGGGGGAAATTTTTACAAATCAAGTTTGTAAAAACTAGCATGGAAACCAGCTCCTCCAACCTGCAGGTTTATTGAACTCATGAAAATTTTACCAAACTCGAGAAAATGAATCCGGAGTTTATAATCAAGATCAGTCTACTCAGAAAGGTCGCTTAAACGAGGTAGTCAAGATCAGGATCAGAAAGATAGGTGACTAGCAGAACTTAGGCAGATGAAGAAAACAATCCATTGATTTTTTTTTTAAATGAAACTCAATTAAATTGTTGCTTAAAATTCATTTGCCACATAAGACTCCAGAATGAGGTTATACTTAGTAAGTCAAAATTATCGGCTTAACTCACCTGGCATGTCTAGCATACTCCTCATAGTTTTCAAGCAGCAATTTGCCAGCCTGTTCATTTAGAGCTGATTCTGGAAATGGTTCAATCAATAGACACCTAACAACCTGTTCATTATGAGAACAAATGTTAGTAAATGCGAAGACCAATCATGTAAAACTAAATTCAAAAAATAAATAGCTCTTCTTAGTTTCTCTTATAAGTAGATAGGTCAAAAGAATTAATACAGTAAGATTTAGCTTAACTGTAGCCAAAACACTTACAATAAGAACATGTCGTAACCCGAGGCTAGGATTCCAATCCTTTTTAAGTGTGTTGACACAAATCTCTCCATTGGTTGCAATGTTTGGATGGAAAATCTTGGTCAGGAAAAAACCTACAACATTAAATTCAATGGCTTCACACGTTTAACAGTGTCACAAAACACAATAGAATATATGTGATTCTTTTACATAACGTGAAGGAATAAGGACTACAGGGCCAATAAATGTCTTTACTCTTTTGGTTAAACAAAAACTGAATCCATCTAATAAAAAATTTCAAAAAGAGAAAAAGAAAGTTTACATAACCAAGTTAAACCTCTAAAGGAAAAACTACAATATAATTCTGTATTGATAATGTAACTAGCAGGTAGTAAAATGGTCCATTCGACAGTCTAAACATACCTTTAGGTGGAGAATGCGGAAAATCATGGGACAGTAACAACTTCATACGGAAAACTCCATTCTCGTAAGGAGTCCCAGCTGCAAGAACATATAAATCTGTTTCAGCTTGAGCTCTCTATTCCTCAGCCGTACATTAGAAATTAGAAAGTAGAAACATAAAGTTACTTGCCTGGACCGTCAACATCAGCATATATTGTAGAAAAATCATCATCATTTACCACAACTTTAATGCCCTCGGGAGGGGATTCATCAAGATTTTTCAATTCCTTGGCAAGTTGCTTTATTACATTTGGTGGAAGATTCTCATTAGTTGCCTAAATTGAAGCACAATACTACAATGTAAGAATATTAAACACCCACAACAGAATCAAACAACCATGCCACATTTATTCATATAAATTGGCAAATGACACATGAACTGTATAAATATAGCACCAGTTACATAGGTAGAGAAGTGCTTACCATCAGCACAGATAGCACCTCACTCTCTGTTTTGTTCTGTCACTGAGTAGGAATGAACCCTTCTCAAATAATTAACTAAAAAATTCTCAAATTGGCTGCACAAAGTAAAAGGTGCAATCAAAGTGTAAGCAAAAGTTCCCGTGAAGGTAATTCAGATCAGGAATAAGTGAAAAAATAAAACTGGTTTTGTAAAAAAAAATCCACATAATTTATGCATAAACTTGCATACAGTATCTGTATTAATGAACAAGAATGTCAAAATACGAGAAAAAAAGATAATAGAGACAACAAGCACCATACAGGCAGGATGGGACCAAGATGAAGTAACCACTAACGATACATTCACATACCAAATAAGCTTCTGAGTTCTAGTCAGATATACCAATATAAAAAATGCATTTTCACTTTAACTAAACCCCAATAGGAGGGGTAGATGAACTCACATGAGTTTAAAGATTTCAGTGTTACTTACTCCATTACAACACCCTAATATTACACCGTTCAAGTAAAGAATGGGAAACTTGTAATGCATAAATTTTAAATTGCTGATAGACTAGTAAAAGAAGGGGACCCTTGGCACAATGGTTGGGGTTGTCGCCACTTATATTCAACACACCAATGTCTGACATACTGTCAAAATCACTTGGAGGCTTGTAGCTAAAAATATTGTAACTTGTAAGCTCGGATCATTTTTTTCAAATTAGTATTACACAAACATGGGATTCAAACAAAAAATATACTTGAATCTGCAGTAGAAAGAAGATGCTGAATGTAAAATCATCACTCACTTTCAGTTTTAAGGAAATCTAGGTTCATATATAACCTAAAACAATAGCAGTGTGTGAAGACTGAATACCAATATTGCATTTCCAGCAGAAAAACCAACAATACTCAAATAAGTGAATAACCGATTGTGAGTTGCGACCCAAACTCAATATGCACCGCTTGAAAACTATGAGGAGTATGCGAGACACTTCTACACATTACAGAACAAAAAATTCGAAAAATTGAATACCCTAAGAAGAATAACACAAACACAACCAGCTCCCCAGGAAATGAATTACCAAAATTCTCAAGTAAAAACCCACATAGAACAAAAGAGAAACAAGCAACTGACATAGAGCTCCTGAACCTGAATTCAACTCATCTACCAAAACCCTTAACATAAACAACATATAACCAATCACTTTTCCTCCCACAAAAGAAAAAATACTGGGAATAAAAAAAAAAATCTCTTTTAACACACAAGATACCAATCACACGGGCAAAACCCTAATGGGAAAAATGAAAACCCCAGAATCTCAATATTCCTAATCTACCATGAAAGTAATCACACCAAAGGAAAGGAACTTATCAGATTGGAAAAGCATCATTGACAGTGCATGATATAGGCAAAAAAAAAAATCTGGGGTATCATCAAAATCTAAAATTTAACACAGAATTTGAAGAAAGGAAGCGAATTGCTGACACAGTTGCACGCAAAATGCGAAACCCACAAAAGCAAAATCAAATGAAAATGCATGAACTGCAAAATCCAGATAGGAAAATTCACCTTCACAGAACAAAACAGAAGCTTTCAGGGTGGGAGAGGAGAGAGAAAGAGAGAAGAGGGAGTGAGAAAAAGAAGAGAGATCCCTCCTTGAAATAAATGAATGATTGATTGATTGGTGGAACTTTGAGGACACAAAATTTTAATATTTATTTTCTGCAAGGTAGGAAAGGAAAATGGAGATGCCATGTTTTACTTTTAATTAATCAATTTAATTAATAAAATATTAATAAAAAAATTTAATAATCAGTATATATTCTTGGTATAAAGATTTTTTTTACTGATTCAATTAATCAATAATTATCACATTATTAAAACTATTTGATTCTTATTATATTTTTTTTAAATTATTCATATTTTGATTTTAATTGATTGACAATTGACAATGTAAAACTTTACAGTAATAAAATATTATAATTAAACTTATAATAATAGTAAAAAGAGATATGATTTGATGAATTTAGTAAGTGAATTCATTAATTGCTTAATCAGAAGATTAGGTTTAAAAATTATGAATTTGAAATGACGTGTTGCTAGCCAACAGCTTCTGGTTTTATAGACGTTGGATCCTTCATGTCTTCCTCAAGTTGAAAGATGTCCCACGCGCTCTGGTCGAGCGTGGTCACGCGTGTGTTTACAACGGTACGATTGATTAACAGATGATTTGAAAATACAGTAATTTTACTCGTACCACTGCACACCAATCAAACTCATTTCCTTAAACACAAATTTTAGATATCGTGATATTATATATATTTATTTTTATATTTCACTTATTTTTTATCTTTTTTATATACATGATCTTCAAAAATACAATCTAAAAACAAAGGAGATACATAAAATATCATCATTTTATATAAAAAATCATTCATCAATAAACAATGTAACGTACATTGTGTATCTAGATCTAGGCTGGGGATATTATTATTACTGCCCCTTTTAATTTTATTTATTTATATTTTTTTTGGTTATTCAATATTTATATTTTTTTCTTGATAAAAAAAATATTTATAATTTTTTAAAAAAAGAATTAATTTTTTTATTGGTAAATACTAAATACAGAATATAAATGGGTATTTGCAAATGTTAATAACCTCACCGTACTGAGATCAGAGATGCACTGCTTTTATTATATTTTTAATTATTTAATTAATTAAAAATGTGTTGTTAATTCGTCAAAAAAAACAATGTATTATTAAATTATTGAAAAAATGACTATTGTAATTAGTATGTGGAAACTTTAACTTTATAATGATTGTTCATACAATATAAATGACTTTACGTTACTCAATATTGTATATTAAATCTGAATCTTTACTCTTACACTTACTTTTAAATATGACACACACTCCAAAACTTTTTTATTTTATAGCGAGTCAAGTAACTTCATGTAAATTAAATAGATCAATTTCTGAATTTCCCCCCTGATGTTACCAAAAGAAATAGATCTTTTTTACATTTTAGTTGTAAATACATTTTCAAATTCATTAATTAATTGTTATAATACTTAAAATTCGTTGATTATTTAATTATTTTCATTTACTTTTTTCACTTTCAGGACTAAGGAATTCAAAATAATTTTTACACCCGAGTTCTTTGACCTCAAATAAATAAATTTTTCGAAAACAACCAGCGAATTAAAGTTTTATTTTCCGCAACAAGTTAACGGGTGACTATGTGATGACCCAGATTCGAGTGTATCATTAGTGATACCAGAGCTGGTCGAGTCTTTCGGAAATGTTAGGGAATATGTCTGTTGTGTTGATGTTGTGTTCTCTGATTAAGATTTGTTTGAATTACTTCTTAGAAATAACGTGTGTTAATAAGTAAGTGATTTATTTTCTGGTGGTGGCCTAACGGATTTAGTCAAGTGAAACACATATCAAAGGAATGCAATGCACTGAAACATGTATCTGCTGTCAACAACATCAGGACAAACAAATAGACGGCGAATGAGAGAATTTATACTTTGAGCTGCGCTAAAACTTCGAACTCCGATGAATTCCTACCAGGTGATTGTGACATAGATGGTAATCTCCTAACTGTACTTTATGATTCTGGTGCGATACATTCATTTATTTCAATGGAATGTCTGAAACTGTTGAAATTGCTTGTTTCTTCATTATCGTATGCTCTGATTGTTTCAACCCCTACTGCTAAGCCAGTTACTGTCAATTCTATTTGCTTGAACTGTCATGTTGCTGTTTAGGATAGACACTTTCTTGATAAAAGGAGTTTCTCGATAAGACTTAGTGCCTGTTTGGTTGAGATTGTTCTCAACGCAAATGGCAATTTTTTTCAGTTTGGGGTCACTGTTCATGCATCTGGGTACTGTTCATTCGTTTGTTTACGAAACTCCATTGGAAATAATTGATTCCTGGTGGGTCAAAACTGAGTTTTGTGGAAGCAAAAATTTCTAGCTTTTCCGTTGAAAATAATTGATTCTAGATGTAGGACCCACAAAATTCTACATATTTACACTTCAAAAGTGATTTTACTTTATCATCCAAACAAAATCAATTCTTCTAAACCCACTTTTAAAATATTGTTACCAAACACAATCAATTTTTTTAACCTTGATTTTTTTCAAAATCAATTCTTCCAAAATCAATTCTATCAAAATCTAAAACAATTAATCTAGTCACTTTTACTTTTGTTGGAAGTGATCCAGTCTGAATTCTTGTCGGACTGTTGTTCTTTTAAATCGTTGTTAACAAAATTCTTGTGAAAGAAGGAGCTTTATTAGATTCAAGCTTGTAAATGTGTATCGATCATGCATTTTTACATCCATGAACCTATTAGAGAATCTGTCATGCACGGGACATTCTTATATTTTTTTTTTCAGATCGATAAAATTCTTCTATATATACTTTCTTGTGAAATTAAGGCTTCAAGATCTTTCAATCCTGTCTAGCTTCGTGTCATGAAATTTCGAGGACAATTTTTTTTAAGAGGGGTAGTCTGTGACACCCTGACTTTTCGTTGTTTTCTAATATCGGAAATTTATATAAATACGTTTATATTTTTATCCGAGTCTTGGAAAATGTTTTTAATTAAACCGAAACCTTATTTACACTCTACTTTACCGTAGAGAGCTACGATTAAAATTTAGGTTGAAAAGCCAGACGAATCCCGGTTTGTGAATTTCACTGACAGTATATTTATACTGCTCAGAAAACCTAACTTTGACTCGTGAACGAAAAAATTAAGGTTTTTATTTAATTTTCTATGATTTTGGTTATTTTGAAATATTTCACTAAAAAGTGAAATATTATATTTTATCCGGGTGTCGTATTGAATTGGGGAAAGCAACGGAGCAAATTACGGGATTTCCGGGATCTGCTAACGGATAATATCAACGAGTCACACATGATAAATCACCATGTGAATGCATTAATGGTGCACGTGGCATCATGATGACATTTTAAGGATTTTGCACTTAAGACCTTAAACTTTCTCTTAATTGCTTTTTAGTCTTGAGTTAATTTTTCAAGTTGTCTTTGACATTTGGGCCAATTTCTTGCCATCCAAACCATGTTGGGCTGCAACCTTATGGCCCAATATCATAGCCAATACTTCAATTTCGTCAACCAATTTCCTACTATTAATTTTTCTACGCCTTTGATTAAAGTCTTAAACATTTTGATGTTGGGAAATTAGTATTGGGCTTGGATTTGTCCTAAGCCCAATTTCGCATGGCCCAAGGCCCATGGAGGCTTGCTTCGTCTATTCTCATGAGTCACCAAGCTTCTCCATTCTTCTCATTTCTTCTCCACTCTTCCACTTTGTTCATCTTTTTTCTTAACACAAAAGGCTTGAGTTTGTGAAGCAAGTGTTGGATTTCTTGCCATTTTTCAAGTTCTAAGAGGTGATTCTTCATCTTCATCTCCATTTAATGTCATGTTCTTCATAAAGTTTTCTATTTCAAAGCTTGAATCATCATGTTCCATCTATGTTCATCTTTATGTTCTTAACTTAGTAAAATCTTAGAAAAATCCTAAAATTATGAAATCAATTTCTATGTTCCTATTATCATCTCTACTATCATAACCCAAGAGATTATTGTAAACAAAGTCTTCCTCCCTAAATTTTTGATCAAGGCCGAAGCCTATATGCATGGTTGGAGGAAACTTTTGTTGGTTTTTCTTGAAAGTGATCATAGATCTCACCTTTCTAGTATGTATACATGATGAATCCAAGTGCTTATGTCAAACTAAAATTTCTTGCCATGTTTTTGTGTCTTGGCCGAATTCATACCTTGATGAACTTGGAGGTTTTTGTTTCAACCTTAGTTGGTTAATCATTAATCCTATGTCTTAAGTACTTAGGATCATTAATCCAATGACTTAATCAAGTTTAGAAATTTTAAGCCACTAAACCCATGGAGACCGTGACCTAGTATAGAGAATTAGGTGATTTTATGTTTTTTGTTTTGACTTGTGTGATGGTGGTTTGTTGAAGGTTGAAGTTGTTGCTCGTACGTGTGTCACCGATCTTCGAAATTGTGTCAAAGTTAATCGGAAGCTTAATTCTTCAAGAGGTAAGGGGGGATTAATATTGCCTGAGGGATTTTTCCGATGGCTATGTGCTATTTGTTTGTGGTCTGTATGTTTATTTAGGGTTGTTAGTTATTGTATTTTATCTATGTTTCTCTTCTTCTTTTAATTGATTATCTGTTGTTAATTAATTATCTGCAGTCATATATTATAGTGTTGTGATGCATGATCTGCCTGGGTTAATTATTATAATGATGTTGTTGGATGTTGTTTGAGAAGCCTAACAGTGGTCAATACTCAATTAATTAAACGAGGTAAAAGCTTTAAGAAGATATACGGAGAATATTCAATGTTTAACTGAGAGATATTGGAGTATATTTTGTCTAAATAATTATTTGAAAAAAATAAGAATTTTCCGAAAATATTATTATTTTAATGATTTATCAGTGTAAAAGTAATCTATGAGTTACTTTGAGGACGTAACCGTGAAATTATTTTTGTATTGTTAATTTTTGTGCGAATGATTTCGAAGAAATATAAATAGTTATTTCGTGAAATTTATTTTCGAAAATAACTTAATCATGAATTTAGAAAATTATTTACGGAAAAAAAGTCAAATTTAGACTTAAACTTATTTTAAAACGTTAAACGGCGATTAGTTATGAAAACACGGTTACATAAAGTATTTTCTTAAAATAGCAGAATTTCTATAGTCTCAAGTGACTCTTCTTTCGAAACATAAGGCTTTCAGGAAAAAGGATTTCAAGTAATTGATGATTTTATAAAGGAATTTCAAATTTTGAAATAGTATTATGAAATCGAGTTTTTCGCCAACGGTGTAAACGGTGATGTTTTGCAAACGATGTACACGCTGATATTGAACTTAGTAACCGAGACGTTCGGGTCCTAGTGTTCTTATGATGTTTTGGACTGTGTGTCCTGCCTGTGGACTTCGTTTCCTAATTACGGTGTAAATAACGAATATTATTTTTCTACTATCACAGATATAAGCTTGATGCATCGGTCTAGGGTTTCGCGACTAAGCACTCGGATTGCATGTCCTGTGTTGATAATAAAAGATTTTAAGACATTGAAAACTATGGTGGTCGTAAGCTTTTGAGCTTTGGCAAAGGAAATATTATACACGAAGAAAACGAGAAGTATAAAATGTTTTACATGCATTCATTGGCAGATGTGCCCACGTTTTATGTATGGTGCCTTGGTGAATAAGGTATTCCATGCTACGAAGTATTTATGGTGCTTTAATGAATAAAGTATTTCATGCCACGAAGTGCCTAATATACCTGGCTATCGAGCTTGATCATCTTATTTACACGGTGTTCTTGTATAGTTTTTCAAACGATGATGTTTCGGGTATGACATCCAATGATGCCTACTTGTTTATTTAAGAACTGACGTTGTATGAAAATGTATATGTTTATATGCTTTCCTTTGAGTCGCGCATGTAGTTATCGAGTTAAATCCATATATTGGTTTCTCACCCTTACAAATATATCAGGTTCTTCTGGTAATTACCATTGTATCTTGGGATACTAGTACAGATGAAGCGAAGGAGTTCTTTAAGTCACTTGCGGACTTAGATTCTAGATGCTTGAAGAAGTATCTGTTCGTTGGAAAGATCACGGGGGTCTTTCCAATAATGTCTTGTAGAGCGACCAACTTAGGAGTCTTGTTTTGGGTTTTATGTTGAAAAGGTCGGTAACTGTGATGTTGAAATATTATCTTTGTTTTATATTTCTCTTTTTGGAAATTGAGACCTTTTTAAAATAAAAACGGTATGTTGTGATGACTTCTTTAAGAGTATAACTTTACTATTTATTGTATGTATTAAGGTGTTCTAGAGTTATTCGCGGAAGAAAATTTTTACACCCGAGAGTTCTTTCACCTCAAATAAATATATTTTCCAAAAGCAACCAGCGAATTAAAGTTTTATTTTTCACAATGAGTTAACGGGTAACTATGTGATAGCCCAGATTAGGGTGTCACAATATTAATTTTTTACTAAAAAGTATTTTGATTACTCCCAATCAAGTATTGTACGATAAAAAAAAACCTTAAACTTAATTACAAAATGTATTATGCAAAAAACTTTATCAAAAAAAAATATCAAATAAATATTATGTGTATAATAATGGTATTATTTGGTAAAAAAGTTACAAACTTTATTCAATTAATTCTTTTCGTTCACATATTTTTTTTAATTTTTTTTTTGAAATAATGGTATATCCTCTTCAATGATTATTAATAAAAACTACCCTTCTATAGTAAAATAGATGAAGTTATTATTCTTGAACTTGACCTGTTCTTTAGTTAAAAAAAAAAAAAAGGAACTTGACCTGTTCTCCGCGATAACATATGTTCTCCCACAAAATGTGTCATGATTTGTATCATGATTCTAGTTTTTTTTTTTTTAAAGGAATCGTGATTTGGTCAATTCATTTTAATATCTATTAATTATTAATGAGAGATTATGAGTGTGTTTGCTTTTGTTTTTGAAAATAATGAAAAGCTGAAAAAAAATCATTTTCAGGATTAAAATGAAAAAGAACTTTAATTAGCTTTCGGAAAAAAAATCAATTTTTATAACTAACTACTGTTTAAAAAAAAAGAGAGTTTTTTTATTGTAAACAAACACAAATTTGTTTCTATTTTTCTTTAAAATATCTACAAATAATCAATAAATTATTTTATATCAAATTATTTATTTTTTAATCTTAAACAAATGTGCTCTATATTTCTTGACCAATTAGAATCCATGACATATTATCCTTTCTTGTATAAAAAAATGTATTATCCTTTCCTTATTTATATCGTTCTTAATGAGTCGTGTAATTTCATTTCAAAATTTTTTTTTGAGTCATGTACTTTCACGTTTCTTATTATTTTTATCATTCTCAAATTTATACTTTTAAATGTTAATTGTATATTACACAATTGTGTCCACGAATCAATTGCACCACTCTCAGTTTTTTTATTAATTTTTAGCTTATTTCACAATCGCATCTGTCAATTATTTTCATGGGCTTTTTTATTCATTGATTTTATTAAATTTATTGCAATTTTTTAAAATTTCAAATTAGATTGGTTATTATATCTCAATCTTTTACTCTCAAATAATTAAAATTTTTATTTCACATTCGTCTCCACAAATTAATTACATTATCTTTTTTGTTCATTGATTTTAACAAATTCTATATTGACATCATCAATTAACTGGAGTATTGTTTTTTGTCATTGTCAAGCGCAAAAGCTCTACGAGGACAATAGTATAGTGTTATATAATAGTCTTCTCAATTTTTTAACCTGGAATTCTAAAAATGATGCAATCATGAGAAAATGTCCAAATTTATGCTTCAACTCATTTTTATTTTTGTTTTCAGGGTGTTGCTTTTATGGGCCCGTTTGTTTTAAATTTTGATAGAATTGATTTTGGAAGAATTGATTTTAGAAGAATCAAGGTTAAAAAAATTGATTATATTTGGTAACAATATTTTAAAAGTGGGTTTAGAAGAATTGATTTTGTTTGAATGATAAAGTAAAATCACTTTTGAAGTATAAATATGTAGAATTTTATGGGTCTTATATCTATAATCAATTATTTTCAACAGAAAAGCTAAAAATTTTTGATTCCATAAAATTTAATTTTAACCTATAAGAAATCAATTATTTCCTATAAAATTTCATAAACAAACGAATCAACAATATTCAAAGGTATGAACAATGATCCGAAACTGGTATCTCAATCAAACACTATGTATCTCTTTCAGATAAAATGCATGGTTTGAAGATGACACTGACATACAAGACAGATTGAGTGATGCATCTAATCTTGTCTCTCAAAATCAACGAGACATTTTCTCAATCACATCGCTACCAAAGTTCATAATAAAAGCATCATATACTTCATCATTTATAAGACACTATTTCAATAGTAATAATTAATTTAATTAGCATAATTTTATTCTTTCACTAGGAGTATATAAAATTATATTAACTCAATCTAACCACTTTAAAATTGAAATTTTATTCTTTGCGTCGTTTGGAACGCTAGAGATTGAGGTCAGGGAAGTGGATGATAAAGAAATTAAATGAGTGGAAAAGACAACTTCCACTATTTGGATTAGCAAAGAATGTTGAGAGGAAGGTTTAATGAACTTTTGCTCCTTATATTTGAGGTGAGTTTTGATTATGATCTTTAATAAAAAAAAAAATGCAATGGTTTTGGTTCATGACAAATTTAAAACATTGGTTTTAGTCTCGGTGTTATTTCAAATGTTGGTTTTAGTTTCCAGGTATTGCTTTGCACATCCTCAATATCTTTTAGTAATAACTCCAAGAACCACCTTCAACTCTTGTTTCTTTCTTGCTCAACCACCTCAAAAGCCAAGGAAAAGTACCAATCATTTATGTCCCTCCCAACTGTTATCAGTAGATCGATGTCTCCTATACTTTCTTTAGGTGACAGCCATCAACCCTGACGAATGGTCTACAACCAGCTACAAAACCTCTTTTGCAGCCTTCAAGATATATATAGAATCTTCCAAACCAAGGTTGCAAATTAGAACTAGGCCTATCTAACTTTAGGAACTAAAACCAACGTTTTAAAATTGTCAATGACCAAAACCATTGCAAAAAAATATGTCGGGGACCAAAACCGAAACTCACCTAAAATGTAGGGATCAAAAAGTTCATTAAACCTAAGAGGAACGAAGTGTTTAAGTGGGACCCACAAAAAATCGCTCCATTCAGAGATTTCTATGGGGAGAAGAGAGAAATTAATGAGAATATGAGATGCCAATTTTACCTTTTTATAATTTCAAGAATAAGATAAAATATCATTATTGTTATAAGGATAAAAATGTCTTTATATCAAAACTAAGTCTGTTTGCTTTGTTTTCACTTTCCTATTTTTATTTTCTGTTTTCAGAAATAATTACAAAATCGTCACCTTTTTTCATTATGTTCGTGTTTTCATAAATTTATATTATAAACATTGAAAACAACTTTTCATTGTTTTCACTGTTTCGTATACAAATCGTTGGACACATGAAACAAAATGAAAACAATGTGTCAATTTTGTATTTATTTCTGAAAACAAAAAATGAAAGCAAGAAACTGAAAACAAATCAAATAGGCAACATTTCTTTCTCTTTTACTCATTTCCTTTTTCTCTCAATCCAAACAATTTAAAAATTCTCTCATTCTCTACTAATTTTCTCTTCTCTCCTACTTCTTTCCATCCTACTTCTTTCCTTCCAACTTCTTCTCATGCCCAAACATATATAAGACATTTCTCTCAATCGTTCGGATACCATCGTGGATGTTACTCAACCTTTAAAACTAGGAATAAAGCTTTTCTAAAGTGAGCAAAAGTGTAAAGTTAGAAAATACGGGTGTATCTACTCTTGATTAGTTAAAGTGTAATGATATTTGTGAACACCCCATTTTGACCGGGTCTCTTAGTATTCACTAATTTTTTTTTTCAAAAATAAAAATAATAAAATAAAAATTTGAAAAGAAAATAAAAACCCATATCATCCTCCTCCCCAGCAACCACTTTATTTTGAATTTGAATTTAATTTTCAAATTAGAGATATGAATGTTAACCTGGGCATATTTTTAGGATCAGGATCGGATAACAACCCTAAATCTATGTGGAATTTTAGGATCAGGATCGGAGGGATTGACATTATAAAAATCACAATAGGGGCATATTGTTGAGGGGGCTCATTTGCGCACTATTCATCATACTCCCGTCTGCGTACTGTTCATCAGACTTTTAATCTGCCTACACCACGTTCTTGTACCCGTTCTCTTCAAATCATCACTTTCTCTATACTCATGGCAAAAAACAACTTCCCAAGTCCAAACCAGTAGCCTCTACCATCGCTCTCACCCGTCTCCTTCTTCCTTTCTACCATCCCTCTCATCCATCTCTTTCTTCCTCTTTACCATCCCTCTCATCCATCTCCTTCTTCCTCTCAACCATCCCTCTCATCCATCTCTTTCTTCCTCTCATCTCCCTCAAGACTTCATTCCCTTCATCTCTCTCAAAACACCATCCCTCTCATCCCTCTCCTTCTTCCCCTCACCACGCCGCCGGCCTCGAGTCCACCACCTCTCATCTTCCAAGCTCCGCCACCTCGTGCGACTCAGACCCACGCACACCACGACTCGGATCTGGTCTCTTTCTGCCGTCCCTCCTCGCGCCGCCAGCACCACTCCCGCAGCGGCTCGCCCCGGACCCGGATCCACTACCGTCTCAGCCACCACGACGTTGCTGTGATCCACGAGGCGCACCTCCGTTCCGCCCTCGCAGTCTCGCCGCCCCGTCGTCTTGAACTGTCTCTGCATCCACCCCTGAGGTGACCCACGAACCAGACCTTCAAAGTGCCAAACTTTGGTTTTGTTTTTTTTTCCTCTGCAACTTTGGCGTTAGAAAGCAGAAGGTTCCGGTCTTTATTTCTTTGTGTTGATCTGATCATTTTTTTTATTCATTTATTTTCTTTCCTTGTTTATTTGTTAAAATAAATAAAAACATATATATAAAAAAAAAGGTAATCACTTAATAATGAGATTGTTTTGTGAGATGTATCACATTCAATTCGTAAGTTTGAGATAGCTCTGTGGACGTGCATGTCATGCTCTATCTTGCTTAGAATCTTTTAAAAAAAAGAAATTATTAAAAATTAAGAAATAGAAAAAACAAAAAAAAAAATCCTTTTAAATAAATATTTTTTTCATAAAAATTAAGATTAATCAATAAACTAAACATTTTTCTACAAGAACTACGTGGCTTTGAGTTTCCCCATCGAAGCAGGGAATACGTAGGAGCGGGATCAATCATCTCGTCAAGCCAAAATTAATTTTTCCATTATTTTTGTGTTCTTTTAATTTATTTAACGCGGATAATTAATTAATAATTTATTTAATGTTTTTCCGGGTTGCTCTATGACAAGTGTCATGCTCAATCCCCTAACTTTGAGGTTGCCCTATGGACTTACGTGCCATGTTCAATCCCGTTTAGGATTTATCAATAATATTTATTTTTTTAAAAAAAAATTAAATAAAAAAACCCAATAAAGAAACATAAAAAATAAAGAAAATATTAATAAATAAACAAATCTTTCCTCGCAAATATTTTTGGGGTAAACAAATAAATAATTTAATTTTGCACGATTAATTCAAGGTACCATTCGTAGGATGGGCGATGTAGGGTACTTAACACCTTCCCTACTCGTAACCGACTCCCGAACTCAAATTGGTTTCAAAGACCATTTTTTAAAGGTTTTCCAATTTTTTTCCTAAATTAAATAAAATTGGTGGCGACTCTACTTTTCCTTAAAATTTCTTTTTATTGCCGTCCCTGCCGTAATTTTTTGTTGTGACAGATGGCGACTCCACTGGGGAAATTTTCGAGAGTCAAGCCTAATTAATGAGTTGTGCATTTTGGTATTTATTGTTTACCCCTTTTTATTGTTTTCTTTTATTTTTTATATATATTTGTTTCCTTTTTGCTTTAATAATTATTTTTTACATTAGGATAAAAGACCATGATATTTTTATTTTTATTTTGTTTGCTTGTCGAGCAGGTTCAAGTAGTTATGTATTAGGATCGTACAGGTTTGTATGCCTCCAGCACACACAACACCGACACTCATTTTCACACACTTTCAGCTCTATACCCGAGCTTGTGGGACCTTAAGGATTAGGCGGTGACTCGGCATTGTCATTGAAGGCCTAGTGCCTCTCTGATATTTGTTGACTCACCACTCGGATTGTTACTAGTGTCATGGACTAATCATCCTGGAGGGTTTATCCCTACTTGTGATTAGGTTCATGAACTAGGTCCTTGACAAGGGCAATTTGGGGACCATAACCTTTAGAAGTCTAGACCCGTCCTAAAGTTTATACTACTAAATTGACTTAGTGGCCGCTTGACTTAGAAGTTACCATCATAGGTACCCTTGATTAGGCCCTACCTCTTAAGACATTGGAGGCGTACCATATCTCTCTTGTATTTTTCTATCCATTTACTTATTTATTTATTTATTTATTTATTTATTTTTACTTCATTTCCCTTTGTGTTTTAACAAATGAATAATAAATAAAAAAAATACATATTATATATATATTGTTTTATTTATTTTATTTTATTTATTTTTATTCTTATTATTTATTTATTTTTTTTTTTTTGTAAAAAAATATTTTTTTAGGTGACTCTTTTTTTGTGTGAAGGAAAGACACTATCTATGTAGCAAGAAACAGAAATGTCTAACTCTAGCAATGCAATTGGCCTGAAGAAGAATATTAGAGTTGACGTGAAAATCAATGATGTGAAGACTTTAATGAAAATCAGTCGCTTGATGCCAAAAGAAGTATGTTCCGAGTTTGCAAGCAAGTATGGGAAGATTTTGGACTTATTACACATACATGTAGATGCTTTGGGCTTGAGTGCTTTGGCCCAATATTGGAACCCGAATTTGAGGTGTTTCGAATTGCCGAATTTGGATACGACACCGACTATAGAAGAATATGCTTACATGCTACGGATGCCTCTTCCAAGGGAGTCTCGTGTTTATTTCTATTATGGCCATCATGTTAGTGATGGGAAGGTTGCAGAGTTGTTGGGAATTCTACCGAAGCCATCAGACAAAATGGAAAAAGGAGCTATCAGAGGTCTGAGGCGAAGATTCCTTGAAGTTTATCTCCAGGAACTAGCACGACAAAATAATTGGGTTATCTTCAAGCGGGTGTTAGCTTTAACCATTTATGGGCTGGTGCTTTTCCCCTTTATACCAGACATGGTGGATTACGCAGCCTTGGATGTCTACTACAAGGTCGAAGAATATACTGTGAATCTTGTTCCCACAATTTTGGCAGAAACATTCCTATCATTGCAAGTTTGCCATGAAAGTCAACAAGGCAAATTACGATGTTGTGCACAAATGTTGTATGTCTGGATCGTGACTCACATGTATGCTCGAAATTATGTTAGTGGGATTGATGACCCTTTGAGGAGATTCCATCACATTCCGATAAAGCCGCACAAACCCAATGAATGGAGACAAGAATTTGATAAGGTTGATTCGAAAGCTTTTTGATGGATGTGTCCTTGGTATAAAGGAAATACAGTCATATTCAGTTGTGGGAATTTCTCGAATATTCCTTTGATGGGACCAAGGGGTTGCGTGTCATATTCTCCGGCACTTGTGATTCGACAATTGAAATGGACTCAACAAGAATCTCTTGAAGAAGTGTTAGGTGGAATTTCGTTCTTATATCAAGAATGCGAGGTTGTCAAGAATACAACAATAGCTGTTAGATCCGCCTGGAGCAACATCCGGGTACTGGGATCCAATGAGTTGGGAAGACAAATTATTTCTCGTACTAAAAACTACGAGGCATGGAGGAAAGCAAGGAAAGACAACCGTGTTATTTCGAGACCAATCTCGCTTGAAGATGAAAATCCGCAAATGGAAGCAGAAATGTTAAAGAAGATCGAGGTTATGATGGCCCAGATGAGAGTGCCGGAGGAAAAGAATGAAACAGATCAAATCACCATCGACGCACTCCAACACCAAATCCAGAAGTTAAACATGAGGATAGAACATTTGAAAGATGAATGTGCCGATGCATATGAAACCGCAGCTCCAGCAAAGAGAGCAAGGAAGGGGAATATGAAAGAGTCAGAAGTTCAAGGATTACTAGCAAGGATAGAGGATAAAAAAAAAGGCGTGGGCACAAATCTTCAAAGAAAAAGAAGACTTGGGGGCAAAAATCGAAGTACACGTTCAGTCAATCCAGATGTTGGAGGAAAGCATAGGATCTCTACAAGAAGCCTTAACTCATGCTGAGCGCTACTCTGATGAAGGTTGGAATGCAGCTGCGACTATACGCGAATCATTGAAAAAATCGCAAGAGAAAGAGCAGCAGTTGTGGATGAGGCTCCGGATGTTCGAAAGGGAGAAAAAACAATATGAGGATGAGATCAGACAACAGGAAGAATGGCTAGAGAATTGGGAATCCGTGGCAAATGATTTGAAGGCTGACAGAGATGCTTGGAAGAAAATATATGAACACCTCTCAGGAAGTTTGCAATACCATACCTATCAATTTGTAGGTCACCTCGAGGAAGCACTAGTCCAAACTCGCATGAATGACGGATCTACAATACCTCCAAAAATAGCTCGCTTCATGAAGTACTGTAGGGGTCTTGCTAGCGGGTTCAAAAGGAAGACTTTAAAACTTTTGATGTAATTCTGTTAGATGGGAGACATTGTATTTTCTCTTCAAAGAAATAAAAGCACTTTTTTTAGGGGTTACATCCATCAATAAATTCTGCTCTATCTTATGGTGTGTTGCAAGTAGGCCCGTATGATTGCATTGCTAGTGAATGATGCTGTCTATTGAGGGACACATGTTCCCATGGATTTGTCATCAACCACGCATTAACCTAAGGGGGACATGCCCCTAGAGTTATGTGTCGGGGTGAAGTTGCTTGCTACAAAAATGGTCTTTCCTTTGCAAAAGAAAGAATTCATGGTTTTTCGAAGCATACTTTTATCTTTCTTTTAATAATAATTGATGATTTTTTTAAGCAGAGCTAAAAACACGAATCTGAGGGTTCGAGAATCATTGCGCGACCTAAGAAAGACAGTACCAATCAAACCCGAGTTTACAACACAAGATACCGGACCAGGATGGCTGCCAACAATCCTGAGACAGGAAGGAACTTGAGTTTAGAAGTAGACGAAGTGAGGGGAAGGGTGACTGAAATCTCTGAAACTCAAGCAAGGTTGGAGGCTATACTACAGGATATGAGGGAATCTCTTAGCAGGCTTAGTGTAAATAGAAGTGGAAACGAAGATGACCCACATGTGAGCGTACAGCCGGCCCTCTCCATGGTGACGGTGCCAATAAACCATAGCTTTACTCAGGGAATGTCGGGTTACACAGAACCCATAGTAATCCCCATCGGGGAAGGATATCGCCCCACCGAGAATGTGTATCATGAGGCTGCTGGCTACACATGGGAAAAACCCCATGCATTCATTCCTGAACAATCAAGAGGAGTCCAGTTTGGACCCGATAAGATGAAGGAAGAGTGGATGGAGAAGGTATAAGAACAAATAAAAGAGATCAAGGGCTCAAATGCTTATGGCCTTCTCAAGATTGAAGAACTTTGTCTTGCCACAAATGTTGTGATTCCTAAGGATTTCAAAATTCCTGATTTTTCCAAATATGACGGAAGTGGTAACCCACGATTCCATTTGATTAGCTATGCCACCAAAATGGCCATCTGGTCTAAGGATGACAAGTTCCTCATTGGCTTTTTCCATGAAAGTTTGATCGGAATCGCACTAGAGTGGTACCTTCAGTTAGACCATTCTAAGATCTCTCGGTGGACAAAATTAGCCGATTTGTTCATGGATCAATACAAATTCAATTTGGACATAGCTCCAACCCGTGAACAATTGACTACAATACAGAAGAAGAGTGATGAATCCTTCAAACAGTATGCACAAAGGTGGAGGAGTTTGGCTGCTCAGGTTCGGCCGCCGCTGATGTTGTCCGAAATGTGCTCATACTTTTTGGGAACCCTGGGATCCCCCTTTATCGGAGCAATGGCAGGAGTAGCTTATAGGGATTTCTCTGACTTGATTGCGGCAGGGGAAAGAATTGAAATCCTAGCCAGAGCCGGGAAGTTGCCAACTGACATGGAAGGTAGTGCATCCAAGAAGGGGTTCCAGCCCAATAAGAAGGAAGCAGAAGCAAATTATGTGCAACACCAGCCAAACTTTGGACCTCGACATGTCCCTTCATACCCAAGGTACCAAGCACCATATCAGACCCAAACACCATTTTACCCACCTTAACAGGCCTCGCCAACAATCACCCAGCCACAAAACCAAATAAATAACATCCCTACCCTCAACCATACAACCCCACTCGCCCAACATATACTCATTATCCACCTGCACCTCAACAAACCCATCCAAGCTACCCTCGACCTCGCTCAAATTTTCCAAATCAGGGACGTTCCCAATATCAAAATCTGCCTCCTTTCCCAAGACTGTCTATCTCCAATGCAGATTTGTTCAAACAACTATTTGATCGTCACCTAATCGCTGGAAACCATGTACGGCCTATGGAACCACCTTTCCCTGCTTGGTACAATCCAAACTTGACTTGCAAGTATCACATGGATGCCCTGGGGCATTCCATTGAAGAATGTGAGGCCTTCAAGATAGCAGTAAGAAAATTGATTGCTTGTGGAAGATTGGGTTTTGAGGAAGATTCTGGGCCTAGCATTGTTAATAACCCAATCCCAAACCATAATGCGGGAAATAGCGTGAATAACTTGGAAGTGAGAGGGCCTCAAGTCAAGAAGGTTTTGGAATTGCGAACCCTGATGCAAGAAGTATTCGCAGGGCTCAAGAAAGCAGGATATGATATTGTTGCACCGATGAAGCTGATTGGAGAAAAAGAGAAGTATGATGGTGATTTAAGTTGTGATTATCATCATGGGCAGGTAGGGCATGATATCGAAACTTGTTGGGACTTTAAGGTCCGAGTCCAAGGATTACTTACCTTGGGGGTGATCCAAGCTAGGTGAGGTACGACTGAAGAAGTTAGTGTGGTTGAAAAAGTTGTGCTCCGGATACCACCTATGAATGATGCACCGGCTCCAGAAAAAGTGATTGTAAAGGTGACAAAGCCAACCCCTTTTGCCTATAATGATACACACGCTGTACCATGGAATTATGAACAGAAAGTTGAGCTAGTAGGAGGGGCGGGAGAAACTTCGAAGGCCCAGGTTACTAATGTTGTGAGAATTGGAGGCATCACAAAGAGTGGGCGATACTATGACCCGGTATAAGAAGAAGCAAGGAAAAATACCAAAGATGAAGGAAATGAGAAGGAAGAAGAAGAAGAAGAGTTTCTGAAGATCATGAAACAAAGTGAATACGATGTGATAGAGCAGTTGAAGAAAACACCGGCAAGAATATCGCTTTTGTCGCTTGTCCTCACATCAGAAATGCATCGTAAGGCATTATTGAAGGTGTTGAATGAAGCTTATGTTAATCGCGACGTCACGCCAGAGAATGTAGTAAGCATGGTGGATCCGGTGAGGCGGATCAACATGATCAATTTCTCGGAAGATGAGGTGTTTTTAAAATTTAGAGGTAGTCCTAAGGCACTCCACATTACCCTAAGGTGCAAAGGATTTGTGATTGCGAAGGTGCTTATAGATGGTGGCTCGGCATTGAATGTGATTCCGTTGTCCACTCTAGAGCAACTAAACATAGGCTTGACGGATTTGACACCCCAAGAGATGATTGTGCGAGCCTTTGATGGGACAACGAGAGGGATCTTAGGGGAAATAACTCTGCCCCTCGAAGTAGGGCCTAGTTGTTTTCGTGTTCTCTTTCAAGTCTTGGAGATGCAGCCAGCTTATACCATGCTCCTAGGAAGGCCTTGGATTCATGAAGCTGGTGTTGTTCCATCAACATTGCATCAGTGTCTGAAATATATTCAGGATGGGGCTGTAATTACCATCCGCGGCGAAGAGGAAATCATGCTTTCAAAGCCTGTTTCGGTACCATACGTAGAAAGTGCAGAGCAAGTCGAGGATGATTCCCTACGTAGTTTTGAAATCCTGAATCCAGAGAACAAGAAGGAGGAGCTGGCAATGCAAAATGTGAATGAAGTGGCAGTCCGTATAATGGAAAGGAACGGGTATCATAAAGGAAGATGTCTAGGGGCAAGCCTCCAAGGGATCCCTCAACCGATCACAGCAGTTACAAGAGATGGAAGACATGGGCTAGGGTACAATCCTTCTCTAGCAGAAGATATGAAGTACCTGACTCTCAGAGGCAAGAAAGAAGAAAGAAAGGAATTTGAATATATCCCTCACTTGACAGATACTTTCTCAGCATCAACTGAAGTGATCTAGCCAAAAAAGTCGACTTCCCCTCATTTTACTAGCAGTGCACTTGAAGAGGAGCAAGCAAGAAACCCCGTTATTTATCTCTCTGCTGACAATGAGGTCCTTGGCAATTGGCCGTCTGAACCATTTGTTGATGTTATTTCCATGAAGTAATTATCTTTTTGTATCTCGTATAAACTGATGTTTACTTTGATTGAGAAATGAATAAAATGAGTTAGTATGATTTTTCAGCATTTTTCTTGGTGTCTTCCTTTCCCTACCCTTTTTCTTGTATCAATTGCGTTTCATTTCTTGAATAATATCCTTGCCTATATTTTTCTTGTTTCAAACATCTTCTTTCAGGAACCTCACCACCGTCGAAGGTTTGTCTCACAAAAGGAACCTTGACACCTCATTTACTGATTCCCTAGCGGCTGTTGACAAAGACGATTCTGGGATTAGTGAGGAAGAAGAAGCCATTGAGGAATTTACAAAGTCAATAGAGCGCTCAGAAAATGGGTTCACTGCAAATGATGAAGTTATAGAAGTGATTAATATGGGGATCGAGGAAGACAAGAAGGAGTTGAAAATAGTGGATAATCCAGAACGTGCAGAAATGGTCGCGCTATTTAAGGAGTACCTTGATGTGTTTGCATGGTCCTACAAAGATATGCCAGGATTGGATCCAGAGATAGCATCACATAAAATCCCACTGTACCCAGATACGGTGATGAAGAAACAAAGGTTGAGAAGGATGCATCCGGATATGTCACTAAAGATCAAAGAAGTGGTGACTAAGCAGTTAGAAGCTGGGTTTGTGGAAGTGTCGAGACACCCAGAGTGGGTCGCTAATGTCGTACCAGTACCAAAGAAGGATGGAAAAGTAAGAATGTGTGTGGATTACAGAGATCTGAACAAAGCAAGTCCAAAGGATGACTTCCCATTGCCTCATATTGATGTCCTCGTAGACAGCACAGCAAGGAACCACATATTCTCTTTCATGGATGGGTATTCGGGATACAATCAGATTCTCATGGACGTCCATGACAAGGAGAAGATGACTTTCATCACACCCTGGGGACTTTTTGTTACAGAGTAATGCCTTTTGGGCTGAAGAATGCCGGAGCTACCTACCAGCGTGCGATGGTAACATTGTTCCATGATATGATGCACAAGGAAATAGAGGTATACGTGGATGACATAGTGGCTAAGTCTAAGGAGGGGGAAAGTCATGTAGCAGTTTTGCATAAGTTATTTGAGAGATTAAGGAAGTACAATCTGAGACTCAATCCCACAAAATGTGTGTTTGGAGCCTCAACTGGGAAATTGTTGGGTTTTGTGGTCAACAGGGAAGGAATACAAGTACAGCCCGAAAAGGCAAGGGCGATCAGGGACATGCCAACTCCCAAGAATGAACGAGAAGTAAGGGGTTTTCTAGGGAGATTAAATTACATTGCCCGATTCATTGCTAACTTGACAAGCACGTGTGAGCCTATTTTTAAGCTATTAAAGAAGAATAATCCGGGGAGATGGAATGAGGAATGTCAGGAAGCCTTTGACAAAATAAAGGCATACCTATTAAACCCGCCAGTGTTGGTGCCGCCCACTCAAGGTCGTCCTTTGATACTGTATCTCACGATCCTCCCAACCTCAATGGGGGAAATGTTGGGGCAACATGATGAGTCTGGCAAGAGAGAACGTGCAGTTTACTATCTGAGTAAGAAGTTTAATGACTGCGAAGCCCGATACATGGCAATTGAGAAGACTTGTTGCGCATTGGTATGGACCTCCAAGAGACTCAGGCAATACATGTTGTACTACACCACTTGGTTAATCTCTCGAATGGACCCTTTGAAGTACATCTTTGAAAGTCCTCACATATCATTAAGGGTCTCAAAGTGGCAAATGGTATTATCAGAATTCGATATTAAGTATATGACCCGGAAGTCCGTTAAGGGAAGTGCAATTGCTGATCACTTAGCTGAAAACCCTCTTGAGGGAGGACAACCAATTATTTCCGAGTTCCCTGATGGAGAGATACTGTCATTAGAAGAAGGTGAAACAGAGGAAGATGATATATGGAGGATGTATTTTTATGGAGCAGTTAACATGCATGGAAGCGGCATAGGAGCGGTGGTTGTCTCTCCGGAGGGCAAGCAATACCCAGTGGCTGTTAAGCTCGAATTTGAATGCACCAACAATATTGCTGAGTATGAAGCATGTGCAAGTGGATTACAAGCAGCAATTGGTCTTGGAATAAAACAGCTAAAGGTCTTTGGAGACGCAACCTTAATCATTTATCAAGTCAACGGCGAATGGAAAACTAAAGATCCCAAGCTTATCCCGTATCAGAAATACTTGACTCAGTTAGTTGCGAAGTTTGATGAGATTACTTTCTCGCACTTGACTCGAGAAAAGAATCAATTTGCGGATGCTTTAGCCATATTAGCCGCTATGACTAAGCTGGGTCTCCATACCACCGTCCAGCCTATTCAAGTGAAGGTACAAGATGAGCCAGAATACTGTGCACATATGGAAGAAGAGCTCGATGGTAATCCTTGGTATTACGACATCAAGCAATATATGAAGAGTAGAGCGTACCCAGCAGGAGCAGATGAAGTAAATAAGAGGACGATTCGTAGATTATCAATGTCCTTTTACTTAGATGGTGAAATTCTATATAAGAGGAATTATGATGGGGTCCTCATAAGATGTGTTGATGCTCGTGAAGCTCGGACTATCATGACAGAAGTCCACGAAGGGATATGTGGAACGCATGCCAATGGTCACATGATGGCACGCAAGATCCTACGAAATGGTCGCTATTGGCTAACAATGGAAGCCGATTGTCTGGAGTATGTCCGAAAATGCCGTAAATGGCAAATATATGCAGATCAGATCAAAGCTCCACCGTTCCAACTACACAATCTGGTGTCTCCATGGCCATTTTCTATGTGGGGAATAGACGTCATTGGACCAATCAATCCCAAGGCTTCAAACGGACATCGCTTCATCCTGGTTGCAATAGATTACTTCACTAAGTGGGTAGAAGCAGCATCATATGCCAATATAACTCAGAAGGTGTTTACCAAGTTCCTGAAAAGAGATATTATTTGTCGCTATGGAATACCAGAAAGAATCATTACAGATAATGCTGCCAATCTTAATGGGGCGGACGTAAAGAAGTTATTAGAGACTTTTAAAATCAAGCACCATAATTCCACCCCATATAGACCTCAGATGAACGGGGCGGTAGAAGCGGCCAACAAGAATGTCAAGAAAAGTGTTGCTAAAATGGTCGTAAATTATAAGGATTGGCATGAAATGTTGCCATACGCTTTGCACGCATATCGTACCAATATACGATCAAGTACTGGGGCAACGCCTTTCTCATTGGTGTATGGAATGGAAGCTGTTTCTCCTATAGAAGTTGAAATCCCTTCATTAAGAGTGCCGATGGAAGCTGACTTGGAAGAATCAGAATGGGTGAAAGCTCGATATGATCAGTTGAACATGATTGAAGAAAAAAGACTGGTGGCCCTTTGTCATGGACAACTATATCAAAGAAGAATGGCTAAAGCCTTTAATAAGAAAGTCCGTCATAGAGAGTTTCAACCAGGTGATTTGGTGTTAAAGAAAATACTTCCCAACCAAGAAGATGCCCGAGGAAAATGGGCACCCAATTATGAAGGGCCATATATAGGCATACCTAGGCGGAGCCTTGGTCCTGACAGATGAAAACGGATGAGAGCTACCGAGACCTGTAAACTCTGATGTCGTCAAAAGGTTCTATGCCTGATAAAAAAGAAAAAGAAAAAGAGGAGAGCCCGTTAGGTCAAAAACCCGCGAGAGCGACCTAAGCAAAAGTTAGGGCATAAATAAAATAAAATAAAATAGAAGTCCGTTAGGTTGAAAACCCGCAAGGTCGACCTAAGCAAAAGTTAGGGCATATAAAAAAAAAAGGGTCCGTTAGGTTGAAAATCCAAAAGGGCGACCTAAGCAAAAATTAGGACAAAGAAACTGAATCTTAGTCTGAAAACCCGCAAGGGCAGTTTAAGAAGATATCTTAATGTTCACCACACTAGGGCAATTTTGCTCATGACTTGCTACACTGGGGCAATTCCGCTTGTGACTGGCTACGAGGGGGCAAAGAAAATCATTGAAATGTTAATGAAAGGATGTATGTGGAAGCAGAGACCAGGATCTGCGACGTCAAACAGTTGTTGGGAATCAGTTAAGAGGATCAAGGAACCAATACTGGGGCAAATTTTTATGCGGTTTTTCTCTCGTCCTATTATCTCTTTTCATACAATTCCCATGCACCTGTTTGTATTTCCCTTTTTCTTTCCAATTTCCTTGTGTGCAATGTAAATTCTCATATTAAGGTAAGGATTTTATTCATCCATCTTTCCTATTGTGCTTAAATCATGCTTGCGCATTGAAATCATGTCTCAATTGAAGTAAATTTAAGTTTAACGGTATGATTGGATAATTCTAATGGTTACTTCAACGAATGGTTTGAACCAAAGAAAGCCCAGCATTTCAAAGTCAATAAGGGAGATAACGGTGCATAACGAGGAGAAAAGAAAAGCAATAATGAAAGTATCCACGAGCCCTAGTCTTGAAGGAAATAATCACTCTACCGTTTTAAAAAAAAGAAGCCCCTCTAATCAAAAGATACTGACTCAGAGTTGTTGATAAACAAAGGTTTGATTGGTCGAAGTCTTTTAATGGAGCGTGTGGTTCGATTGTAATCGAGACAAAGGTAAAAGAAAAGTTTTTAATAGAAAGCAAATTACCATCAATTTATTTCCGGGATCTGAGGCCCACTGCAATTTATTTTTCGAGCTCTGAGGCTCACTGCACTTTATTTTTGGGATCTGAGGCCCACTGCAATTTATTTTTCGAGATCTGAGGCTCACTGCATTTTATTTTTGTGGATCTGAGGCTCACTGCAATTTTATTTTTCGAGCTCTGAGGCTCACTGCATTTTATTTTTGGGATCTGAGGTCCACTGCAATTTATTTTTCGAGCTCTGAGGCTCACTGCATTTTATTTTTGGGATCTAAGGCCCACTGCAATTTATTTTTCGAGCTCTGAGGCTCACTGCAAATTTATTTTTGGGATCTGAGGCCCACTGTAATTTATTTTTCAAGCTTTGAGGCTCACCGTAAATTTATTTTTGGGATCTGAGGCCCACTGCATTTTATCTTTCGAACTCTGAGGCTCACTACTAATTTATTTTTGGGATCTGAGACCCACTGCAATTTATTTTTCGAGCTCTGAGGCTCACCGCAAATTTATTTTTGGGATCTGAGGCCCACTGCAAATTTATTTTTCGAGCTCCGAGGCTCATTGCAAATTTATTTATGGGATCCGAGGCCCGCTGTAAATTAATTTTTCGAGCTCTGAGGCTCACTGCTAATTTTATACTTGGGATTTGAGGCCCACTGTCACTTTTATTTTCCAAGCTCTAAAGCTTAATTTTCTCCAGCCTATTTCCCATCCCGGTCAAAATGTGAGTTCATTTTCTTTACAAGTTCCTTACTATTACCACATGAAAAAAATCGTTCTTTCTTCATGTATTCTAGTAATGAACAAGTAAAGAGGGGCAACTGTGAACACCCCATTTTGACCGGGTCTCTTAGTATTCACTAAATTTTTTTTTTCAAAAATAAAAATAAAAATAATAAAATAAAAATTTGAAAAGAAAATAAAAACCCATCTCATCCTCCTCCCCAGCAACCACTTTATTTTGAATTTGAATTTAATTTTCAAATTAGAGATAAGAATGTTAACCTGGACATATTTTTAGGATCAGGATCGGATAACAACCCTAAATCTAGGCGGAATTTTAGGATCAGGATCGGAGGGATTGGCATTATAAAAATCACAATAGGGGCATATTGTTGAGGGGGCTCATCCGTGCACTATTCATCATACTCCCGTCTGCGTACTGTTCATCAGACTTTTAATCTGCCTACACCACGTTCTTGTACCCGATCTCTTCAAATCATCACTTTCTCTATACTCATGGCAAAAAACAACTTCCCAAGTCCAAACCAGTAGCCTCTACCATCGCTCTCACCCATCTCCTTCTTCCTCTCTACCATCCCTCTCATCCATCTCCTTCTTCCTCTCTACCATCCCTCTCATCCATCTCCTTCTTCCTCTCAACCATCCCTCTCATCCATCTCTTTCTTCCTCTCATCTCCTTCAAGACTTCATTCCCTTCATCTCTCTCAAAACACCATCCCTCTCACACTGGTGCAATAAGTGCCTTTTATGTCAATTAAAATTGATTTTTTACGTCAGAATACTGACTGACGTAAATACAGCTGACGTTAAAAGTTACACTTTTAACGTCAGTTGAGAACTGACGTTAAATATAACACTATTAACGTCGGTTCTTTAACACAATCGAGCGTTAATTTTGTCAAAATTAACGCCAGTTCTTTAACATAACCGGCGTAAATTTTGTTAAAACTAACGTCAATTGTTATCAAGAACCGGCGTTAAAGGTCTTAATTTTAACGTCGATTGTAATAAACAACCGGCGTTAATAGTGTATCTGTATATTTTTATAAAATACTTTTAACGTCGAGTTGTATGATACAACCGGCGTTAATAGTATTTTTTTTTAAATTCAGTTTTAAAATATCACTCCCCTAAGCCATCCCCTCGCATTCAGTAAATATCCCAAGAATACGTAATATCACACACATTACAGAATTGCAAAGGAAAAATGGAACAATGATCCATATGTATGCCTGTTCAAAACAATATATATTTATTAACATAGGTTATAAATGTATACTAAGTTTAAACTACCTATATCAATATCCCTTCGTGATGATCATCACGAGTGGCATTTACATCATCCACCCGTGTCTCCTCGATTATAGTAGGCATGTTTGTTGAAAAAGAAGGAGTCTCAGGAATATCAAGATTTGAATCTTCATTTTCATCACTACCATTATATATGCTTTTTCCTTGGAGAACCACGGACAACCTTTTGTTAGAAGGATCAGTGATGTAGAACACTTGTTTTGCTTGGGAAGCCATTATGAAAGGCTCATTTATATGACCTAACTTGTTGAGGTCTACCAATGTGAACCCCAATTCGTCGGTTTGTACACCACCGTTACTATCAACCCACTTACATTTAAATACCGGCATCGTAAGCTTAGTGTAATCGAGCACCCAAATATCTTCAATATATCCAAAGTAAGGTCTCGGTGCTGTAACGGGTTTTGTGTCCTAGGCACTAGAGAAGTGCATTGCTTCGGCCACGATCATAACCCCACTATTTTGCATGGTACTCTTGTTATCTTGTTCCTTTGTATAAAAGGAAAAGTTATTTATGTCGTATCCGCTCCAACATATGACGTTGAAGTTAGGCCCACGTGCTAGCCATTTTACGTCATCGAAGAAGATTACCATCCTTAAGCATTTCTTCCTTGAACCATGGTAAGAAAGTCTTGTTATGCTTGTTCAACAACCACCTTTCGCTCATTCGAGGGTTTTCTTGATTGACTTTTCTTTTATGTTCAAATAAGAAAGGCTGAACACATTCGATGTTGTTCAATACATACAAATGTGCTTGAAGCACTTCCTCCCGATCCTTCCTATTAATTCTTAAGCCATGTGTACCCTTACCTTGACATCTGATCTCATCATGCCGAGGCTTAGGAACCCCTATAGGATCCGTGTTATGAAGGTAGTCCGAACAAAACTCAATAGCTTCTTCTGCAACATACCTTTGAACAATAGATGCTTCCGAACGATGAGGATTCGTCACGTACCCTTTCAAGATCTTCATGTAGCGCTCAACTGGGTACATCCATCTCAGAAAAACCGGCCCACATAATCTAATATCCCTCACCAAATGAACAATTAAGTGAACCATTATGTCGAAAAAGGAAGGAGGAAAATACATCTCCAATTGGCACAAGATTGTAGCAGCCTCAACTTCCAAGTCATCCAACATACGGGGGTCAACGACTTTGCTACATATAGAATTGAAGAATGAGCACAACCGAGTAATGGCATGTCTCACATTTTTTGTAGCAATACCACGAATAGCAACGGGTAGAAGTTGTTGCATCAAGATGTGACAATCATGAGACTTCAAGCCAACCAATTTAAGATCACTAGAGACAAGTCTCTTCATATTTGAAGAGTAACCATGTGGAACTTTGATGCCCTGAAGACACCCATGAAACTTTGTCTCTTTTTTTTTGACAAAGTATGACATCTTTGGCGGCAAATAAGTCCGCTTACCATCCTCAACAATCGGAGATAACGCTGCTCTCGTATACCCATAGCAACGAGGTCGAGACGAGCATTCACACCATCCTTTGTCTTGCCCTGAATGTTGAGAAGCTTCCCGATCACACTATCACACACATTTTTCACCACATGCAACACATAAATGCAAGTGTCGACATCAAGCTTGCGCCAAGTATGGAAGATCAAAGAATATCGACCTCTTCTTCCATATGTTTTTCTCAACAGCTTTACCTTTCTTTTTGGACTTGTCGAATATAACATCGATGTCCTTTACCCTCTGATAAACCTGCTCTCCAATTAAGGCCGTCGGCGCTTCTTCTGTCTCTTTGCATCCATTAAAAGCTTTTTTCATCTTACGATATGGGTGATCACGTCTAAGAAATCTCCGATGCCCAAGGTAAACCGTCTTCTTTCCATGATGCAACTGAGTGTAGCATGTGCCTTCTTCACATATAGGGCATGCTTTATGCCCCTTGACACTGTACCGGACAAGTTTCAGTATCTTTGGAAAGTCGTTGATGGTGCAAAATAACATGGCACGAAGCTTGAAAGTCTCATGAGAATACCCATCAACTACATCAACACCTTCCACCCACAACGTTTTCAAGTCTTCAATCAAGGGACCTAGATAAACATCTAAGTCATTTCCCGGTTGCTTTGGGCCCGAAATCATCATAGACAACATCATGTATTTGCGCTTCATGCACAACCAAGGGGGCATGTTGTAAATCACCAACAGAACAGGCCATGAACTATGAATACTACTCATGTTACCATAAGGATTCATTCCATCCGTAGCAAGTCCAAGCCTTAGGTTTCTTGGCTCATCGGAAATCCAGGAAACATAGTATCGATATTCTTCCATTGAATAGAATCAGCAGGATGGCGAACCTTTCCATCACGTTTCCTCTCATCATTATGCCATCTAAGATTCTTCGCATCTTTCGCATTGGCAAACAATCGCTTGAACCTTGGAATTATTGGAAGATACGACAACACCTTCGCAGGAGGACCCTTTTTTCTCACATCATCAACATCATCACCACCCTTCACTTTGTATCGTGATAACCCACATTTGGGGCAATCGTGTTTGTCTTCATGAACACCGGTGTACAATATGCAATCATTGGGGCATGCGTGTATCTTCTTATACTCCATACCCATAGGACACAATACCTTCTTGGCCTCATAGTTACGGTCAGGCAATGTGTTGTCCTCCGGAAGCAAGTCTTTCAACACTTCAAGCAATTCCGTGAAGCTTTTATCGCTCCAACCATTTCTCGCCTTCACACAAACCAATTTTAGCACCGCCGACAACCGTGTATGAGTAGTACACCCTGGATATAAAGGCTTATCCGCATCACCGCACAACCTATCATACACATGCGCTCGATGAAAAGATTCTTGTCCAATATCACGGATCATGTCCTCTACTCGATCATCCTCCATATCTACGTCAACGTCCTCAGTTTGGGAGACACTCGCCGTATTACTACTCAACAACATATCACCATGCCATATCCATCTTGTATAACTCAAGCAAATCCCTTCACAAATCAAATGAGTACGTATATCCTTCACCATACATTTCCTCGTATTCAAACACTTGACACAAGGACAACAGAACATTCCATTACTATTAGGAACATTCCTTTGAGCAAATTCTATAAATTCTCCCACCCCCTTCAAATACTCAGCACTAGTACGCTTACAAACCATCCAACTATGATCCATAACTAGATAGGTCCTGTAGATATACAAAACATATATATATCCAATATAAGGACAATACGAGAGATTGGAAACTATAGTTTTTAAAGATTAATTGCCAAGCACTGGTCACGGCCTGGCAGTGATGTCCATCACGGCCGTAACGTTCCAACTGAACAGACCATGCCATCACAGGCAGAACTGATCACGGCCTAGCCGTGATTAGCATCACGACCGTGACAGATCAACTAGCAGAGCAACATGCACTCAATACCAAAAACAGAGACGTACATTCCAAACAACTCAAACTCACGGTTTCAAGTTTCAACTACTGAGACTACAGTTTCAACATACACTCAAAACCAAAAATATAAAAATGTGCCCTAAATACTCACCAGAAATAGGTGCTCGCGTGGTGGTGGGGAGGGGAGCTCGAGTGGTGGCCAACGTTCGATGTGGTTACTGAGAGCAGAGGGACAAGGAGAGTTAGTGCGCGGGAAGGGGAAAGAGAGATGTACGTCAAGTTATTGCAAAGAATGAATGGAAAGACAGTTAGGGTTAATAGTGTACCTCACGGTGGTGGCGAAGAAGCCCTTGCGGTGGTTGCGGTGGAGATGAGCTCGCGATTAGGGTTATGTGCTGGGTGAGAGTGAGAGTGAGGGTTGAGAGTGATTTAGGGTTGAGCGTGATGAAAAGAGAAAAGAGAGGTACGTACAGAGCGAAGTGCAGAAGGCGCGCGAGTGTAAACGTTATATAAAACAACATTTAACGTCAGTTGTATTAAACAACTGACGTTACAATTAATTTTTTAACGTCAGTTTTATTAACAAACTGACGTTAAATATTAATATTTTTTAAAAAAAAACACTTTTAACGTCCGTTGTTGAATACAACTGACGTTAAAAGTGTTAAAGTAACATTCTTTTGTAACAGTCTCTAATACTGCCTCTTCTTTTCCTCTATATTTCTATTCCTTCACAAAATGGCTCTGAGACCTGTGTTAATTGAGTGACAACAGGGCATTTCATATAGCTAGGGATATAGGATTATTTACGTCAGCTATTTATTTAACTTAAGTAAAAATCACACTTTTAACGTCAATTGTATAAACAATGAGGCGTTAAAAATAAATATTTTTTATTTTAAAAACACTTTTAACTTCAGTTTTATTCAACAACCGGCGTTAATGCACTGTGTGACAACATGGCATTTCGAGATAGGGATATAGGATTATTTACGTCAATTGTTTATTTAATCAAGTAAAAATCACACTTCTAACGTCGATTGTATAAACAAGCGGCGTTAAAAATAAATATTTTTTATTTTAAAAACGCTTTTAACGTCGTTTTATTCGACAACCGACGTTAAAAGTGTCTCTTCCTATTCCTTGGGCGTTTTCTTTTACGCACGTTTATAATATATGATAGCCGCCAACTCCCAATGCACCTTGGAACCTAATGCTCTTAATGATCAATTTAATTTTTTAGCAACTTACGACGCCTAGTAACTTCATCCCCTACTCCTATAAATAGCTTCCTTCCTTCGTTTAATTTTTCTCGCTTCACAATATGGCTCGCCATGGAGATTAACTTCATCACTCTTTCTTCCTATACCTAGACTTAAAGGTCTCTGTCTTAATGGTCAAAACAACTTCGGGGTTGTGTAAATCGCATTACATGGGTGATAAGGGTGTGTAAATCGCATTATGTGAATTGCACACACCATCATCCTTCAGAGAATCATCGCCTACAGTTCCAAAACCTCAGCTTTGGAACCAAGTGGCTGTTCCAAGAATATTGCTGAAACAGATCGAGTGCACCCTTCACTCTGCCACGGCTCCAAAGTGACTGTGGATTCAGATGGAGCATCGACTTCAAATGAGGGAGGGGATGCATTCAATGTTGGAGATTCTGAGCACACAGGACTCGAGAAGAAAATGATGTTGAAGCGAAACTTTTTTATATTTTAGTGCTATATATCTTGCGGAAATTTTTTATCTTTTAAACATGTAATTGTAACTTATGAATCGCTTCAATGAGATACGATTTGATTATACATATATAACTTGTTTTATGTTAAGTGTTTATTTATTTTAATTTGCACAAGAATTTGTTAATTTACTAATTCAAGCTAATTAATTAAGATTAAAAATAAACTTTTTTAAAAAATATATTAGAAATAAACTCGCACTATATGGAGTGATGATCTGCGTTAAGAGTGACAACAGGGGAGATGACAACGAAAGAAAGATAGGAATGAGTTGATTATTTACGTCGATTATTTATTTAATCAAGTAAAAATCACACTTATAACGTCAGGTTTATAAACAACCGGCGTTAAAAGTTTTAATAATTTCTTGCAAAACACTTTTAACGTCGATTCATTAAACAAGCGACGCCAAATAGTGATTTCATATTTACAAAACTGTCACCGCCTCACTTTTAACGTCAGTCCTTAAAACAACTGACGTTAACAGTGAATTAATTATTTACAAAACTGCCACCGCCCCCTTTTTAACGTCTAGTTTTTGGTTAACTGACGTAAACCTTTACCGTCTAATGTATATTTTCCACTAGTGTCATCCCTCTCCTTCTTCCCCTCACCACGCCGCCGGCCTCGAGTCCACCACCTCTCATCTTCCAAGCTCCGCCACCTCGCGCGACTCAGACCCACGCACACCACGACTCGGATCTGGTCTGTTTCTGTCGTCCCTCCTCGCGCTGCCAGCACCACTCCCGCAGCGGCTCGCCCCGGACCCGGATCCACTACCGTCTCAGCCACCACGACGTTGCTGTGATCCACGAGGCGCACCTCCGTTCCGCCCTCGCAGTCTCGCTGCCCCGTCGTCTTGAACTGTCTCTGCATCCACCCCTGAGGTGACCCACGAACCAGACCTTCAAAGTGCCAAACTTTGGTTTTTTTTTTCCTCTGCAACTTTGGCGTTAGAAAGCAGAAGGTTCCGGTCTTTGTTTCTTTGTGTTGATCTGATCATTTTTTTTATTCATTTATTTTCTTTCCTTGTTTATTTGTTAAAATAAATAAAAACATATATATAAAAAAAGACAATCACTTAATAATGAGATTGTTTTGTGAGATGCATCACATTCAATTCGTAAGTTTGAGATAGCTCTGTGGACGTGCATGTCATGCTCTATCTTGCTTAGAATCTTTAAAAAAAAAGAAATTATTAAAAATAAAGAAATAGAAAAAACAAAAAATAAAATAAAATCCTTTTAAATAAATAATTTTTTCATAAAAATTAAGATTAATCAATAAACTAAACATTTTTCTACAAGAACTACGTGGCTTTGAGTTTCCCCATCGAAGCAGGGAATACGTAGGAGCGGGATCAATCATCTCGTCAAGCCAAAATTAATTTTTCCATTATTTTTGTGTTCTTTTAATTTATTTAACGCGGATAATTAATTAATAATTTATTTAATGTTTTTCCGGGTTGCTCTATGACAAGTGTCATGCTCAATCCCCTAACTTTGAGGTTGCCCTATGGACTTACGTGCCATGTTCAATCCCGTTTAGGATTTATCAATAATATTTATTTTTTAAAAAAAAATTAAATAAAAAAACCCAATAAAGAAACGTAAAAAATAAAGAAAATATTAATAAATAAACAAATCTTTCCTCGCAAATATTTTTGGGGTAAACAAATAAATAATTTAATTTTGCACGATTAATTCAAGGTACCATTCGTAGGATGGGCGATGTAGGGTGCTTAACACCTTCCCTACTCGTAACTGACTCCCGAACTCAAATTGGTTTCAAAGACCATTTATTTTTTAAAGGTTTTCCAATTTTTTTCCTAAATTAAATAAAATTGGCGGCGACTCTACTTTTCCTTAAAATTTCTTTTTATCGCCGTCCCTGCCGTAATTTTTGGTTGTGACAATATTGCAACCCATTTTAGTTAATCAATGATAAATACACACTTACTTTCTCACTTTATATTTTTTGTTTATTTTAGAGGAGTCAAATCATAAAACCAGTGTCTAACTTGACGCATAACTCAGGCAAGGTATGGATCGAATTTATTTATGAAGCATACACGTTCATTGTGTTGTGTAACCAACTCACATGCCAAATAACTTGAATGAGTTAAAAAGAAACTATTCCACCTCATAAAAAATGGCACAAACATCGTTTCTACTAATTATCATATTAAGATAGGACTCTTATTGGATGCTTATCATATTAGTTTGTATTAGTTTTTGAGGATCAGTATTGTTGATCATTGTAGTTGTTCTAGCCATTGTATGGATAAGCATCTTAGGGGTGTATCTATCTTAGTGCTCAGCTTTCCCATTCTTTCTGTTTTTCTGTTTTCTGTTCTGTTTAGCATAACAGAATTTTGTTTCTGTTTCTGTTTTCCTTCTCTGCCTCTATATATAGAGCAGAGATTCCTCTCGTGTAAATAACATACTTTCTTCACATCAATAGAAATTTTTGTTCAAGTTGTTTTCAATAGCATAGTCCTTTTCAATATGGCATCACAGCAGGTTGATGATTCTGGGAATGAGATCAAGAAATCAGAGAAGGAAAATCATGCCTCTGATAGTGGAAAAGGTATCGTGAATGAGAATCCACCTAACCCAGCTTTCTTGCTGAATGCTTCTGATAATCCAGGAATCCCTTTGGTTGCTTCAGTCCTCAATGGTGACAATTACAGAACCTGGGCAAGATCGATGAAGACAGCCTTGCATGCTAAAGCCAAGCTAGGGTTCATCAATGGATCAATTACAAAGCCTGATTCAAACGTTGCGGATTTTGGGAGCTGGGACAAGGCAGATTCTATGGTGTTGGCCTGGATCTTGAATTCGGTCGACCCCAAACTCCATACTAGCATTTCGCATGCGACCACTGCGAAAGAGATATGCACCCAGGGTTCACCAACTATGGCGCACTCTGTGCTTGATTCAACAAGAATCGGGAATGAATATCAAAGACTTCTATACCCAATTCAAGGGGTATCTTGATGAACTCAGCGAGCTCCAACCCTTGCCGGAGTGCACTTGTGGAGCATCGAGGGCCCTGACCCAAAGAGAGGAGGAGAACCGAGTCCATCTTTTCCTTGGAAGCATTGACAGTGATCAGTAAGCTCACATCATGGCTACAATTCTCAATTCTGATCCCTTGCCCTCTCTACGTACAACCTTTAATCACATACTGAGAGAGGAATCAAGATTCCAAGCAGAAAGGGAAAGAAACATCAAGACTGAATCAGCCTCGGCCTTCTACTCAAACAACAACAAGCAGAGGTTCAGAGATGGACCAAGGCCGAAATGTGATCACTGCGGCAAGACAGGGCATATCAAGGCAAAATGCTTTGAAATTGTGGGATACCCACCTAATTGGGATTTCAAGAGGTCACAGAGAAACACAAACAGAAATTCTGGGCAGAGTAATGTTATTCATCAAGCATGTGCAGAAGGAGAAAAGGCAAAGGATTACAATCAGAATGCCATAGGATGCCCTTCATGGCACTCTTATGAACCATGATGATATGGCGGGTAATGTAGACACAATTAAAGGGTTGAATTGCGTTCTAGACAGTGGTGCTTCACACCACATGACCCACATCTTCACTCTCCTAGAGGAAGTGAGGAAGATAGAGAAACCTTTTAGAATAATTGTACCTACTGGTGATACTATTATTGTAGATAAGATAGGAACTTACCATCTAAATAGAGATATAATATTGCATGATGTCCTTTATGTTCCTAGTTTTAATTGCAATCTTGTTTCTATACATAAATTGACACATGACCTAAAATGCAAAGTTACTTATAATATGAATTGTTGTGAAATCCAGGACCAGGACTCAATGAAGTTGATTGGACTGGGTGATCTTCAAGATGGAGTTTACATGATCAAAGGAATGGTGGATGGCTCTTCCCTGGCAGTTGGAAAGGATCTCACCAATCTTTGGCATAAGAGGATGGGGCATCCTTCCAATAAGGCACTGCAGTGTATTTTCCCTTTTCTTAACAATACCTTCAATTTTAGCAAAATAGATTGTTGTGACATATGTCATAGATCTAAACAATGTAGATTGAATTTTAGTCAAAGTAATAATAAAGCTAGTGAGGCCTTTGATCTTATTCATTGTGATCTATGGGGAAAGTACCATACTCCTTCCCATAATGGTTCTTGCTTCTTCTTAACTATTGTAGATGATTATTCTAGAGGGACTTGGGCTTTCTTAATGAAGGAGAAAACTGAAACAAGTAAGATTATTATGAATTTCCATAATATGGTGAAGACTCAGTTTAATAAGAAAATCAAATGTGTTAGGAGTGATAATGGAACAGAATTTGTGAATTCTGTTATGAGAAGATTCTTTGAAGAAGAAGGAATCTCTCATGAGACTTCTTGTGTAGCCATACCCCAGCAAAATGGAAGGGTTGAGAGGAAGCATAGGCATATCCTTAATATGGCTAGGGCTCTAAGGTTTCAAGGGAATCTCCCCTTGAAATTTTGGGGAGAATGTGTGCTTGCAGCCACATATATCATAGATAGAACTCCTACTGTTGCTAATAAAGGGAAAACTCACTATGAGATGATGTTTAACAAATCTCCTTCTTATGAGCACATGAGAACTCTAGGCTGCCTATGTTATGTCAGAAATGCATCCAAGAATAGGGATAAGTTTGATGCAAGAGCTGAACAATGCATTTTTGTTGGATACCCCATTGGTCAAAAAGGTTGGAAGGTTTATAACCTAAAAACCAAGGATTTCATGGTCTCTAGAGATATTGTTTTCTATGAAAATGTCTTTCCTTTTATGACTAGTACAGGAACCAGCACTGAGAATCACTGCAGTAGCAGTGATGAACAAGTACCACGCTTCTATGATGAAGAGGAACCACAGAACAATAATGAGTCTGACCAGTCAAGGGAAGATGAATCTGAACATGAGGTAGATGTTACCACACACATGCCTGCTGAACCAGAAACTGAGGTTCACAGTGAGGGGGAGCATGATATTCTGTATCAGGAACCAATCCCTGCACAACCTAGGACCAGACAGCCACCAGCATATTTGAAGGATTACTATGTTCACACAGCCTCTCAAGAAGCCTCCACCATAACTGGTTCAACTAAACAGGGAGTAGTCTACCCCATTTCTGATTTTCTGGACAATTCACATTACTCCAAAAGGTATCTTGCATACCTTGCTACTATCACTCATCAAGAACCAAGATCATATGCTCAAGCAAGCCAGAAAAAGGAATGGAGGGATGCAATGGAATTAGAAATTAAGGCTCTAGAAGAAAATGAGACATGGGAACTAATCAAGCTCCCTAAGGGTAAGAAAACAGTAGGTTGTAAGTGGGTCTTTAAGATCAAGTACAAGTCTACTGGAGAAATAGAGAAGTATAAGGCTAGGTTAGTTGCAAAGGGCTACACACAAATAGAGGGAGAGGATTATAATGAGACCTTTGCCCCTGTGGCAAAGATGACAACCATTAGGTGTGTCTTAACCATAGCTGTGGCAAAGGGATGGCAACTCCATCAAATGGATGTGAGTAATGCTTTCTTGCATTGGGATCTGGATGAGGAAGTTTACATGGATCTACCACAAGGTTATCAAGCTTCTGAAGAAGGTTTGGTTTGTAAATTGAGAAAATCCCTCTATGGCCTTAGACAAGCCTCAAGAAATTGGTACTCTAAACTCTCTAAATCTCTTATTTCTTATGGTTTCATTGAATCTCAATTAGATCATAGTCTGTTCACTTACACACAAGGCACTAGCTTTATAGTTGTGTTAGTTTATGTTGATGACTTGATCATAACTAGTAATGATAATGATTCCTGCAATGCTTTTAAGGAGCATCTGAGTGCTTGCTTCCATATGAAAGATCTAGGAGCACTTAAATATTTCCTTGGAATTGAATTAGCTAAGAGTGAAGAGGGGTTGTTTCTGTGCCAAAGAAAATACACATTAGATATCCTCACTGAGTGTGGCATGCTGGCTTGCAAGCCTGCCTCTTTTCCTTTGGAACAGAACCACAAGTTGGCTCTAGACCAAAGTGAATTTTATTCAAATGTTTCACAGTATAGAAGGCTCATTGGTAGGTTGATTTACTTAACAATTACAAGACCAGATCTGACATATTTTGTGCATGTTTTAAGTCAGTTTATGCAGGCCCCAAGGCAAGGACATTGGGATGCTGCATTAAGGGTTCTTAGGTATTTGAAACAGACTCCAGATAAAGGAATTTTGCTGCCAAGGGACAATGATCTAGAGCTGACAGCATACTGTGACTCTGACTGGGCTTCCTGCCCTCTGACCAGAAGATCTATAACTGGCTACCTAATGAAATTGGGTTCAGCTCCTGTTTCGTGGAAGACCAAGAAGCAAACAACTGTATCTCGGTCATCCAGTGAGGCAAAGTACAGGCAATGGCCTATGCTGCTAGTGAGATCATATGGCTTCAAGGGCTTCTCAGAACTTTACAGGTCCCTTGCAAATCAGCTACAAAACTCTTGTGATAATCAAGCAGCCATACATCTGGCTGCCAATCCTGTCTACCATGAAAGAACAAAGCACATTGAAGTGGATTGTCACTTCATCAGACAACACATACAAAATGGAGTTATCAGAACAGAATACATGCACACAAAGCAACAGGAAGCAGATATATTTACTAAGGCTCTAGGAGCAAAACATTTTCAAGAGTTGCTGTCCAAGATTGGTGTTCAAGGTCCTCACACTGCTCCTTGAGGGGGAGTATTAAGATAGGACTCTTATTGGATGCTTATCATATTAGTTTGTATTAGTTTTTGAGGATCAGTATTGTTGATCATTGTAGTTGTTCTAGCCATTGTATGGATAAGCATCTTAGGGGTGTATCTATCTTAGTGCTCAGCTTTCCCATTCTTTTCGTTTTTTCGTTTTTACATTCGTTTAGCATAATGAGTTCTCATTTGTTTCTGTTTTCCTTCTCTGCCTCTCTATATAGAGCAGAGATTCCTCTTGTGTAAATAACATACTTTCTTCACATCAATAGAAATTTTTGTTCAAGTTGTTTTCAATAGCATAGTCCTTTTCAATATATCATTATATTTCTGTAACAAATTAAACGAAATTAAATTATAAACTCACATTTTTTGTGAAGTCCATTGTGCAATTTTTAATGTGTTCACAATTTTTAATCGGATGTGTGCAAGGACAATGTGTTAGATTTGTGTAAGCAAGAAGTTCTCCTGATGCATATATAATGCAAAGTCACATAAGCTACACGAGGACAACACTCAGCTCAACATTAACTGCTAACAGTTTAGAACCCAACCAAATAATCGTGGCCACATGATGGAAGTGAAGAAGTGCAAGCGAATCAAGTCCAAATAATCCTAGGATTTGTTTCAGCATATATTGGCTTTAGTTCCTATTATCCTATATTCTATATGACATTTTTGTATGCCCCGTAGATATATATTTTATTTTTGGAGCCAAACTAAATATCTTTTTCAAACAAAAGATGTATATTTTTTCATTAATAATATGATTAAAGTAATATGTATTATCAGTGTAAATAAAATTTACACTGACATTAACATTGAAGACTTGTGTTTTATTTTAAATACTGAGAGAGAGAAATAACAATAATATTGATTTGTCAAAATATCATTGAATATATGTATAAAACTCATTTACACTAACCGTGTATAAAAATTAAAATTTTAATAATATCTGTAAAACTCAACAAAAAGAGAGAGAAAATAAAGTACAATTAAGAGATAACAGTTGGAGAAAAATAGTAAATTAAAAGAGTATAAAATTATAAAAATAAAATACTAAATGTAAGCTAAAGTAAACAACTTAAGTTATTCAACTTTTTAGTAACACATATTCTTAAAGAAAAGCTGAGGACTCTTTTACTATTTTGCTTGTATGCTTTGTTTGGTAGTGAGAAGAAAATGAGAAGAGATAAACATGTGAAAAAGAGTATGTGAAGAGAGAAAATAGTGAGAAATAGAGTATATTTGATGTGTTATTTGGTATAAGAGGAATATGAGATAAATAAAGGAGCAATGAGTATGTTTTCTCTCTCCCCTTTGTTTGGTTACATAGAAAGTGAGAAGAGAAAAATATAATTATTTTTAAAAAGACAAAAATACCATTAACTAAAAAATCAATATACAAATATTTTAATTTAATTAATTAAGTTAATTTGAATAATCAAATAATTTAAATTAATTTAATTTATTTAAGTTATTTTAACTAATAAAATCTATTAGTTTAATATAATTATTTTATTAATTTAAATTTAATTTAATTAAATAAATGATTAATTTAATTCAATTTATTTAAATTTATTAAATAACTTGTGTTTTTACCCGTGCATAGCACGGATGACGTTTAATATGTTATTGAATAGGAATTTGATTCATTAAGCAAGAAAAAAAATTTAAAATTTAAAAATTTAAAAGTATTATAAAACTTATATATTTGTATTATGTACAGAATTAAATAGTATATTATATTAAATAACAGAATAATATTGTATAGGTATTATTGTTGTTTGAACATTTGAACTCAATACCATCCATATTAGTACCGATTTAATGAAAGATAATTAAATACTTGAAACATTAAACGAAGGAGATTAACTCTGATCAATCTAGATTAGAAAAATAACATTTAACAGCTACATATCAATTATGGCACCCACATTATATTTCTCTTATTGGTCCATAGCTTCCCACCAACCTTCAAACTGTAGCAGAAACATATTTCTTGTCAAGGTGTCCTCCATACAAAGTGTTTATCACCCACAACCTTAAAAAACTTCAGCATCAAATCTTGTTCATAAAGTTGAATATCCTTAGTGAACATGCCATCTGCATGGACATGGTGAAAATACATAAAGTTTACCAAGGATACTCCTTTTTTTCTTCTTCAATCTACCATTACCAAAGAATACCACATAAATGAAGAACTTGCAGCAATAAGTGAAAAGAAAAGGCCAAAATAGAATCCATAACTATATGAATGACTCAAATGGAAAGATTGGTCTTGCTTGTTTTCATTTCTCACACATCCCTCCCTATTCTGAGAGTCATTTCTCACACATCCCTCCCTAAACCTACAATAAAATTTTAGTCTTGGTTGTTTTCATTTATTGCCACCTTGGTTATCAAAAAAAAAAAAAACCCAAAAGAACACCAGTTCAGCATGATCTCGAACTTGCATAAACATTTTTATAAGTCACAAAAGTCAATGTTGCATTTTTTCTAAATATCATGGACTACTGAAGTTGACACATGCAAACACAAGAAGGGGGTTGAATTGTGTTTGTTAATAATTTTTCTAAAACAACCTTTTAAAACTGTTTTTCTCACACGAGGATATATAAAACAGATGCACACACTGAAAAAAGAACTTTTGAGATTTAACAAAATCAACATCAAAACCCCACAGTCAGTATAAACAAATAAAGCTGTAAGAGTTTAAGGATAGAAGATTCACGCAGATGATTTTATCCTGGTTCACTCTCTTCCAACCAAGAGCTACGTCCAGTCCCTTCGACTTGAAGGTTTTATCCACTATTTCTCCAAATAGATTACAACCAAGTATTCAACACCTCTCCAGACTACAAGTATTCCTTTCTTACCAAGCCTCTTCTGGCTCTAACTCTAATCAAAGAGATTTTAACTTAAGATCTTCTTAACTCACTATATGTGAGGATATGGAAATTTAAGATCTGTTGAATATTTTCACAATATTCAAACTAAAGAATACAGACTTTTACTTTTTAAAGAATGAAAGAAATAAGAGTTCGTTCTCACAAATATTGGATTAGCAAAAGTTGTTCTTCATCGATTGAGGTCCTCAATTTATAGTGACCTTCTTCTACTCTTGAAAAGCTTCAACGGTCATTTTGAATTTCCCTTTTAGAGATAGCATAATATCCGTTGTGACTGAAAGCCTGATTGTGGCAATGCTGAAATGCACTATTGGTTATCAGGATAGTACAAAATGGAGGCTCACTGCTCTGAGCATTTGCAGCTTGAAAACTGTTTTTCCTCCTTTATGTAACTTCCAGCTTTTTCAGCCATAAAGGTGTCATCGTACAGATCGTGTTGCAATTTCTCATTGTACTATTCTGCTTTTTGTATTTCCTCAATGGTACTATGTTTCTTTTGAAAGAATGCAAGGCATTAGATAAAACTAATGAGAAGAACATATATTCTATTGAAATAAATATCAATCATTTGGAATAAATTCAAGAGAACCGGATTGCATTTATTCACCTTAGAAGAACGTATAGGAGATAGAAACTCGTCTACTCAAAATCTCCATCTACTCAGTTATTTGTGAGACTAAGTCTGTTTACTCTTTCATATTGCTCGTCTACTGACGTGGCATATCCTCTCGCCTATCAAGTCTTTGGACTTGCTATATCTCAGTGAGTAATTTTGATCTCCGTCTAGTGACGTGGCAATTGAAGCTCGTCTACTTATTATTTTATTTTTACGTCTATCTCATTCTATTAAAAACTTCCGTCTACTGACGTGATAAACTGAGCACGTCTACTTAGAACATTTTAAGCCTCGTCTACTTAAACTCTTGTCTACTCAAATAAACAGAAAGTAATTTTACCAAACATTTTTTATTAGCTCGTCTACACGATGGGATGTGAATTCGCTTTCTCAGTCCAAGCAGATATAAAGAACTTTATACAAGATTTCTCATGACTTATATGATTCAAGTAATCCTGAAAAAACTGAATAACCTTGTTAGATATCGACTAACACTTTGCCAAGCAAATCTAATCCTTTTGTTAACATCAAAACTTAAAGATTAATTAAATCTAAATCACTTTGGTTCCAACAATATCCCCTTTTTGATGATGACAAAAACTAATTAAATTTGAGTAGCAAAGTTTAAGAGAGCTTACAAAGCTCCCCCCAAGACAAAGCATTCAAACTTCTAACAACACACGTATATTACTTATCAGATCAGGATTGTATCAGAGCAATTAACAAATCATAGTAAACAGTATCAGAGCATTCAAAACAACAGATATAGACTATTTAAAGCATAAGCAGAGACATGCATGTGCAAACAGATATATGCTTTTCCAAAACTGATTTTTCTTATTAAATTTAATTCTCTTTCCTTTCTCCCCCTTTTTTGTCATCAGACAAAAGGTAAAGGAGTGGATCATCATTGTCAGTAAAAGAAAAACAAGATAAATTAAGAGGAAGGTCGAGGTGAAGTAGGAGGGTTTTGGTTCTGATCAGGATTTGGTGGAGGATCAGGGATTTGAGTAGGCAGATTCTGGCTTTGTTGAAAATTGAGCCTGATGCTTATCATCTGGTTCATCATTATATTTGTTGGGACTAGAGCTTCTGCAACTTGTTCTCTTACTTGCTCCTTCACTTCAGTCTTGACTCTTTCTTCAATAATTATGCCAATCATCTGTTCAAGGTTTGGTGGCAGAGAGAGAGTGATGGTCTAGAGCTTTCAGCACTGTCCTGAGCATGTGCATGACCTGGCAAGGTATCCAATGCTCTTGACTGTTGAGGTTGATCCTGAGGATGAATGATTGTGAGAGCTAATGGTTGAGATGAATGCTTCTCTGAAGTGCTAGGTCTGGGAGTAGACTCAGCAACTTCCTCATGCTCATTTACCATTTGAACAGATTCTGTCTCTACAGCAGGACCTCAACAAGGATTTCCTCTTCAGTATGCTCTGATGGAGGTGATGGAGGAGGTGAAGTAGCATACTGCAGCACTGGTTCAGGTAATTCCTTAGCCCAATGAATTGTATCTTCATTCTCAAGGTGTAGACTAGTAACATGAAGGCCAAAGATATCCTTGATTATATTAAATCTACAATTTGAAATGCTTCATTTTCCTCTGACAGTAGGAATGGCTATTTTCTCTTCTTGAGTCAGTCCTGAAGTGGAAGCTTCTCTTGTGGAGTGTATGATATGAGATCTCCAGAACTCAACTGCAGGTTCAGTTTCAGAAACTTGCTCAATCGGAAGATATTGCCAAAACTCCAGTAAAGTGTAATCAAAAGGTTCTGAATTCAGATCCAGCATGATTGGCTCATTCTTTGGCTCCTTGCCTTTGAATCTTCTCTTCTTCTTGTCTTTGTCTTTGTTGTGGTCAATCATTGGCAGTCTTGGGCATATCATGTATGGCTTGATTCCAATCTTGGTCTTCTCCAATGAGTACATTAACCATGTTGGAGGGGCAAAATTTGTAGCCCTCACAACTCTGAAATGCTCAAATTCCCATTTTAGCATTTGATACATTAGATGATCAACAAAATCAGCAGCCTTGCCATACACACTAGGGTGTTGAAATGTCTGCCAACTAGTGTTTCTATCCATAATAAAAGGGACATGTCTGTATGATCTGGATCTTTTATAAGTGTCATCGATGAGGTCTTTCTTGGTAGGGTCTGTATGCCAATCAGCGATGATGTGTCTCTCAACTCCTTCAGTGAAGGGCTTGAAGGTGGATATTTGATTAAGTTGGGGTAAATTTTTCTTGGTGGGAATTTATTTTGGGGAAGGTGAGTTAGGGCAGGACCAAGATGGTTATGGAGAGTGGATGGAAGTGGTTGTGTAATGGTTGGGACATAGGTATTGGTACATAGTCCGGTAAGGGTATGGCCTCTGGTTCACAATCATATTCTGGAAGTGGATTGAAGGGTCTGGTTGAGATAGGTTCATGTTCATGTTCGTGGAATAGAATCTTCCAGTCCCTCTTAACCTTGGCCCAATTTTCATCTATTCCCTCATACAGAACAAACGGATCAGTATAAGGAAATCCGATTCTTCTGATCTTTGGAAAAGGGGAACCAGGGCTAATACCATCATCAGGTTGATTGAACCAGGGGTCATTAGCAGGGATAATTGGTTGAAAAGTTGGTCTGGGAGGTGATGCTATTTGTGGTTGGTCTAGGTTGGAAATTGTTTATGGTGAAAGGGGTGTGGGAATGTATACATCATCTATGTTTTGATTTTTATTTACAGAAGATCCAGGTACAGAATCATCTACCCTATGCTCAAAACTTGAAAGTAGGGCATCTACTTCTAACTTGACAGGATCATTAGCCGGTAGGGTTACCTCAGTTTCTATGACAGTTTTGACTTTTCTTTGTGGTTGGCTTCTGCTAGTTGGAATGGCAGAAGTAGCAGCAGCATCAGCAGAGATAGAAATCCTCTGTTTCTTCAACACTGAGCTGATGGGAACCCTGTACTCATCATCTTCATCCTCATTATGTGACAAGATCAAATTGCTTGTCCTTTTCTGTGAGGGGGCAGGTTGAGGAGAAGCTGTGGGATCTCTGATGACAATTCCACCAGTAGGCCTCTTTGTCATAGGCTTCCTTGCTGCAGTGGTTTTCTTCTTGACATTCCTTTTCAGCCCCAGAACCTCAGCATTGTTATGTTCCACCATTTCTTCCTTAACCTTCATCAGTTCCTCTGTCTTAGCCATAACAACAACAGTATAGGTGCTAATATTCATATTAACAATGTTCATTTTACCAAAGTTAGCAGCAGACATTGGTTTTTCAATTAAGATTCTGGCTTGCTCTTCAGGAGTCCTTGCATCTATAAATTCATGGATTCCTTGAGCTTTGAATATTTTTAAAAGGAGATGGCAATAGGGAAATACCGAAAGTTTCTTCTTGTTAATCACAACATCCCTGAATCTTCCATACAAGATTCTGGGAAGATTGATCTTCGTCTCAGTGAAAATATGGCATAGACAGAACTTATGCAGAGCAGATAGGTTGTCCTTGGATCCATCCTTGTGGAGAACCACCTTGTTCAGTAGTTGATGAAGGATGCGAATGATGTCCTTCATTTCAACAGCTTTCCATAAGTGATTCCTAACAGTGTCCTCTCTCATCAAGAAGACTTCGATCACTTCAGTGCCTCCCAGTTTAGTCTCCCATGATTCAGTAAATACCACTCCTTCCTGAGTGCAAAAGATGGCATCATCAATAGTCTTCTCAGAGACTACTATCCTCTTTCCCAACACAGTAGAGGAGAAGTCAGTATCAGTAACTTGAAGTCTCCTCCAGAAATCCCTTATCAAGTTGGGATAAACAGAGACTTTCTTAGTGAAGAATCCTCCCCATCCAGCAACGTTAATGTACTTGCTAATATCCAAATTGTAGTTTTGCAAAACTCCAAAGTTGAAGTGATGCTCCATAGCCATATTAAGTTTGTCCACATTGAAGGTTGAAGAAGATACCATTTTTTGTGAATTGAGAGTTAGGGTTTTGGAAGCAAAGAACAGAGAGCTCGAGAGTTCAAGGAAGTGTAAAGTTTTCTCAGAGGGAAGAAATTGCTTTTAAAACGGTTTTGAATCTCAAAGATTTTTCTTTTAGAAATAAATCAAAAAGAAAATATTTGACAAGACATGTCATTAAGGATAAAACGACATTGGTATTTTGAAACTATAAAAAGGTCTTGGTGGGATTGATGGAAGTTACTGACTCGGCAAAGAGAATAAAGGATAACTTTATTTTGTGGTATGGACGGGTCCAAGTGAAATGCAATCAAACATAGACGCGACATGCAGTGGACGCGACACACAAATGCAATGGACATGATATGCAATGGACGCGTATTTTAATCATACAATAGTCTTGAAATGCTTTGGACACACATACATTAACAAGAATCCTCTAAGCTGGACGCCTTAATCAATCCACACATAGCATATTGAGATGCTTCATAATAAAAATAAATCTGTCCTCAGCAAGAGGTTTAGTAAAGATATCTGCTCATTGATGGTCAACATACACAAATTATATATCAAAAACACCTTTTTGCACATAATCCCTAATGAAATGATGTTTAATTTCTATATGCTTAGCTCTAGAATGCAATATTGGATTCTTAGAAAGATTTATTGCAGCAGTATTATCACACATAAGTGGAATGCTACTTACAAACACATTGTAGTCCTCCAATTGATGTTTGATCCATAGAAGTTGTGAGCAGCAACTAGCAACTGAAATATACTCAGCTTCAGCAGTTGATAAAGCAATGATACTTTGTCTTTTGCTTGACCATGAGACAAGTTTAGCTCCAATGAAGTGACATCCTCCACCGGTACTTTTTTTTCAATTCTATCTCCAGCATAGTCAGCATCACAGAAACCAACTAATCTGTAATCTTTACATTTCTTAAAACACAAACCCAGATTAGTAGTACCTTTCAAATATCTAAATATTCTTTTAACTGCTGATAAGTGAGATTCTCTAGGATAAGATTGAAACCGAGCACATAAGCATACACTGAACATAATGTCAGGCCTAGACCTTTTGGTCTACCTTTTCTCTTTATCATCTTTGTTCAGTATGGACGTGGGATGCATAGGGGTATTCATTGGTTTGCAATCATCCATTTTGAACTTCTTCAGGAGTTCCTTTGTATACTTGGTTTGATGGATGTACACCTCGTCCACAGTTTTTTTAACTTGAAGTCCAAGGAAGAATTTGAGTTCTCCCATCATGCTCATTTCGAATTCTTTCTGCATTAGCTTAGAAAATTCTTTGCATAGAGATTCATTAGTAGCACCAAATATAATATCATCAACATATATTTGCACAATTATGAAATTAGACTTAAATGATTTTCTAAATAAGGTTGTGTCAACCTTTCCTCTATCAAATCCATTTTCCATAAGAAAAGAACTTAGCCTGTCATACCAAGCTCTAGGGGCTTGTTTAAGACCGTATAAAGCTTTCTTAAGCTTATATACATGTCAGGATGGGTTTCACTCTCAAACCCCGGAGGTTGCATAACATAAACTTCTTCATTAATAAATCCATTAAGAAAAGCACTTTTAACATCCATTTGAAAAAGCATAATACTATGATGTACAGCAAATGAAAGTAAAATTCTAATTGCTTCTAATCTAGCAACAGGTGCAAAATTATCAGTGTAATCTATACCTTCTTCTTAAGAATAACCTTGAGCAACAAGTCTTGCCTTGTTTCTTACTACCTTACCATTTTCATCAAGTTTGTTTCTGTAAACCCACTTTGTTCCAATTACTGACTTGTCTTTGGGCAAGGGTACCAGAGTCCAAACATTGCTTCTTTGAAATTGATTGAGTTCTTCTTGCATAGCTGGAATCCAACCATCGTCCAGCAGAGCCTTATCTATTGTTTTTGGTTCCAACTCAGAGACTAATGCAGAGTCTTCTCGTTCTCTGAAAGTTGATCTTGTGGATGATAGTTCCTGAAGTACCAAGATTTCTGAACTGTATCATGTTAAGAAATGGAGGTTTCTGGTTGTTGAGTGGGGTCGTCTACTTGATCATCAGCTTTTATCTTTGTTGTATCTCTTGAGATGTTTAGATTAAGATCTGCAAAAGCTTCATCTAGCTTTGATAATTTCTTATCAGGTTGTTTGTCATCAAACTTGACATGAATACTTTCCTCTACTACTAGAGTTCTAGAATTGTAAACTCTATAGCCTTTTGAAGTTTCAAAATACCCTAACAGAATTCCATTATCTACTTTTACATCAAACTTACCAAGTTGATCTTTAGTGTATAGAATTTAGCATTTACAACCAAAAGGGTGAAAGTAAGATATGTTGGGTTTTCCTCCTTTCCACAATTCAAAAGGAGTCTTGTTCAAGATATATAGGTCTAATGTATATTCTGTTCTGAATGTAGCAGGCAGTATTAAGCTTCAGCCCAGAAGTGTCTAGGGACAGAGTTGTCATTGAGCATAGTCCTAGCCATCTCTTGAAGAGATATGTTCTTTATCTCTACCACGGCATTTTGCTGTGGTGTTCTTGGTATCGAGAAGTTGTGAAGAATACCACTTTCTTCACAGAACTTATGAAATAGCTCATTCTCAAACTCTTCCCCATGGTCACTTCTGATTGAAGTGATACACATGCCTTTTTCATTCTGTACACATTTGCAAAATACATAAAAGACCTTGAAAGACTCATCCTTGTGGGTTAGGAACATAACCCATGTCCATCTAGTGTAGTCGTCTACAATGACTAGACCATATTTCTTACCACTGACAGAAGCAGTCCTTGTTGGACCAAAAAGATCAAGGTGTAGCAACTCTAGTGGTCTTTTGGTACTAACAACAGTTTTAGATTCAAAATAACCTTTGACTTGTTTTCCCTTTTGACATGTATCACAGAGAGCATCAGATTTTTACTTGAGGTTTGGTATCCCTCTTACCAGGTTATGCTTATTTAGCTTTGAAATTAATTTCAAGCTTTAATGACCTAGCCTTTTGTTCCAAATCCATCACTCATCTTCAATGGACACTAGACATGAGACACTCTGATTTGAGAGGTCCTCCAAGTCAATCTTATACACATTGTTTTGCCTCTTAGCAGTGAATAGAAGTGATCCATCATTTTTCTTGACATTACACATGTTCTTATAAAAAAAAACAGCATATTCACTATCACATAATTGACTTAGCAGATTATGTTTAAGACCATTAACCAAGAGAACATTGTCAATGGAGGGAAAATGATGTTTACCAATTTTACATATACCAGTGATCTTCTCTTTCTGGTTTCCTCCAAATGTGACCCAGCCACCATCTTTGTCTCTAAGGTCTTGAAACATACACCTTTCTCCTGTTGTGAACACCTAATTTTGTCTGAGTATTTGTAATAATTTGAAAAGAAAAGAAAAAATAAAAAAGGGTGCAAAATTAAAAGAAATTGTCCAAGATCTGAGCCTAGCCTTTGTTTTCTTGGTTTGTTACAAATTTTTTTAGTCCATCATCAAGCCCAAAATAAAGAAAAAGGAAAATTAAAAAAAATAGAAAAAACAAAACTAAAAAAAAGCAGAAAAATAAAATAAAATAAGTGGTTTTGTCCTCTGTTTCATTCCACCCCTCCACATAATGCTCTCTTCAGGAATATCCCCAAATGACTTTACTTCTTTTTTTTGGTTTCTGCCTCTTTACACAAAAATAGGGCCTGACCACTGCTCTCCTACATAAGCACAGTCTGGGACAAAGCTGTTTTGCTCCAACCTACACCCAGCTGGCCTTTCAAATAATTTTGTCATCTTCTTCATTGGTTTTGTTATAAGTTTGGCAGTCAGTACATGAGCAAAGGGGGGAGGCTAAAAAAAAAGGGAGATCAGGTTTGTTCATAAAGACCCTCTCCTAGCTAGCCTTCATGAGAAATCAGTTAAACCCACCACACCATTTTTTCTCCAGAAGCCAAAAACATAATTATACTTTCACCCAAAGCCTCATCCCCATAACCACCATAACAGTAACAAAACCTCAGCCCAAACAGATCCACTCCTAATCATTCACCATGAGTCCATGACAACCTCCATTTTTTCCACTTAATCTTCATACTCAAAAAGCAAAGACACACTTCCTCATTCCCACACTATAAACCAAAACCAGAGACTTCACCATGAACCATCCCTTACACCATCTCTGTTTCAATCATACACCCTAATAAAAAACAAAAAAACTCAACAGAACCTTGTTACAAACCCCTCCGTCGTGCTCCGCCATCTCCCTCGCCAGCCGCCGTGGTAACCGCCACAAGTCATTGAACCCAGATCCGCATCAGAATCCATGTCGCCACTGTCTTCTCCTTGTTCGTCGCCATCTCCGTCGTCTTCCTCCGCCTCGACAACTTCATCACCCAGACATGTGACCTATGCCGCCGTTACAGTGCCGATCCGTCACGAACCGCACCCTCTGCCATCATCGCCGTACGAGCCCGTAGCTGCCGCACCTACCCACACTAGCCACCACCGCCGTTCACGTCTTTGCTTCGCCTTCGTCCTCGATGCTCGCCTCCATCGTTCAGACGCGCCCAACCAGGACCACCACCCCCATCGTTCGCTTCACCGTCGTGCTTGCCTCAGCCATCCTCGCCCCTATACGGATTTGCCGCTGCAGCTACCTTGTTCTTATCTCCTTTTTGGTGACGTAGGAAAAGCTCGAAACAAGCTTCTGATCTTGTTCTTTTTTTTTATTTTAATATTATTTTCTATATTATTATGTGAGTTTGTTAGCTTGTTGGGTCTGGTTGTCTGGGCCAGTAGTTCGTTTTATTGGGCCATGTTTCTTTCCAATTGATACTAAGCTATAAAATACGCACACAAAAAAAAAACATTTGAAATCACAAAACAGAAAAATATAAAAAATATATTTTCAGTCCTTGTTTTAAATAAATATTTAACTAAAAATGTTTCGAAATAAAAATCTCTTTTGGGTTCATGTAACAATCTACAACGTTGATGTATGATTTTTCATTCTCAAGTGTTGTATGAATTGTAAGGGTTTATCGTATAGCTTCGCTATCTTTAACCCTGTGAGAGGGTGAATACCCTTTTCTGAAAAATAATGCTTTCAATTTTCTCTCTTAAATTTTTTTTTTATATATATCCAAATTTATTAGCTGAAATATCTTTTTGAATTCACGCAACAATCTACGACGTTGATGTATGAATTTTCATCATCGAGTGGCGTATGCATTGTAAGGGTTTATCGTATAGCGCTGCTATCTTCGACCCTGTGCAAAAGTGAATTTACCCTAAAATAAAATCTTTTTTTAATATAAAATAAAAAATCAAATCTTTTCCAAAAATTAAAATCAATCAACCAATCAAATCATTTTCTATAAGAACTACGTGGCTTTGAGTTTCCCATCGCACCTGGGAATACGTAGGAGCAGAATCAATCATTTTGTCAAGCCAAAATTTAATTTTCTCTTTTGTTTTGTTTATCCTTTTTTATTTATTTAAAAAGTGGGGTAAATAAATATTTTCAAAGGTTATTTAAATTATTTTACACAATTAACTTGAGGTATCGTTTTTTAAAAGGGCGATGTAGGGTGCTAACACTTTCCCTACTCGTAACCGACTCCCGAGTTCAGATCTCTATCTTTTTGTTAGGACCGGTTTACCTTAAATAAATGGTTTTTCCAATGTTTTTACCAAATAAAATATTGGTGACGGTTCCTTTGTTTTTATTTCTTTTACGCGGCGCCCGTACGGGACAGTCGCGACACCTGTCATGTGTCATGAGCACCCACTGTCCAAGTACCAAGATGTTTGTTTCTTTCTTGTTGTAAAGCAAATCTGCAACAGTTATTATCTTATCTTTTGGTACCCAAACTGACTTGGGTCCTTTCTTGTTAGTGGTCACTGGACGAGTATGCTTAGCATGTTTATTATGTATGCATCCAGTTGTAGTATGCCCATTCTTTCTACACACTTTGCAAAAGGAGTTGGACAGGCCAGACTTGATTTTAGCAAGTTTAGCTTGAGCTTTTGAAGCTCCATGCTGTGTATCCGGTTTTGCCTTTTGGTGAGATGCTTCTTGCTTCTCTTTGTCATAACCAATGCCGTATTTATTATGTGGTGACCAAGAGTACCTTAAAATGAGACCAAGTTTATCTGAGCCACCTACAAGCTTTGACAGAGAGTCTGTCAAATATGTTACATCTCTTGCCATATTTTTGTCTCATGGCCAAATCTAGGGTTTTAGAAGTTTGGAAGTTTTTGGTTCAAACTTTGTTGTTTAATCACTAATCTATTGTCTTAAGTACTTAGGATCATTAATCCAGTGACTTAAGCAAGTTTATAAATTTTTAGTCATAAAACCTCTCTAGGCCGTGACCTATCATAGAGGAGTGAGTGATTTTAATTGCTTGTTTTAATTTGGATGATTATATTTTGTTGAAGGAAAAAGTGTGTTGATCGTACGTAAGTCATGACACTAGAGTTGACATACATTCGAGAAAGGAAATCGGAAACTTGGTTCTTCAAGAGGTAAGGGGGGATTACCCGAGGGATTTTTCCGATGGCTATGTGCTATCTGTTTGTGGTCTGTATGTTTATTTGGGGTTGTTAGTTATGGTACTTTATCTGTGTTTATCTTTTGATTTTAATTGATTATTTGTTGTTAATTAATTATCTGCAGCAATATATTATAGTATTGTGATGCATGGTCTGCCTGAGTTAATTATTATAATGATGTTGTTGGATGTTGTTTGAGAAGCCTGACAGTGGTCAGTGCTCAATTAATTAAACGAGGTAAAAGCTTTAATAAGATATTCGGAGAATATTCAATGTTTAACAGAGAGATATGGGAGTATATTTTGTCTAAATAATTATTTGAGAAAAATAAGAATTTTTCTAAAATATTATTATTTTAATGATTTATTAGTGTAAAAGCAATTTATGAGTCACAATGAGGACGTAACCGTGAAATTATTTTTGTACTTCTAATTCTACGTAAGAAATTTCGTAATATTATAAAAATTATTTTATGAAAATAATCTTCGAAAATAACTTAATTATGATTTTAAAAAATTATTTAAGTGGAAAAAGCTAAGATTTGGCTTAAATGACTTTAAAAATGTTTAACGACGACAATTTGGAAAAGCATCGACGACAAGTGTTTCTAAAACGGCAGTACGTATTTTAAACTAAGTTTGAGCCTCAAGTGACTCTTTTTTTGGAACATGGAGTTTTCAGAAGAAAAAATTTTTGGTATCTGATGCTTTTGTAAAAGAATTTTCCATTTGAAATGTTTTTCCGAAGTCGAGTTTTTCGTCAACGGTGTAAACGGTGATGTTTCGCAAACGATGTACACGATGATATTGAACTTAGTAACCTAGACGTCTGTCGCGACCAAAAAGAAAAACCTGCTTTTCCTTTTAGAGAAAAAAAATGGAGTCGCCACCAACTTTATTTAATTTCGGGAAAGTTGGAAAACCCTTTAAGAAAAAGCTTTGGGTTCGAGAGTCGATTACGTCTAGGGAAGGCATGGAGACTTAACCCCACGACACCCTAGAACATAAAAATGGTTACCCAAAATTAGTTGTGTAAATTATTAATAACTTTGAAAATATTTGTTTTACCTCGAAAATCGTTTTTTTTAAAAAAACATCTTTAGTTGTGAAATTTTTTATTAAACCTAAATGGGGTTGAACATGGCACGTAAGTCCACAGGGCAACCTCAAAATCTAAATGGTTGAACATGACACTTGTCATAGGGCAACCCAAGAAATAAGATTGTTTTAATTAAGAGATCATCTTCTATTTTTATGTAAAATAAATAATTTTACCTCTTGGAAATAGAACATAAATGAAACGTTTTACTAACTTATTCAGTAAACAGAGACACAAAAATAAGAATGTCAATAGAAACTTATGAATAATATCAACAAAGAGAACAAGGATTACCAAATGAGAGCAGAATAACAACGATTTTATTTTCTCCCAGTGGTAAGATTTCAAGATCAAAACCCTTACATTTCAATTTCACTAACTCTCTTAACTCTCCCTTCTTCTGAAAATTTGGAACCACTATAATGACGGAGAAGAGAAAAAAACTCAAATCCCTAATCTCTTTTATTCACAAAGAAAATATCAGATATAAATTTCTCTCCCCCTCTGTCTTCGTCTCCTTTTCTATTTTTTTCTCCCCCCTCCCGTCTTTGTTCTTTCCCCTTTTTATAGATGGAGGAGAGGGCTTCATGCTTCTTCTTACCCAGCAGCTTCAAGATTGGTCTTCACGAAATCTGGGGCTTGGGTGGTTCTGAACAGAAATAGCATGTGTCCAGATGGGGGCGGCGCGAGGAGCGGAAATGAGGTGATTTGATGTGAAGGTTGTGTGTTTGAAGAGAGAAGGAGATGGGTTTTTTAGGATTAGGAGTGGGGCTGTTAGGTTAAAATGAGGGAGGTGTTGAGGAAGAATATGAACCAATGGGTAGAGGAGGCGCAGGGGCGGTTAGAGAGTGGGAGGAGGAAAAAAGGTCTTGTCTGATATGTAAAATAGGGTTTTTAGGGTTAAGAGAAATAACTCAATCTCCTTTCTTCTTTTCGCTGATTGCCCTTTTCTCCTTCTTTTCTTTGTCCTTTCTTCATTATCTTCTTCTTCTTCTTTCTTTATTCGTTAGCCTCAATCCTAAAAATAAAATTGTAGTGGATGGAACCTCCCTGTCCAACAGAAAGTTAGATATGCAAAATTAGATATGCATTGGACGGACCTCCTCGTCCAACAGAAGTTTAAACATGCAATGGACGGAACCTCCTCGTCCAACAGAAAATTAGATATGCATTGGACGGAACCTCCTCGTCCAACAGAAAGTTGAATATGCAATGAAAGACCTACTCGTCCAACAGAAAGTTAAGCATGCAATGGAATGGACGGGACCTCCCCGTCCAACAGCAAATGCATTGTAATGGACATGACCTCACCGTCCAACAGCAAATGCAATGGACGGGACCTCCCCATCCAACCGCAAATCCAATGTAATGGACTGGACCTCGCCGTCCAACAACAAATGCAATGGACGGGACCTCCCTGTCCAACAGCAAGTGCAATGTAATGGACTGGACCTCGCCGTCCGACAGCAAATGCAACGGACGGGACCTCCCCGTCCAACAGCAAGTTAAGCATGCAATGGAATGGACGGGACCTCCCTGTCCAACAGCAAATGCAATGGACAGACTTCCCCGTCCAACGACAAATGCAATGTAATGGACTGGACCTCGCCATCCAACAGCAAATGCAATGGACGGGACCTCCCCGTCCAACAGCAAATGCACTGTAATGGACGGGACCTCCCCGTCCAATAGAAAATGCAATGTAATGGACGGGACCTCCCCGTCCAATAGCAAATTAGTTATGAGCCTCCTCCTTTCTTAATTATTTTCTTTTTCTTCTTTCTCTCTTCACTATTATTATTTTTTAGTCTCCATGAAATATAATAACATAATAATAAAATGAAGACGGACAAAAATGGGTGTTCACAGTTGCCTCTCTTTACTTGTTGCATACTAGAAGACATGATTAGTCTTGACTTTTCATGTATTGTAGTAATGAACAAGTAAAGAAAATGAACACATATTTTGTCCGAAAAAACGTGAGGAGCTCAGACGAAAACCTTACAGTTTGAAAATAAAATTGCAGTGGACGGAACCTCCTCGTCCAACAGGAAAGTAAATACGTAGCGAGCCTCAGAGCTCAAAAATAAACTTGCAATGAGCCTCAGAGCTCGAAAATAAAATTGCAGTGGACGGAACCTCCTCGTCCAACAGGAAAGTAAATATGCATCAAGCCTCAGAGCTCGAAAATAAACTTACAGTGAGCCTCAAAACTCGAAAATAAAATTGCAGTGGACGGAACCTCCTCATCCAACTGGAAAGTAAATATGCAACGAGCCTCAGAGCTCAAAAATAAACTTGCAACGAGCCTCGGAGCTCGAAAATAAAATTGCATTGGACGGAACCTCCTCGTCCAATAGGAAAGTAAATATGCAACGAGCCTCAGAGCTCAAAAATAAACTTGCAATGAGCCTCGGAGTTCAAAAATAAAATTGCAGTGGACAGAACCTCCTCGTCCAACAGGAAAGTAAATATGCATCGAGCCTCAGAGCTCGAAAATAAACTTGCAGTGAGCCTCAAAACTCGAAAATAAATTTGCAGTGAACGGAACCTCCTCATCCAACAGGAAAGTAAATATGCAGCGAGCCTCAGAGCTCAAAAATAAACTTGCAATGAGCCTCGGAGCTCGAAAATAAAATTGCAGTGGACGGAACCTCCTCGTCCAATAGGAAAGTAAATATGCAACGAGCCTTAGAGCTCGAAAATAAACTTGCAGTGAGCCTCAGCTCGAAAATAAAATTGCAGTGGGCGGAACCTCCTCGTCCAACAGGAAAGTAAATATGCAGTGAGCCTCAGAGCTCAAAAATAAACTTGCAATGAGCCTCAGAGCTCGAAAATAAAATTGTAGTGGATGGAACCTCCTCGTCCAACAGGAAAGTAAATATGCATAGAGTCTCAGAGCTCGAAAATAAACTTGCAGTGAGCCTCAGAGCTCGAAAATAAAATTGCAGTGGACGGAACCTCCTCGTCCAACAGGAAAGTAAATATGCAGCGAGCCTTAGAGCTCGAAAATAAACTTGCAGTGAGCCTCAGAGCTTGAAAATAAAATTACAGTGAGCCTCATAGCTCGAAGATAAAATTGCAGCTAGCCTCGGAGCTCGAAAATAACATTGCAGTGAGCCTCAGATCTCGAAAATAAACTTGTTGTGAGCCTCAGAACTCGAAAATAAAATTGCAGTGAGCCTCAGAGCTCGAAAATATTCAATTAGTAATCTGAAACTAATGAGAATCCCTTCCTTTTGAGGACAGCGGAACCAAATGCTCCATGGAAAAACTTCCACCAACCAAACCCTTGTTCACCGACCACTCTAGGACGAGGCATCATTCATTCTTTTAACTACATGGGTCACCCAAGAATCTGATAACATATAAGGTGGATGTTATGTTTATTCTCCCAAGCCTATTTGCATCATTCTTTTGTCGTCCAGTGCATGCTATCTCTTCCATTGAATTTGAAATATTGAGTCCTTTTGACTCAAACCATTCATTGGTGCTACCATTAGAATTATCAAATCATACCATTAAACTTATATTTACTTTTATTGAGACATGACCATGATGAGAGTGAACACGACAGGGGAGTGTGAAGGAAAAGCCTCTTACCTTAATACGAGAATTTAGTTTGTTAAGAGAAAATAACAATATGAGAACAAAATTACAAATGGATCGTGAAGATTAAAAGCAAAGATAAGCAAAGAAAATTACGGGAATCACATAAAATCTGCCCCAGTGTTGGTCTTTTGATTTTCATTTAATTGATTCCCCTCAGCCTTTTGATGACACAGATCTTGGCTTCTGTTTTTGATTCCTCAAACACACATTCTTCAATCATTCCTTAACAATTTTACCCCAGCATACTCAGTCGGATAAAATTGCCCTAGTGTGGTGAGTGCTTGCAGAAATGTTGGACCACATCCTCCTCCTAGGCTGCTGAAGGGCTCCGGCAAGCGTACCGGATCGAAGCAAGTAATAAAAAAAAGGTGAGAAACCGAGTATCAAACTCAGGGATTGGGAAACCAAGTGTCACTTCACAAATTAAACAACTATTTAGATTGAGAAATAGCTATGAAAAGATTTCAAAGAAAATAAAAGAAACGATAAAAGAAAATCAAATATTTTTGGGATTTTAAATTAAAAGAGATTTCTGGGAGTTGGGTTACCAACAAGACTGCTCATGCTACTAAATTGACTATCCCTCTTGTTAATTATCAAAATTGCTTTGAAGGTGAATTAATCCTAAATAAGTTAATGTTCCCTCTCGAGATACAAGAACCGTGCCCAATTAAACCAACCCCTACTCTCGTGGTAATTGAATTTAAATTGAACCCATTAAGATTCGTGAAAATTCAATGGTACCCTCGAAGGACCGCTTCTAACTCTCATGATTTAAGTCCTAAGTTCAATCCCTATAGATCCAATACCTAAGTTCACCGCTAGGTTCCTCCTTAGAGTATCTATGACATGCAAATAAGTGCGCACCAAATTTACAAGTAATTCATGCAATAGGAATCAAATCGAAAGTAAATTGGAATTAACAAAGGGAAAACATCAATTCATAACATAAAACAAGTCTTGGGCATAGCCCCAATTCCTAGAAATAAAAAGACTAGTCAAGCATTGCCATGGTCATGACAAGCTTGATTAATAAAAGCATAAAAAAACCTAAGAGAAAAGAAGAAATTGAGAAGAATAGAAATCCTAATTTTTGCCTAAGGTAGAAGCCCCTGGGATCCCTATTTTCGAGCCTTAGAGTCCTATTTATAATGTAAGGTAACTTGAATTCAAAGCTGTTACAAAATCAGATCAAATCAGCAATTAAATTTTCAGATATTGCGCGTCACGGCCGTGACAGATTGTCTTGGAAAACTTGGCGTTGGTTGGCCTGTCACGGCCGTGATGGCCATCACGGCCTGGCCGTGACAAGTTCTGACTTTTGCGTTCTTTTATTTTCAGCCTTCCTCAATCATGGCAGTGATGGCTTTCACGGCTAGGCCGTGATGGGCTCTGTTTGGCTCATTTTGTTTGCTTTTCAAGCTCCGTCTTCATGCAAGCTCTAACATAACTGATCCTTAGCATTTTAATCTTCGTTTCCAAATCAATATCTCCAAATTAATTGGCAAATCTTATCTTATCCTTTATTGTTGTGATAGGAAATTATTATCCAAATGCAAATTGATTTGGATCCAATCTTTTATCTCAATGCCAATTGAATTATATTTCAATCATAATAATTTAAATCCAAATTGATTTGGATTCAAATCCATCACGTGGGCCCTTGCAATTTACTTGGCAATCTTTAATTTAATTGATTTCCATTCTTTTCTTCTTGATACTTTCCTAAAAATAAAAAATAAGGGTAATATCAGAAAATTAATCAAAATCTAATTAAAATTAATTAAATGCACACATTGACTCTAAAATAACCAAAATAGGAAAACAAAGGCTAATTTGGGCTAAATCAAGCATTCAACAAAAGTTAATCGATGAAATCCGCTCTAAAATAATAGATAAAACATGATAAGACAGTGGATTATCAGTTGCCTTTACAGGTTTCCAGCCTAAGGTTTCTTTACCCTAACTTTTGCCTAGGTTGCCCTTTCGGGTTTTCAACCTAGCGGGCCTTTGCTTTTCTTTTGTTTTCATTGTTCTTTGCCCTAACTTTTTCCTAGGTCACCCTTTCGGGTTTTCAACCTAGCGGGCTCTTTTTCTCTTTTATTTCCATTGTTCTTTTCCCTAACTTTTGCCTAGGTTACCCTTTCGGGTTTTCAACCTAGCGGGCCCTCAAGCGTAGAACTTTTTCACAGCACCAGAGTTTACCGACCTTGGTAACTATTCCCCATCCATGTTTTGTAGAATCAAAGCTCCTCATGAGAATACTTGTTTGACAATATAAGGACCTTCATAATTCGGTGCCCATTTTCCTCGGGCATCTTCCTGATTAGGGAGGATTTTCTTTAAAACCAAGTCTCCTGCGCAAAATTCTCTAGAGCGAACATTCTTATTGAAAGCTCTTGCCATCCTGCTTTGATACAATTGCCCGTGACAGATAGCTGCCAGCCTTTTCTCTTCTATCATGTTCAACTGCTCATATCGAGTTTTCACCCACTTAGATTCTTCTAAATCTGCTTCCATCAAGACTCTTAGCGAAGGGAGTTCTACTTCGATAGGTGAGACAGCCTCCATCCCATACACCAAAGAGAAAAGGGTTGCCCCAGTGCTTGATCGTATATTAGTCCGATAAGCATGTAGAGCATATGGCAGCATTTCGTGCCAGTCTTTATAATTTACAACCATCTTGTCAATGATTTTCTTGATATTTTTGTTCGCTGCTTCAACTGCACCATTCATTTGAGGTCTATAAGGGGATGAATTGTGGTGTTTGATTTTGAAACCATCGCAAAACTTTTGAATCTTGGCACCATTAAGGTTAGCAGCATTATCTGTGATTATCCTCTCTGGGATCCTGTATCTACAGACGATGTCCTTCTTGAGGAACTTGAGAAATACCTTTTGAGTTATGCTGGCATATGAAGCAGCTTCTACCCATTTAGTGAAATAGTCTATCGCCACCAAAATAAAATGATGACCATTGGAAGCCTTGGGATTAATGGGACCGATGACATCTATTCCCCACATCGAAAAAGGCCGTGGGGATGCTAAATTGTGCAGTGGAAATGGAGGTGCATTAACCCGGTCTGCATACATTTGACATTTTTGGCATTTACGAACATGTTCTATGCAATCTGACTCCATAGTAGACCAATAATAACCACTTCTCAAGATTTTCTTAGCCATCATGTGACCATTGGCATGAGTCCCACATATTCCTTCATGAACTTCGATCATGATCAATTTAGCTTCGCGAGCATCCACACATCTGAGTAGGGTACCATCATATCCTCTTTTATACAGGACTTCCTTGCTTAAGAAAAAGGCCATAGCCAGTCTTCGGATGGTCTTTCTATTTGCTTCGCTCGCTTCTGCCGGGTATTTCTTGTTCTGAATATATTGCTTGATGTCATGATACCAAGTCTTACCATCAGGTTCTCCTTCCACATGGGCACAGTATGTCGGTTCATCTTGCACTCTAACTTGGATGTGTTGGACATTGGTATGGATATCCAGCTTGGTCATGGCAGCTAGTATGGCTAAAGCATCAGCAAACTGATTCTTGTCTCGAGTTAAATGCAAGAAAGTAATCTTGTCGAACTTTGCAATCAATTGAGTCAAGTATTTCTGATACGGAATCAACTTGGAGTCTTTGGTTTGCCATTCACCATTGACTTGGTAAATGATTAGAGCTAAATCCCTGAAGACCTTCAACTGCTTTATACCAAGTTCAAGTGCCATTTGTAATCAGTCAGTACATGCCTCGTATTCTGCAATATTATTCGTACATTCAAATTTCAGTTTTATAGCCACCGGGTACTGCTTGCCGTTTGGTGAGATAACCACTGTTCCTATACCACTGCCATGCATATTGACTACTCCATCAAAATACATTTTCCACACATCTTCATGTTCTTCATCTTCCTCGAGGGACATTATCTCTCCATCTGGGAACTCGGAATTGAAAGGCCATCCATCCTCAAGAGGATTCTCTGCTAAATGATCAGCAATCGCACTTCCTTTGATGGACTTCTGAGTCACATATTTGATGTCAAATTCTGACAATATCACTTGCCACTTCGAAACTCTTAAGGAGATATGAGGACTTTCGAAGATATACTTCAAAGGACCCATTCGAGAAATTAGCCAAGTGGTGTGATATAACATGTACTGTCTGAGTCTTATGGAGGTCCACACTAGCACACAGCAAGTCTTCTCGATTGCCATATAACGAGCCTCACAGCCATTAAACTTCTTACTCAGATAGTAAATTGCCTGCTCCTTCCCGCCATATTCATCATGTTGTCCCAGCATTGCCCCCATTGAGGTTGGCAATACAGTGAGATAGAGTAACAGTGGACGACCTTGGGTAGGTGGTACCAACACTTTGGGATTAAGTAAATATGCCTTTATCTTGTCAAAGGCTTCTTGACAGTCATCATCCCATTTTCCTGGATTATTCTTCCTGAGGAGTTTGAAGATTGGCTTGCATGTGCTAGTCAAATTTGCAATGAAGCGCACAATGTAGTTCAACCTTCCAAGAAAACCCCTTACTTCTCTCTCATTCTTAGGTGCTGGCATGTCACGTATTTATTCTACCTTGTTAGGGTCCACCTTTATTCCTTCTCTACTGACAACAAAGCTAAGTAAATTTCCTGCGGATGCACCAAAAGTACATTTTGCAGGGTTGAGCCACAACTTGTACTTCCTTAGCCGCTCGAACAACTTTCGTAAAACTGCTACATGGCTTTCTTCTTCCTTGGACTTAGCCACTATATCATCAACATATACCTCTACCTCCTTATGCATCATATCATGGAACAATGCTACCATAGCACGTTGGTAAGTGGCCCTAGCATTCTTCAATCTAAAAGGCATCACTTTGTAACAAAAAGTTCCCCAAGGAGTGATAAAAGTTATCTTTTTTTTATCATCATCATCCATAAGGATCTGATTGTACCCAGAATACCCATCTATGAAAGAAAACCTATGACTTCTGGCTGTACTGTCTACAAGGACATCAATATGAGGTAGCAGGAAATCATCCTTTGGACTGGCTTTATTCAGATCTCGGTGGTCCACGCACATTCTGACCCTTCCATCCTTCTTTGGTACTGGAACAATATTAGCTACCCATTCCGGGTGTCTAGCTACTTCCAGAAAGCCAGCCTCTAACTGCTTGTTCACTTCTTCCTTGATCTTCAGTGACATCTCAGGATGCATCCTCCTTAATTTATGCGATGCTATCTCGGGATCTAGACCTGGCATATCTCTGTAGGACCATGCAAAAACATCCAGATACTCTTTGAATAGTGCAACCATTTCTTCACGCTCTGGGTTATCCACTATTTTCAACTCCTTTTTGTCTTCCTCGGTTCCCATATTGATCACTTCTGCAGCCTCATCATTCGAGCTAATCCCTTCTTCTGACCATTTCACAATCTTTAAGAATTCTTCAATGTCTTCTTCTTCCTCATCGGATTCAAGGTTGTATTCATCAACGACCGCGAGGGATCAATAAATGAGTTTTCAAAGTTCCTCTCCTGAGGTAAATCTTTAGTGGAAGAAGTATTCCTGGAATAAAATAAAGTCGGGAATAGGAGAAGTGTAGGCAAGAGTCTTATTCATGAAGGAAAAGCTTAAACAAAGTAAAGAAATGAAAGAGAGAGAAAAGAAACGATGGAACCAAAAGGAAAGCACCAGACAAAGTGCACATTCTCATTCATATCTCAAACAAAGTAAACATCAGTTCAAATTTAGTACGATAAGATAATTACTTCATGGAAATAACATCTACAAATGATTCAGACCACCAATTATTGAGAACTTCATTGCTAGCAGGGCTTAAGTTTCTTCCTTCCTTAGGTATGCGGGCAGCCATCCAGGTCCGAGATCTGATATTGTGAACTCGAGTTTGATTGGTGTCACCTTTCCTAGGTCGCGCAATGGTTCCCGAATCCTCAGAAGGATGTGACTCTGTAAAGCATCCTAGAATCTCATTAGTAAACCCAAAATTTGTGTGTGTGTGTGTGTGTGTGTGTGCATGTGCAAGTTAACACCCTTTGTTTGATCGCGAGAATGCTCTTAGGAAGAATATCGTATACACCCATAGCAAGAATACTTATCCTGCAATAAAATCTAGTGGTATGGTTCCCTCTAGCTTGAATGCAGTCGGTGTCAAGTCCAAGGGACAATCCACACCTCGATAGACCACACCCGTACTAGCAATGTCCTTATTTTTACGCAGAAAACACGTCGTTTTAAGGGTAAAAATATAGTTGATGACGTATCTAAGGGAGAATGCACTCCTCGATAGATATCATCTAAAAAACGCTCGACGGACATTGATGAAAACTTTCATTCCATTACAAATATTTCGATACAAATCATGAGCCTTTGATCAAAATAAAAGAAACACATTGATAGTTTCCACAAAGCACAATGTTAAGAGTTTCATCTTCTTTTTCCTGAACCCTTTGGCAAGTTTCCCAAAATGATTGAAGAACTCGGTCACCTTTGGTGGTATCCGAAGGAAAAGGTTCACACGAATGTGGATGGATGCTTCTTCAAATCGTTCCACCAGTTGGGAAGTGTGATATTGGAGCTCATCCATCATGTCCTCGTATTTCTTTTCCATTGCTAGTACTCTTTTCGGAACCAAACTTTTCTATTTTCTTGCTATAAGGTGAATACCAAAGTCTTCCAACCAAGAGGCACAAGCGAAAAAAACAAAAAATGAGTATAGTGAAGCAAATATATCTTGCATGATTCATGTTGTATGAGACCCAATGGGGTTGAAAACCCTGATGGGCATGCTGCCAATGCATCACCTTCATTATGACATAACGCCTATTAAATGTGCAATAATATTCGAATATGTCATTCAGGTTTGAGGCGGAAATGTGACGCCCCTAGTTTTGTGAATATTCACAATGAACATGCATGTCAATTTATGCTTATGATGATAGAGAGAGGAAAGAAAAGTACGCCCCCTTTTGTCCTAAGTCAGGTAAAATCTAAGGACGGACACACCCTAAGTCAGGACTCTAAACACGTCGGTCACTAGGTTTGCTCTATTAGTGAAAATTGGGACGGGTCTAGACCTCTAAAAGTCATGGTCCCCAGATTGCACTTGTAAGGATTTGATTCATGAATCTAGCCACAAGTAAGGATAAACCCTCTCAATATGACTATTCCATGATCTCATGTACAATTTGAGTGGTGAACCGACAAGTATCAGGGAGGTACAAAACCTCTTCAATGACAATGTCGGAGCACCGCCTAATCCTTGGGTTTTTTAGCAAGCTCGGGTATAGAGCTAAGAGTGTGTGAAATATGTGATAGTGATGTATGTGAAGGGGGCATACAAACTTGTAACACTTAAAAATAAAAATAAAATAAAAGACAAGAAAAACCTGCAAAACAAACACATAGGTATATAAAAATGGTTATAAGTCCTCTACCCTATTGTTAAAATCTAGGAAAGAAGAAAAGAAAGGAGGAGGAAACAAAAGCATTGTTAGTGAAACATATACAAGAATAACATGAGTAAAAAGTATGTACAACTAATTTTTCTCATTTAAATAAAAGGAAAACCCAAAAAAAAAGGACAATCCAAACAAACATCACTAAAAGTAAAAAACATTTTTTAGTTTTGTCATTTAATTATTGTAAGGAAAAAAAACAGCAAGATATAGAAAAAAAGGTAAAACAAATAAGCTACAAGTTACTAAAAATTTGCAAAACCAATTTTTACGGGCTTGACTCTCTTAAAAGATCCCCAGTGGAGTCGCCATCTGTCGCGACCAAAAAGAAAAACCTGTTTTTCCTTTTAGAGAAAAAAACATGGAGTCGCCACCAACTTTATTTAATTTCGGGAAAGTTGGAAAATCCTTTAAGAAAAAGCTTTGGGTTCAGGAGTAGATTACATCTAGGGAAGGCATGGAGACTTAACCCCACGGCACCCTGGAACATCCATAAAAATGGTTACTCAAAATTAGTTGTAAATTATTAATAACTTTGAAAATATTTGTTTTACCCTGAAATTCATTTTTTTTTAAACATCTTTAGTTGTGAAATTTTTGATTAAACCTAAATGAGGTTGAACATGGCATGTAAGTCCACAGGGCAACCTCAAAATCTAAAGGGTTGAACATGACACTTGTCATAGGGCAACATAAGAAATAAGATTGTTTTAATTAAGTGATCATCTTCTATTTTTATGTAAAATAAATAATTTTACCTCTTGGAAATAGAAAAGAAATGAAACGTAGAAATGAAATGTTTTACTAACTTATTTAGTAAACAGAGACACAAAAAAATAAGAATGTCATGAGAAACTTATGAATAATATCAACAAAGAGAACAAGGATTACCAAATGAGAGCAGAATAACAATGATTTTATTTTCTCCAAGTGGTAAGATTTCAAGATCAAAACCCTTACATTTCAATTTCACTAACTCTTTTAACTCTCCCTTCTTCTGAAAATTTGGAACCACTCTAATGACGGAGAAGAGAAAAAAACTCAAATCCCTAATCGCTTTTCTTCACAAAGAAAATATCAGATAAAAATCTCTCTCTCCCTCTGTCTTCGTCTCCTCTTTTCTTTTTTTTCTCCCTCCTCCCATCTTTGTTCTTTCCCCTTTTTATAGATGGAGGATAGGGCTTCATGCTACTTCTTACCCAGCGGCTTCAAGGTTGTTCTTCACGAAATCCGGGGCTTGGGTGGTTCTGAGTAGAAATAGCGTGTGTCCAGATGGGGTCGGCACGAGCAGCGAAAAGGAGGTGATTTGATGTGAAGGTTGCGTGTTTGAAGAGAGAAGGAGATGGGTTTTTTAGGATTAGGAGTGGGGCTGCTAGGTTAAAATGAGGGAGGAGATGAGGAAGAAGAAGAACCAATGGGTAGAGGAGGCGCATGGGCGGTTGGAGAGTGGGAGGAGGAAAAGAGGTCTTGTCTGATATGTAAAATAGGGTTTTTTAGGGCTATGAGAAGTAACTCAATCTCCTTTCTTCTTTTCGCTGATTGTCTTTTTCTCCTTCTTTTCTTCGTCCTTTCTTCATTATCTTCTTCTTCTTTCTTTATTCTTTAGCCTCCAGCCTGAAAATAAAATTGTAGTGGATGGAACCTCCCTGTCCAACAGAAAGTTAGATATGCAAAATTAGATAGGCACTGGACGGACCTCCTCGTCCAACAGAAGTTTAAACATGCAATGGACGGAACCTCCTCGTCTAACAGAAAATTAGATATGCAATGGACGGAACCTCCTCATCCAACAGAAAATTAAATATGCAATGGAAGACCTACTCGTCCAACAGAAAGTTAAGCATGCAATGGAATGGACGGGACCTCCTCGTCTAACAGGAAATGCATTATAATGGACAGGACCTCGCCGTCCAACAGCAAATGCAATGGATGGGACCTCCCCGTCCAACAGCAAATCCAATGTAATGGACTGGACCTCGCCGTCCAACAGCAAATACAATGGACGGGACCTCCCCGTCCAACAGTAAGTGCAATGTAATGGACTGGACCTCCTCGTCCAACAACAAATGCAATGGACGGGACCTCCCTGTTCAACAGCAGGTTAAGCATGCAATGGAATGGACGAGACCTCCCCGTCCAACAACAAATGCAATGGATCGGACCTCCCCGTCCAATAGCAAATGCAATGTAATGGACTGGACCTCGCCGTCCAATAGCAAATGCAATGGACGGGACCTCCCCGTCCAATAGAAAATGTAATGCAATGGACGGGACCTCCCCGTCCAATAGCAAATTAGTTATGAGCCTCCTCCTTTCTTCATTATTTTCTTTTTCTTATTTCTCTCTTCACTATTATTATTTTTTAGTATCCCTGAAATATAATAACATAATAATAAAATGAAGATGGACAAAAATGGGTGTTCACAACGTCGGGGTACTAGTGTTCTTACGATGTTTTGGACTATGTGTCCTGCCTGTGGACTTCATGTCCTAATTTCGGTGTAAATAATGAATATTGTTTTTATACTACCACGGACCTAAGCCGATGCATCGGTCTAGGGCTTCGTGACTAAGCAGTCAGATTGCGTGTCCTGTGTTGATAATAAAAGATTTTAAGACATTGAGAACTGCGTTAGTCGTAAGCTTTTGAGCTTTGGCAAAGGAAAGATTATACACGAAGAAAACGATGAGAATAAAATGTTTTACATGCATTCACTGGCAGACGTGCCCACGTTTTATGTATGATGCCTTAATGATAGGGTATTCATGCCACGTCCTATGTATGATGCCTTAATGATAGGGTATTTCATGCTACGAAGTCATGTATGGTGCCTTGGTGAATAAGGTATTCCATACTACCAAGTTATGTGCAGTGCCTTGGTGAATAAGGTATTCCGTACTACGAAGTATGTATGATACTTTGATGAATAAAGTATTCCATGCCACGAAGTGCCTAATATACTTGGCTATCGAGCCTAATCAACTCATTTACACGGTGTTGGGGTCTCTGGAGATTAGGTAAAAGTTAGACGATGATTATTGAAGTGTACATGCATGATTTTCAATTATGATGATCGGGTATGAGACCCAGTGATGACTGCTTGTTTATTTTAGAATTGATGTTGTATGGAAATATATATGTTTATATGCTTTCCTTTGAGTCGCGCATGTAGTTGTTGAGTTAAATCCATATATTGGTTTCTCATCCTTGCATTATTGGTTTCGTAGCGTCTGTTACTTACGACCAGCTTAGGTTTTAATTATCTTACATTTTGTTTCGAAGGATCTATACTTTTTAAGGTTGGGTTATATAAACCATTATGATGCAGTATAGAAGTGTGTTATATTTATATATCCATATTTGATGATGTTGACGTTGTGGTAGGGTTGGTCGAAAAAGAAAGGTAAAGGGGAAAAAAAATTATCACCTTTTTGAGAGATAATAGAAAATATTATTTATTGAAAGCAACCAACGAATTAAAGTTTTATTTTCCGCAATGAGTTAACGGGTAACCATGTGATGACCTAAGTTAGGGTGTCACAGAATGCCACTTACAGTTGCATATATGGGATTTGCTGCAGCCACCACACTATGCAAAGAAAGAAAATGTAAATTAAAAACTGAAAGAAAGAAAGTTATCCATTCAAACTGCAAGAAAGTAACTGAATAGAGAAGAAATAAAATATCAAAATTTGAAGGAAAATGACAAAGTTGGAAAGTGAAAATGAAATTACCAATGGAGGAGCAAACCGTAGATGGTCAAGAAGAATCTACTTTTTGGCTGCTCCATGTTTCAGCTCTTGTGGAGTATCTGAAATGCACCTCTGCTTCTCCGGCTGCTACAGGTCCAAAAAATCAGCACAGAAGAGTCGAAATCGATGAGTGTATTGTATAACTGCAGGATTCATGTTTCCATTCCATAAACAATTCAACAAAACAACCTTATAGGCACCTTCATCATATGAATGAATCCTACTATCAAAAGCCCTAAATTTATAAATCAGATGACACGATCCTCACACACCAACTTCAAAAAAAATAAAAAAATAAAAACGAAAACAAATACTAAAACAACTTGGAAATTTGGTATTTTGTGGAGAAGGAAAAAAAAGTAAAAGAATTGAACAATATGAACTTTGCTAAGGGAAAATGAAATCTAACCATACGGACCAAAGGATCTCTCCATGAATCCTAAAAAAAAATTAAAACTGTATATTTATTGTTACAAAAATTTCAAAATTATTATTTTTAAATAAAAATGGTCAGAAAAAAAAGAGAGGCAGAATGAAAACCAAATGGGATCTTCAAGGAGTAGTACCTTTGAGAATAAAGATCAGAAATTCACACATGAGAATAGTGGTTAGTGTAACACCCCAATTTCTTGACTAAGGTTTAAGTAAGAAATTAAGGATAATTAAAGACTTAATCATGTTCCTTACGTGTTAGTTGACTTGCGTTTCAAGTTTGAGAAAAATCGGAGTTGAAACGAGTCCAAATTGAGAGTTAGAATATTAAAATTAGATCGGACTTGAGTACAATAAGTTTTTAATAGTACCCTAAAATAATTAAGAAAAATATTCCAACAGTAGGAAGATACAGAAGAAAACACCCGGTTGTGCCAACGGAGCAACAAGTAGTGACACGTGTCGTGACCAGGAGGAAGGTGGTCATGGTGGCGCCACCTCACACTCCACTAGCCTTGCATATATGCCACCTCACTACCCTTGCATGTATGCCACCTCACACTCCACCAGCCTTGCATGTATGACACCTAAAGCATCTAAAAGGATGACACCTAGCTCACTATGTTATCTAAATTAACCATGTAAGGACACTTGTCTTCTACTAAAACTAAGACAATAATTGAATAATCCTAAACTAGGTAATATAAAAGCAAATGCATGCATCATCATCACCATCATCTCCTTCTCTTCTTTTTAGCGCATAACCAGAGAAGAAAAGTGAAGGAAATTCACTTTGAAGGCAGCCATTTTCGTGCCTCACAAAAGCTTAAGGTTGGAGAAGTTTCGGTCATCGAAATTTCAGACTGATCGCGTATTCTTGCTCATGGCTTCGACATCTTCGAGGTCACGTCCTTGCATGTTGACCATTTTCTTCACCTTACCATGTTCTTCATAGTAGCTCCAGAGTGTAAGATATACGTTTCGCATAGTGGACCCGGGTGGTGAGAAACTCAATCCGGGTACCACCTAACCCGTCACCATAAAACGACCATCCAAGATTCGATAACTGTTGGAACGGGCTGAGACTTTGTGAGAAGGTCAAGGACAGTTAGGTCTTAATTGTCACCGTTCAGTTTTGAAATTAAAGTTCTGTAGATGGAGATATGGAACTCGTACAGAAGCCTATTTTTGGTACCTCTTCCCTAGATTCTTGAGCTCACTTTCAAATCCGACTTCGCCTAAGTCCAGCCGTTGTTCTCGTAAGTTTTCCCGTCGATTTCGTGTCTTGATTCTCATAGTTTTATTGATTAGAACCTTGTTGTTGATTCTGTTGTTATTTCTGCGTTTCCGGTGAATTGTGATACCCGTACTTGTAATCGGAACAGAAAACGAAATGATGGATGTGTTTGTACGGATGGTGGAAGATTTGTGGATGTTGCTGGAAAGCGTGACGAGGTTAGTACCAGTAGCATGGACGCATTCGAAATCTTTACGGGGAAGCGTGCGCTGTCAGGTGACGGGGATGAAACCTTAATTATCGGGACAATAGGCATAAATTATGAACATTAACATGAGTGGGGATTCTCAACCCCCGTTGATTGTTGGTTGATAATATGATATGTGATAACATGCTTATCTGAGTATATGATGTATATTTAATATGTCGTTTATGCTTATATGATAACATGCGTAGGTGATGTATAGTTAATATTTTTATTGATGATATGATGATAAGTTCATTATGTGTTGTTGATATATATTGATGTGTGGTGAATTAATCTTGATGATATTTTGGAGATGGTTGATATGAATTTAAGTTGATAGCTTGAGTAGGAAAATATGATATGGTGGTGATATTGAGGTGTTAGTGATGTGTGGGTTCCGGCAAGTGTACCGGATTCGTCGCCAAGTAATAAAAAGATATCGATCCCACAGAGACCGTGATCTCAAATCGCAACTAATTATCAAATTGATTAAACTGGACTCTATAAAAAAAGATTTTGAAAAGGTTTTGATTTTTTGAAATAAGAGATAACTTAAAAAATCAGATAAGGAATGCAATCAAGTAAAATAGAAAGTAAATCAATTTGGGGTTTTTCAGATCTAAAAGGATTCCTAGGAATTGGGTTACCAACAAGATTGTTTATGTTACTAAATTGATTACCCCTTGTTAATTATCAAAATTTCTTTGAAGGTGAATTTATCCTAAATAAGTTAATGCTCCCACTCGGGTTACAAAAACTGTGTCCAATTAAACCAACCCCTACTCTCGTGGTAGTCAAATTTAGATTGAACCCTTTAAGTTTCATGACAATTCGTTAATCCTCGAATGACCGCTTCTAACTCTCGTGATTTAAGTCCTAAGTCTGATTCTATAGATCCGATACCTAAGTTCACCGCTAGGTTCCTCCTTAGAAATCTACGACACGCAAATAAGTGGCCACCGAATTTACGAGTAATTAAAACAATAGAAATCATATCTAAAGCAAAATCGAGTCAACAAGAAATTGAAATCAATTCATAACATAAAAACAGATCTTGGGCATAGCCCTAATCCCTAGAAATAAAGCTACTACTCAAGCCTTGCCATGGCGATGACAAGCTTGGTTAACAAAAAACATGAATTAAAACCTAAAAGAGGAGGAGGAGAAGAAGAAGATCCTAAAAATTTGCCTAAGTCGTAGCCGCTCCAAAGTTAAGTACCCAGACTTGAGCCCCTAGGTCCTATTTATAAGGTTGGGTAATTTGAATCCTAAACCAATACAAAAACCAGATCAAATCAGTTGTTGAAGATCCATAGAATGCGCGTCACGGCCGTGACGGCCTGGCCGTGACAGCTTCTGCCTTGAACGTTGCTTCACTAAATGGTCTGTCACGGCCGTGATGGGTATCACGGCCTGGCCATGACAGATTCTGCCTAGAAGGGGTCTGGCTCAGTTGACATGTCACGGTCGTGATGGGCATCACGGCCTGGCCGTGACAGATTCTGACTTTTTCATTCTTCTTTTTCAGCTTCACTTGATCATGGCTGTGATGGGCATCACGGCTAGGCCGTGATCAACTCTGTTTACCTCATTTTCTTACCTTCTAAGCTCCATCTTCATGCCAGCTTCAACACAACTAATCCTGAGCAATTTAGTTTTCGATTCCTGCACACAAGCACCACAAAACCACCTTACTCGTTCCAAGTTAAAATTAACAAATAATCAAATAAAATAAGTCTAAGCTATATGAAAATTCATGCAAAATGTCATGGAAATATGAGGTGAAATCACACTCATCAAACTACCCCAAGCTTAAAATTTTGCTTGTCCTCAAGCAATAACTAAGGCCAGAAAAGGCAATCAATCGAAGCATGGACAGTGAATCTAGAACCCGAGTAATGAATTCAAGTAACATGCATATTCAATAAGAAACCAAGAGACGATCGATTTTTAAGTCCAATTAGGAGCTTAGGTTCCCCAGATTCACATCTCTCACTAACTCGGGCACTCTCCTTACCTCACTCATAAGTTTGAGGGTATATGACACTTCGCTCAATTTCCTCAAGGAAGGAACCCTACCATAGACTTGACTATTAACCAAATCTCTACTTTATTAATGAAAACACATCAGAATCAGGAGGCCTTTTATTTTGGTTGTAACAGGGTCATGGGATTAATTGTTAGGTGGGGAAATCAAGAAGAGGAAAATTTTAGAAGGCTGAGCAAAATCAAGCAGTGCAAAGCCTGACACCTCATAAAATTCCTTTTTGTGCTTTAGTTCAGTTTTCCACCTTTCTTTCTTTTCTTTTTACTTCTTATTTCTCACTTTTTTTTTCATCCCCTTCTCCATTTTTTTTATTTTTTATTTTTTTTATTTGGAGAAGGGGAGATTTTCAACTTTAGAGAAATTTTTCTACTTTTTATCCCACAATTTATTCTTCAAACTACCCTTTTTTCCCTTTTGCAATACTCTAAGAGGTGTCATACCGAGCATTGTTCATTAAAACAGATCAAGGTACCAAGAAAAGTATTTTATTCTTTTAGGCTCAAAATTGGGCAACTAAGGGGTAACAATTAATCAGTCAAAGTTTAGAAGGCCAGAAAAATACCTAGTGCCTCAATCATTTTCAAATGTGTTTTCAAAAATTTTTAAGTTTCGAAACGGTTTCAAGTCAAGTTCTAGAGGACACAATCCAAGAGGAATAAAACACTCGATCACAAGGAATGGGGTAGATTTAGTGAGTACCCCCTTTTGTCTCAAAAGCTCACATTTAGTAGTTTAAAAATCAATGAGAAACCTAAATCTGAGGAACCACGTGCTAATTATTAACTATCAAAAGATCGTCTCAAGCATTTTTCATTTTTTAGCCCATCACAAGAATGCAAAAATTGGGTTCAAAAATTCACTGTCTTAATTCAATTGGCACAAAGTTTTTCACTATTGGAGGCATATCCTAGGCAAGGGGCAGTCTAATCATGTGATATATGCAAAATTAACCCTAAATGAATGCAACATGCAAGAATGCAAAAATGATATCCGCTACTCCAAGCTTAAAAACTTACATTATCCCCAATGTAAATAATTAAGTCGTAGGGAGGATAAAATAAAATAAAATAAAATAAATAAAAATAAAAAAGGAACAAAAATAACTCACTGAGGTGGTGGGTGTTGGCTCAGATGCCAGTCGTAGAGCTGCTGGAGCATGGCTCTCTACTCGCGCTGCTCCTCCATAATGCGCTCTTGGTTCGCTAAGATGGTGTCAAAAGTGGATGCGAACCGCGCATATGGATCATCGGAAGACGAACCTGCAGAGGAAGAAGATGGGTGCCCAGACGGCCTAGCATGCGGTGGCGGGCCTAACGGCCTTTGTACTCTAATAAGCTGAGGCTCCTCTCCCACCGGCACTTTCCAATTTGTCGGATTTGTTACATCTAAAAGTGTGGGGTTAGGGAGAGGAATTGGGTACCTGCGCCTTAGGTGTTTCAGGCAGTATATGTCATCCTCCTGGATGATCATCCCCATGGCCTCACAAGCCTGGAAGGAGATACGGGTCCGTCCAGGGGCAGCCTCAAAAGCATCTAGATCAAAGTTGAAGTGATGGCATATGGTGGTGATCAGGCCACCAATGACAATAGTGCCACTTGAACTCTTAGCGACCTTTAAGAGGTGCCTAGCCAAAAATGACCCTGTGTCCACGTTGCTCTCAGGGTGGAGCATGGCCCATATTATAAACACCTCGTCCTGGCGGACGGATCCATCGCTCTCTCCACGGCCAAACAGGATATTGGCTATGACCCTATGCATATATCTGATACTAGGGTTTGCAAAGGCTGTGGACTTGGATGTCCGAGGGTCAAAACTCCTGCCCTCGTGGTCAATTATTGACCAGAAACTATGCGCACTAAACCCTAAGGGGTATCTTTGGTCCCCCTACTGGTAATCCAAAAATCTCATTAAATTCAGCTAGGGTTAGTACGAAGTCCTGGTTGAAGAGCCAGAATGTGATCCGTCCCTCTTGGCAATGTGGCCCTTGGAGAATTTCTGCATTCAGGGAGCTTAGGAACTCCAGAGTAGGGCCAGCATATGCAGGGTATCTAGTGCGAGCAAACTCGCTCCACCCTATGTTTTATAACAACCAATTGATGTCAACAGTCAAGCCTAGGGTGTCTACGCATGCATCATCAAGATATTTCGTTTGGACTATCTTCCTATTTTTCAAAGCACTGAATCTATCCTGTTGAGCATTATCCTTAAAAACTATCCCATACCCATGTTCATCAGTTTCAGAGTTAGAGGAGTCAGAGTCAGAGTAGTTACCTGGGTTCTGGCTTCCTCTGGTGTGAGTGCGTGAGGCTTCGGTTGCCCTTTGACGTTTGCTTGCCATGATACCAGAGTATCAAAATCCACAATCCCCTTCACTGGTTCTGAAATTTGAACTTTTAGGGGTTAGGGTTTCATAATTGGAAATTCTTGAGTTTGCCCAAAATTGGAGGATCTGCCTTGTGGGTCTTGTTGGGTGCGGTCTAGGGAGGAAGGGAGTAGGGTTGGTTGGGTGTGGGTGTAATGGGGAGGTGATTTTCGAGCTTCTTGGTGAATGGTTATGGTGGAAGGTGTGAGAGGAAGAAGAAGAAGGAGGTTAGGATGAAGAGGAAGATGCTGGTGTTGGGTTAAAGGGGGAGGTGCGTGATGAATGATATGAGGGAAAAGAGGAGTTAGGAGGAAGGGAAGAGAGTTTGGTGGCTATGGAGGTGGAGAGGAAGAAGAAGAAGATGAAGAGAGTGAGTTTTGCGGCAGAGGAGAGGCCGCGATTAGGTTTTAAAATCAGAGCAAACACGCGTCACGGTCGTGAACCACATCACGGTCAGGCTGTGACGCGTTCTGTGTCACATAGTTTAATTTTTCACGGGCGTGATGAGTATCACGGCTTGCCCGTGATGGAATCTGTGTTGTATTAGCTGGCCTGTCACGCCCGTGACCAATATCACGGCCTACCCGTGACCCTTTCTGACCCTCTTGGTCTTCACATCACGGCCGTGATGGACTCTGATCTTCTGGGTCCTACTTGTCATGCCCGTGATGTCCATCACGGCTGGACCGTGATGGGTTCTGACTTTTAGCTGTTGGTTCATCACGACCGTGACCACCATCACGACCTGGGCGTGTTCGTTGCTGACTTTTATTTTCCATCCCCTCTTCACTCTCCATCACTTCCTGACCTGAAAACACTTGACAAATCCATTAATTGATGATCTTTCTTTTCTAATTCTCCTCAATTATAAAAAAAAACAAAATTCAAAAACAAACTAAGAAGAGAAAGAAAACTTGGGTTGCCTCCCAAGAAGCGCTTATTTACGGTCTTAAGCTTGACCATACTTCTTTCAATCAACCGAGGTCGACTGGACCTAGAAGTGCAAGAACACTTCTCTTCCATGAGAGTCCTTCAAAGAGCCGATTTTGCTCATATGGCCAATTGCGCTTTCGCTTCGTTCTCTTCACTTTGAGCTTCATGGCCTTACTTCCTCCCGGCAGAAGTTTTGTTTCCACATGATGAGCAACTCCAACTTCATCACCATTTGGTGCATCATTTGTCTTGCAAAGCTTCGGAGTTGCTTCCACGTTGAGCTCTTCCTTCACATCTGGAGACTTTATATCGATCCTGCACACATGACTCTCAAAAGGAGGGTTGTTATATGAGTTAGTCAAATCAAAATCTACCCTACTTCCTCTACATTCAGAGAGAGTTTGCCATTCTTTATGTCTATTATCGCTCCAGCTGTGGCCAAGAATGGCCTTCCAAGAATGATAGGGAATTTCGAATTCCCGTTCATATCCAACACCATGAAATCGGTAGGGATAAAAAATTTCTCTACCTTTACTGGGACATTCTCTAGTATGCCTAGAGGAGTTTTAGTTGAGCCATCCGCAAATTGTAAAGAGAATTTGGATGGACTCAATTATTTGGTTCCCAACCTCTCCAAGATAGTAAGCGGCATCAAGCTCGCACTAGCCCCTAAGTCACATAAGGCTTGGTCTATTTTCACTTCTCCAACTGAGCAAGCAATAGAAAAACTACCTGGATCTTTTAGTTTAGGAGGCATATTAGTTTTTATCATGACACTGTGCTCCTCAATTAAGCTTTTAGTTTCTATTTCTACTTGCTTTCTCTTGACCAACCTTTGTGGGAAAGGTATTGGGGGTTGGTAAGGTGGTGGAGGGACATACTTTGGCTCTATCTCTTCATCTTCGCTCATGTCCTCCTCACATTCCACATGTTTTTCAGCTACCCCAAGCCTATCATCCCTCAAGTATATAGCATTACAATGTTCATTGGGATTAACTTCGGGTTGTCCCGGAAATGTACCCTTAGGTCTAGAGTATGTACTAGCTTGTTGGGCAATTTGAGTTTCTGACATCTTATTATGGGTGGCTAAGTTATCTACCTTAGATGCTAACTTTTTTATTGCCTCGTTGACTGCCCTACCTTGTTGCCTAAACTCTTCATTTTTTTTTGTTTGAGTTTCAACAAAATTTTCCAAGAGAGACTCAAGTTTAAACTTTTGTACCTGAGGATACCCCGATGCCGGTTTCCTATTACCTTGGCCTTCTTGGGATTCATGGTTTAGCGTGTTGCTGTAGTTCCCGTACGAGAGGTAAGGGCTGTTCTTCCTTCCTTAGTTGTAAGGATTTGGGGGAGCGTAGTTTGGAAACTTCGGGTTCGTGTCGTAGAAGTTGTGACAAGAGTTCACTTGTTCCCCCGAAGCGCCAGATCCATGGGCAATACCTCGTGGGCACTCCATTATGTCATGTCCCTGCATTCCACAAATCTCACAAACAATATTAGTAGCACCTATTGAACTCACATTAGCCTTTTCAAGCTGATCAAAGCATTTATTCAGTGAGTCAATTTTAGACATAATGAGATCAGTACTATTCATTTCAAACTTACCCCCCGAAATCTTTTTCGGATTATTACCTCGTTTCGAGCCCCATTGGTGGTAGGTTATGGCTACGTTTTCAATGATATTGAATGCTTAGGTCAGAGGTCTATTCATAAATGCTCCACCAGCTGCGGAGTCAAGTGACACCTTCGAAGAGTAATCCAATCCGTTGTAGAAGGTGTGCACTAACAACCACCTTTCGAGTCCATGATGTGGGCAAGACTCCAGCAATCTCTTGTAGCGATCCCAAGCTTCGGATAAGCATTCTCCTTCCTTTTGGAAGAAGCCGGTGATCTGGGTTCGTAGGTAAGCCGTCTTGGATGGAGGGAAGAATTTCTCCAAGAATGCCTGCTCCAGTGGTTCCCAAGTCGACAAGGTATTAGCGGGCACTTGCTTCAGCCAAGCTTTTGCCTTTCCAGTAAGAGAGGAGAGGAATAACCTCAAGCGTATAGCATCGACCAGGGCACCATGAATCCTAATTGCATTGGTGAACTCCAAGAATGTCTCCACGTGATCAGTCGGGTCCTCCGAGGGCAATCCTCCGAATTGATGTTGCCTAATCATGCTAATTAGCATAGGCGGTATAGTGTAGTTCTCCGCCTCGATCTCTGGCCTAGCAATCCCGGTTCGCAAACCCCTAGCATTTAGGGTTGCGTAGTCCTTCAGTGGCTTCGTATTCAGTTGATTCGCCATGAGTGGAATGGGAATCAACATCTCTCTCTCTCTTTGTAGTCTCCTACGTATATGAAAGGTTCTCTCGATTTCGGGGTCAACCTCAATAAGGCTTCCAAGACTTAGGAATCTTTGCATAAAAGAGAAAAACACAGAGAGATAGATACTCTAGAAGGAAAAGAGATAAATGAATTTTTTAAAAAAAATTAAATAAAAAAAAATGTCCAGAAAAATCAATTTAAAAATTAAATTGAAATTCAAGAAAACACAGTCCCCGGCAACGGCGCCAAAAACTTGATGTGTGGGTTCCGGCAAGTGTACCGGATTCGTTGCCAAGTAATAAAAAGATATCGATCCCACAGAGACCGTGATCTCAAATCGCAACTAATTATCAAATTGATTAAACTAGACTCTATAAAAAAAGATTTTGAAAAGGTTTTGATTTTTTGAAATAAGAGATAACTTAAAAAATCAGATAAGGAATGCAATCAAGTAAAACAGAAATTAAATCAATTTGGGGTTTTTCAGATCTATAAGGATTCCTAGGAATTGGGTTACCAACAAGATTGTTTATGTTACTAAATTGATTACCCGTTGTTAATTATCAAAATTGCCTTGAAGGCGAATTTATCCTAAATAAGTTAATGCTCCCTCTCGGGTTACAAAAACCGTGTCCAATTAAACCAACCCCTACTCTCGTGGCAGTCGAATTTAGATTGAACCCTTTAAGTTTCGTTACAATTCGTTAATCCTCGAATGACCGCTTATAACTCTCGTGATTTAAGTCCTAAGTCTGATTCTATAGATCCGATACCTAAGTTCACCGCTAGGTTCCTCCTTAGAATATCTACGACACGCAAATAAGTGGCCACCGAATTTACGAGTAATTAAAACAATAGAAATCATATCTAAAGCAAAATTGAGTCAACAAGAAATTGAAATCAATTCATAACATAAAAACATATCTTGGGCATTGCCCCAATCCCTAGAAATAAAGCTACTACTCAAGCCTTGCCATGGCGATGACAAGCTTGGTTAACAAAAAACATGAATTACAACCTAAAAGAGGAGGAGAAGAAGAAGAAGATCCTAAAAATTTGCCTAAGTCGTAGCCGCTCCAAAGTTAAGTACCCAGACTTGAGCCCCTAGGTCCTATTTATAAGGTTGGGCAATTTGAATCCTAAATCAATACAAAAACCAGATCAAATCAATTGTTGAAGATCCATAGAATGCGCGTCATGACCGTGATGGCCATCACGGCCTAGCCGTGACAGCTTCTGCCTTGAACGTTGCTTCACTAAATGGTCTGTCACGGCCTGGCCATGACAGATTCTGCCTAGAAGGGGTCTGGCTCAGTTGACATGTCACGGCCGTGATGGGCATCACGTTCTGGCCGTGACAGATTCTGACTTTTTCATTCTTCTTTTTCAGCTTCACTTGATCATGGTCGTGATGGGCATCACGGCTAGGCCGTGATCAGCTCTGTTTGCCTCATTTTCTTGCCTTCTAAGCTCCATCTTCATGCCAGCTTCAACATAACTGATCCCGAGCAATTTAGTCTTCGATTCCTGCACACAAGCACCACAAAACCACCTTAAACGTTCCAAGGTAAAATTAACAAATAATCAATTAAAATAAGCCTAAGCTATATGAAAATGCTTGCAAAATGTCATGGAAATATGAGGTGAAATCACACTCATCAGTTAGATGGAAAAGTGGTGTGAAATTATGTGGTGATGATTGCATGCTCATATCATATCATGTTGCTGATCAACCTTGTGGGTGTCCGCAATTGTTGTTGAGCGGGTACTAATATAAGGTTGATGGTTGTGATTGACTACAACGATAGTTGGACAGTTGTCACAGGAGGGCCGTATGAACAGCCTTCATAGTTGTTTGAGTTGTTGTTATACGAGGTCAGATCATACTTGTGTATATAACTGCAACAGTCGTTTGAGTGGTTATTGCACATGGGAGGTGATCGTATCGACTGCAACAACCGTTTGAGTGGTCGTTATGGTGGAGCCGTGTGAACAGTTTCTACAGCTGAGCAATTGCCACACGAGGTTGAGGTGAACTATCCGGAGCGACCAAGTTGGCGGAGCTCATGTTAGAGCAACGTGGGTGCTTTCTCAGTGGTGGAGAACTTCTCGAGTTTCTCATAGTTGAAGGGATTCGGGAAGGCAGTGTTTCCTCAGTGTTGGAGGACCTCTGTTGCACTTTCTTGGTGATCCGCTGTCGCACACGGGTCAAAAAGAACGAGTGATTAAAAAAAACTGCAGTTAGGGCACGACAACTCGAGTATCGTATCTCAAGGACTCTTGGATTGTTATTAACCTAGGAATCAGAATCAATTTTTTTTTTTTGGGGGGGGGGGGGGGGGGTCAGATTCAACGAAAGAAGAATTGATTAAGACAAACAATGCAATTAAGTGATTATCAATAAGTTGAAATGATTAATCTGTTGTTCGGTTTCCCAACTATCATTGATTCACATAAATTCCAAGCCCTAAGCGGATTCTAATCCCTTTCCAATTGTAGTGGCAATTAAACAAGCGCAATTGACACTACGAGATATATGTTCCTATTTCCGAATTAAGCAAACGGATTGAAGCGCTCGTGAGTTAAGCAAACACGATCAACACACGCGAATTAAGCAAACGCGATCAAGGTATAAGAACATAGAATCATCGGAATAAATCAATACTTATTCTATACAACTTGAATTAAGCAAATAAAGCATACAACATAGTATTGAAAGAGACAAGCAAAGCAAATTGATCGGGAATTATGGAACCTCAAGTGTCGGCGGAAACCGATTACAGCAGACTAATCCCTGGTGATTAGTTCTCCATCAAAAACATAATACAAACCCTTTGAATAGACTGAAAACAGTGAAAATTCGATCTCATTTGCGTCTGCCCTGGTGCTTTTTATAAATCAGGATTCGCGTCACGGCCGTGATGGACATCATGGCCAGGTCATGACGCATTCTTCCAAGGGCGCGCATTCAAATTCCAGTCTGTCACGGCCGTGATGCTTTATGACTTGGGTGCTGATCTGTCATGGCCGTGACCTCCATCACGGCTAGGCCATGATCAATTATGCTCTTCAGGGTTCTCTCATCACGCCCGTGATGGGTATCATGGCTGGGCCGTGATGCTTTCTGACTTCCAGGGTCTTCTTATCACGCCCGTGATGGTCATCACGACTGGGCCGTGATGCTCTCTGATCTTCATGGGTGGCTCATCACGGCCGTGACCAGTGTCACGGCCTGGCCGTGATGGCTTCTGCTTCAAGAGTCCTTCCCTTTTTGCTCTTCTTATTAACCTGAAAACATGAAATAGCAGTAAATGCTTTATTTGACTCAAAATTAACTAAAATGTTCTAAACTACTTAAGAAACTCAAAATGTTGCTTGAGGACAATTAAATCCAAATTTGGGCGAAGACGAGATTAAACTCGAGTAATTAGTGCAAAAGCCATGGTCTTACTAGTTATAAAACTAGACAAGTCAGAGGCTTATCAAAATACCCCAAACTTAAACTTTGCTTGTCCCCAAGCAAACTAAAACTCAAAAAGACTCAAACTTGGCAAGCTTAAAGGATTCAACCAATTCCGCACAAATTTCATGCAATTTTATCAAAACAATTTTTTTTCTTTAATGTTTTCCCCCTTTGCAACAATGTAACCCCCACATTCATTTACTTTAAACAATTGAGAATTCCATCATTCATGCAATCAGTAATCTGAGCAAGGGATCCAAGTTACACACAAAAGGGAGATCACCAATTTCAAACAATTGCCTTCCTCACAAGGGCATTTAATATTTCACTCGTTCGCTCAATTTGTCTAAGCTATCAATTTTTCACTCAATTTCAAATTTCAAGAGCACTTCCCATGAATTTTATTTCCATCTCAAACAAGGTTCCCACGAAAACATGCATGCAACATCAAAAGGTCTTTTAAAGGTTGTAATAGGGCCTGGCTAAAGGTAGGATATTCAAAGGTACTAGGCTTAAGTCCCTAGGAACTAAGAGAGCATGAGCATTTTTACACATTGAACTTCCACTCAAATTCCTTTTTCCATATTTCTTTTTGCTTTGGGTGACTACAACCTTTTTCTTCAAATACCCTTTTTTGACATTTTGTGCTTTTCCTTATTTTTCTTTTTTTTTTCTTTTTGCCTTTGGTTCCAACCTTTATTTTTCTTTTTCTCAACCCAGAATGACATATCAAACCTTGTAGACACCCCAAACTTAGTTTCTTGCAACCCTTGCCTTGCTAAGCTTCCATGCTCTCCTAATCCTAAGATTGGGTTAACATGGTTTTTCCAGATTTTTGGCTTATAACATAAAGTCATCAAGAAACAATAGGCTTGTTAGGCTCAATGTGGCTAACTAGGGAACACACATTAGGGATAGTTCTTTTAGGCCAAGTAGTTATTTCAAAGAAAATTGCCTAAATCATTTGATGCACCCACATATGCATGCAAACCATGAAGAGATTCAAGCAAATTCGAGAAAGTGCAACTTGAAAGTGATTCACACAATTAAAAACATGTTGGAGGCTCAAATCCTCACCTGGACATTTTTCGCAAATTGTTTGACCGAGATTCAATCCCTAGTGTGTGCATCCATTCACCCCAAACTTATCATAAATCATGCAATCACAATAGAATATCTCAAAGTTTAATTTTCAATTTTTCACACGGGGATCAATTTTCAATTTTCAAAAACTAGGGGGAAATCATCAATATTCAACACATATCATGCAATCCAACTATGCAAAATTTGATTAAAATCCAACAAGCTCACCGATACAAGACTCAACACACATACGACTCAAAGTAACACAAACAAGGAAAACAAAACAAAAACAAAACAGTTGGTTCCCTCCCCCACACTTAAGACATACCTTGTCCTCAATGAAAGAACATAAATATAAAATAAGAGTGAGGGAAAGGAGAAGGTGCTCCTTGATCAAGTTGTAGTGTAGGTGGGCTCTCCCAAGGAGAGCTCTTCAACAGTCGCATCTTCAGGCACCGAGCTCTCATGGAATAGCTTCAAGCGCTGCCCATTAACCTTAAAAACCTTGTTGCTACCTGCACTTTTTATTTCTACTGCACCATGGGGGAAAACATTAGTAACAATAAATGGGCCAATCCACTTGGATCGAAGTTTCCCAGCCATCACTTTCAGGCGGGAGTTAAACAATAAAACCTGTTGGCCCACAGAGAATTCCTTCCTGGAAATCATCTTATCATGGAAGTGCTTAGTTTTCTCTTTATAAATTCGGGAGCTTTCATAGGCTTCCAACCTAAGCTCCTCAAGCTGCTGTAATTGGAGTTTCCTTTCAATGCCCGCTTTTTGCATTTCCAAATTACAGCTTTTGACCGCCCAATAAGCACGGTGCTCAATCTCCACAGGAAGATGACATGCCTTACCGAACACAAGTCTATAGGGAGACATCCCTATTGGTATCTTGAAATCGGTTCTTTGAGCTCAAAGTGCGTCTTCTAGACGGCGGCTCCAATCCTTCCTATTTGGTTGCACCACTTTCTCTAAGATCTGTTTTATTTCTCTGTTTGAGATCTCAGCTTGCCCATTAGTTTGGGGATGATATGCAGTGGAGACCCTGTGCACAACTCCATACTTTCGGAGTAAAGCTTCCATGGTGCGGTTACAGAAATGATTGCCTTGGTCACTTATGATAGCCCGAGGTATTCCGAACCTGCATAAAATATTGGACCTGACAAAATTTGCAACGACTTTAGAATCATTAGTCCTAGTGGGGACAACTTCCACCCACTTTGAAACATAATCAACATTAAGCAGAATATAGAGAAAACCAAAAGAGGCAGGGAATGGACCCATAAAGTCAATTCCCCACACATCAAACACCTCACAGAAAAGCATAGGTTGCCGAGGCATTTCACTCTTACGAGTGATGGCTGTACCTGCTGTCTGACACTCTTTACATGTGCGGTAAACCTCATAAGCATCTTTAAAAATGGTGGGCCAATAAAAACCTGAATCTAGGATTTTTCTTGCAGTCCTCTGTGGCCCAAAGTGTCCCCCTACTTGAGAAGCATGAGAAAAATGAAGAATAGATTCAATCTCATAGTTGGGGACACATCTCCTAATTACCTGATCACTGCCAAATTTCCAAAGATATGGATCATCCCAAACATAATATTTGGCATCACTCTTGAGTTTGTGAATTTGTGACCTAGTTGCACCTGTCTGAAAAACACCAGCGACAAGATAGTTAACAATATCAGCAGACCAAGGAGTTACCCCATGTAACTGTAAAAGCTGCTCATCAGGAAAGTCATCCTGAATGGGGGAAGGATCTTCATCCCTCTCTATTCTGCTCAAGTGATTAGCCACTAAATTCTCAGCTCCACTTTTATCTTTAATCTCCACACTAAACTCTTGGAGCAACAACATCCATCGAATCAATCTCGGTTTTGCTTCTGGTTTCTTCAACAAGTACTTCAAAGCTGCATGGTCAGTAAAAACAACAACCTTGGAACCTAGCAAATATGATCTGAATTTATCAAGAGCAAAAACAATAGCTAGAAGTTCCTTTTCAGCAGTGGTGTAATTAGCCTGTGCAGCATCTAAAGTCCTAGAAGCATAGTAAATCACATGGGCAGCCTTGCCCACCCTTTGTGCTAGGACTGCCCCCACAGCATAGTTAGAGGCATCAAACATAATCTCAAAAGGGAGGGTCCAGTCAGGAGGCTGGATGATGGGGGTAGAGGTCAATGCTTTCTTCAAGAAATCAAACGCCTTTTTGCAGTTGTCATCAAAGTTGAAAATGGCGTCATTCTTCAACAAGTTTGACAGAGGGAGAGCTATCTTGCTGAAATCCTTTATGAAGCGCCCGTAAAAACCTGCATGACCAAGAAAAGAGTGAATCTCGCGAATGCAAGATGGATAAGGCAGTGTAGAAATCACCTCAATCTTAGCAGGATCTACTGAAATACCCTTTTTAGAAATAATATGCCCCAAAACAATCCCCTGTTCAACCATAAAATGACATTTTTCATAATTTAAAACAAGGTCAGTTTCAATGCATCTCTCCAAAACCAGATTCAAACTATGCAAGCATGCATCAAATGAGGAACCATAAACAGTGAAATCATCCATAAACACTTCCATGCAATTCTTAATATATTCAGTGAAAATACTAATCATGCATCTCTGGAATGTGCCAGGAGCATTGCAGAGACCAAATGACATCCGCCTGTAAGCAAAAGTGCCGAAAGGGCACGTGAAGGTTGTTTTTTCCTGATCCTCTGGTGCAATGTGGATCTGGAAGTAACCTGAAAAATCATCAAGAAAACAGTAGTGTGATTTACCAGCTAGCCGTTCAAGCATCTGATCGATGAACGGCAAAGGAAAGTGATCCTTTCTAGTAGCCTGGTTCAATCTCCTGTAATCAATGCAAACTCTCCAGCTATTCTGAACTATAGTGGGGACAAGTTCATTGTTTTAATTCTTTACCACTGTGAGTCCAGATTTCTTAGGTACAACTTGCACTGGGCTCACCCAATTACTGTCAGAGATAGGGTATATGATACCCGCATGCAAGAGTTTTGTTACCTCCTTCTTCACAACATCAAGAATCAAGGGGTTAATCCGCCTTTGGGGCTGCCTAACTGTTTTAGCCCCATCCTCCAACAGAATCCTATGCATACACCTGGAAGGGCTAATACCTGGAATGTCGGTCAAGGTCCACCCAATCGCCTTCTTATGTTTCTTCAAAACCTGCAAGAGCTTAGTTTCCTGGTCAAAATCAAGGTTAGAGGAAATTATAACCGGAAGTTTTTCATTCCTCTCTAAATAAGCATATTTCAGATTTTCAGGAAGTGGCTTAAGCTCTAAGGAGGGTGGCTGCTCAATGGATGGTATGTTTGGGGCAACCGTGCTGTCAAGAACTTCAGCTGAATAAACAGCTTCACTTACATTGTCACCCTGCAAGGCAGCATCAATCTCAGCACAAACAGCACAAGGGTCAGTATTAGTACAATCAGCACATGAGTAAACATCAAAACCAGAAATAGATGGAAAATCAGCAGCTGCAACCAAATCATCTTAAGTGTCATCAACAATTTCAGAGAGCAACTCTATTTGAAAAACAGAATGCTCTTCCAAGGGATGCTTCATAGCATCGAAAATGTTGAATTTTGCAACAATGTCACCAAATTCCATGGACATGGTTCCATCGTCAACATCAATCTTTGTCTTCGCCATTTTCATGAGCGGTCTGCCCAGAATGATTGGTGATCTGCTTGAATTCGTTTCCCCTGCCATGTCCAGGATGTAAAAATCAGCAGGGAAAATCAAGTCATTGACTTGAACAAGCACATCTTCTACTACTCCAATGGGGCGAGCATTGGTCCTGTTTGCCAACTGAATAGTAAGACTTGTATGCTCCAAAGGACCAAGATCAAGATTGTTGAAAACAGAAGTAGGCATGACATTAATAGAAGCTCCTAAATCCAACATGAAATTGTCGAATTTAGTATCCCCAATGGTGCATGGAATAGCAAAAGTTCCCGGATCCTTGCATTTCTATGGCATTGCCTGAGTGAGGGCTGAAACGGTAACCTTTTCAGGTGCAGGCTTAGGTTGAATGAGGGATGAAACATTTCGCCCCAAGTTGACTCTCTCATTACCCTTCAGCCTCCTCTTGTGTGTGCACAAATCCTTAAGAAACTTTGCGTATTTCGGAACCTGCTTAATCGCATCAAGGAGCGGGATGTTCACTGCCACTTTTCTGAACATATCCAGAATCTCTCTCTCTTTGTATTCCTCATCAGCCTTTTTATTCTTCAGTACCCTTTGCGGGAAGGGAATTGGTGGCACATACTCATTTTCAGCTTCAACAACAACAGAAGGTTTAGGTGCTACCTCAGCAACTTTCTTATTCTTTTCAGGGGATGGTTCTGCGATCTTCCTGGACTCAAAGTAATTGAACTCACATTAGGATTAGGGACATTAGGATTCACCACTGGTTGTGCAGGTAGTTGGTTCGATCCTTGAGCTTGCTGCATGGCATTCATCGAAGTGGCAAGCTGTCCAATCTGTGTCTGCAAGGCATGAATACTAGAATCCGTTCGCTGTTGAAACTGGAGATTGTTTGCAGCCATTTGCTTGACAAAGTCCTCTAGTGAAGGTCCGGAAGGTGCAGAGGTGGTCACTTGGGGAGAATTCTGTGGTGGTAACATCAGCTGTTGTTGTGTGGATGAGTTTCCATACCGAAGGTTTGGATGGTTCCTCCAGTTGGGGTAGTACTTATTAGTGGAAAGGTCAGGAATGTTGTACCTGCTCTGATTTTTGCCTTGATTGTAAAGGTTGGCTGCATATGCTTGAGGCAAATCAGTGACCGACTCATCTTTCAGAATGGGGCATGTATCGGTCAGGTGTTTAGGAGAAGTACAAATACCACACAGCCTTGCTGTTTGAGCTTTATCCACTGCCAACTGTTTCACTAAGGAAGTAAGCTCATCAAGTCTGGTTTCAAGGGCTTTGTGGGAAGAGGAAACATGGACCTCATTCACACCCCTTGTCTCGACAGAATTGTTCCTGGTTGTGAACTGCTGGGAGTTGAGGGACATGTTCTCAATCAATGACTTGGCGGCAGCTGGAGTCTTATCAACAAGTGCTCCCCCGCCAGCAGCATCTAAAATGTTTCTGTCCATCGGTAGCAATCCCTCATAAAAGTACTGAATGAGCAGTTGCTCGGAAATCTGGTGCTGAGGACAACTGGACACTAACTTCTTGAATCTCTCCCAGTACTCGGTCAATGATTCATTGCCTTGTCTAATACCACATATCTCCTTCCTGATTGATGCAGCTCTGGAGGCAGGGAAGTTTCTCTCCAGGAAGACCTTCTTCAAATCATTCCAGGTTGTAACAGAATTCGGTTCAAGGTAATACAACCAATCCTTCGCAGCACCTTGAAGTGAGAATGGGAAGGCTCTCAGCTTGACATGGTCCTCTGTTATTCCTTCCGGTCTCAAAGGTGTAGAGCAAACAACCTGGAATTCTTTCAGATGCTTATGCGGATCCTCACCTGCAAGACCACTAAACCTTGGCAAAAAGTGTATTAAACCAGATTTTAATTCAAAAGGAGCAACGACATCAGCATATTCAATACACAAACCATTGTAATTAACATCAGGTGCAACAAGTTGTCTTAATGTTCTTTGATCAGCCATGTTATCAAAAGCAAGTACAGAATCAGAATCAATATTGGTTGGCGAACTAGTGCTAGCCTGAACTGCTCTACGGCGTGTGTGCAAAGTTCTTTCAATTTCAGGATCGAAATTAAACAAGTCATAACAGCCAGACCTAGTAGCCAGAACTAATTCAGAATTTAATCAACAAATCCGTTAATAACAACAAGAGTCCCCGGCATCGGCGCCAATTTTTGATCCGCTGTCGCACACGGGTCAAAAAGAACGAGTGATTGAAAAAAACTGCAGTTAGGGCACGACAACTCGAGTATCGTATCTCAAGGACTCTTGGATTGTTATTAACCTAGGAATCAATTCCGGGGGGGGGTGTTCAGATTCAACGAAAGAAGAATTGATTAAGACAAACAACACAATTAAGTGATTATCAATAAGTTGAAACGATTAATCTGCTATTCGGTTTCCCAACTAGCATTGATTCACATAAATTCCAAGCCCTAAGCGAATTCTAATCCCTTTCCGATTGTAGTGGCAATTAAACAAGCGCAATTGACACTACGAGATATATGTTCCTATTTCCGAATTAAGCAAACGGATTGAAGCGCTCGTAAGTTAAGCAAACACGATCAACACACGCGAATTAAGCAAACGCGATCAAGGTATAGGAACATAGAATCATCGGAATAAATCAATACTTATTCTATACAACTTGAATTAAGCAAACAAGGCATACATCATAGTATTGAAAGAGACAAGCAAAGCAAATTGATCGGGAATTATGGAACCTCAAGTGTCGGCGGAAACCGATTACAGCAGACTAATCCCTGGTGATTAGTTCTCCATCAAAAACATAATACAAACCCTTTGAATAGACTGAAAACAGTGAAAATTCGATCTCATTTGTGTCTGCCCTGGTGCTTTTTATAAATCAGGATTCGCGTCACGGCCGTGATGGCCATCACGGCCAGGCCGTGACGCATTCTGCCAAGGGCGCGCATTCAAATTCCAGTTTGTCACGGTCGTGATGCCAATCACGGCTAGGCCGTGATGCTTTCTGACTTGGGTGCTGATCTGTCACGGCCGTGACCTCCATCACGGCTAGGCCGTGATCAATTCTGTTCTTCAGGGTTCTCTTATCACGCCCGTGATGGGTATCACGGCTGGGCCGTGATGCTTTCTGACTTCCAGGGTCTTCTTATCACGCCTGTGATGGTCATCACGGCTGGGCCGTGATGCTCTCTGATCTTCATGGGGGGCTCATCACGGCCGTGACCAATGTCACGGCCTGTCCGTGATGGCTTCTGCTTCAAGAGTCCTTCCCTTTTTGCTCTTCTTATTAACCTGAAAACATGAAATAGCAGTAAATGCTTTATTTGACTCAAAATTAACTAAAATGTCCTGAACTACTTAAGAAACTCAAAATGTTGCTTGAGGACAATTAAATCCAAATTTGGGCGAAGACGGTATTAAACTCGAGTAATTAGTGCAAAAGCCATGGTCTTACTAGTTATAAAACTAGACGAGCCAGAGGCTTATCACTTGGTAACGCGGGAGACAATAACTCAACTACCCGACTTATGTTGTTGTAGAATTCGCCAATCATGCATGTAGGACTAGTTATGCATTAGAATAAGTTATGATCCTAGTTGCTGAGATGTCGAGGTTGATTGGTATGACAATAATCTTGGGAGATGGATTGTGTTTGTACATGTTGATAATTAGTATTTTATGCTGCTTTCCCCTGTACGATGATTAGAGTTTCTTACCTCATGTATATCTTTGTTTCTATGTTTATGTTATGTTGATTCGGTTCGTGATTCAAAGACGGAGATGAGCTTCTAGCTAGTGCTGAGACGAGGAAGGTGATGAGAATGCTAACGTCTCTCACGAGGACTTTCAGAGTTGAAGTTGAGCCTTTTATTAGTTATACCACGGCCAGTGGAGTGTCTGTATTGCATATGCATTCGCTTCCTTCATAACTCTGATATTGTATATATATGTTTTATTGTTTAAAATACATGCTGTAAACGTTTTAAATTTCTCTGTTATTTTATTACATGCATCTGCATACCGTGGCACCCTAAAGGGGGTGTCATAGTTAGAGATAGCATGTTGTCTCCATCCATGGGTTGGAAAACGAAGCAACAAAAGCACCTGAAATCGGAGTTAAGAACGGCGGTTAGAATGTGGTGAGAAACCATTTAAACAAAACTCCATGCCATTCAATTCCAGTTTCAATAGCGATACAGAAAAAGGCGTAGGTACCTCACAAAGAGAAAGAGGCAGAGAGGAGATTGACAGAGAAATTAGTGGCTAAGTGGCGATGGTGTCCAAGCAGCGGTGGTTGTCTCCTGGTAGTGGTGGTGGTCTGGATTGAGAGGGAGAAAGTGAAAAGAGAGTGATAGTGATAAAGGGTAAATGAAAGGTTTTAGATATTGGGTCACGATAGAGCTTGGGTTGGGGATAACTTCAAGGAGGTGGGAGAGAGAAGATTACAGATGAGGAGGAGGAGGAGGAGGAGTAAGGAAAGGCGCGACAGCGGTGGAGGAGGGAGAGGAACAATGGTGGAGGAGGAGGGAGGTTTGGGAATGAAAGGTTTCTCTTGATAAGAGCGTATAATGAAATGAAAGGTTTGAGAATAGATATAGATACAGAGAACGAAACAAAGTGAAGGTATGAGAAAGGAGAGTGAAATAATTAGTTGTCATTTTCAAGGTATTGGAATAATGCAAACATAAATGGAAAATTTGAAATTTAAAAGAGATAGAGGAAGAAAGAGAAAAAAAAAAGCTCATGTGGGTGGTAATCAAGGAGCCTTGCATGGTTTCAAGGAGCCTTGCACGCTTAACAAAAAAAAGCCTGATAAAATTTGGGTGATAATTAATGGGCTGATAAGAGAATGAGCTGTATCCCACTATGATGTGTGTAAGCAATGATTTTTTCAGCTTTTTTATTTATTTATATAAGCAAGTTATTTTTTCAGCTTAATGTGCGTTTCAAATGAGAGAACTACGATGAGTAGCTTCTCATAAAACGTGATTTCGACCTTCATCTATATGGTTCCGAATATGCTAAGAGTTTTGTTATATCCTCCTAAAAAATCTTTTATTAATCCTTCTATTACTAAATAAGTAAAGTATTAAATAAAAATGTAATGCATCCCATGTTTTGAGAATACCCATTTGATATTTTATTTAATTAATAAATAGTAGGATTATTCACTACAAGAAAATGGTGGCTTACCGGCGACATATTACCGACGGACGTCAGTTCCGTCGGTAGTGAGATAGTTTCCGACGGACATAGCCTTCGGTAGACACGAATACCAAAAGTCTAACCAATTACCGATGAAAAGTCCGTCGGTAATGTTACCGTAGGCTGTTCCGTCGGTAAATCCGTTGGTATATAACGGGGGAAAGGTATTTTTTATGGCGCCAAATGGTACCGACGGAAAAGGTCGTCGGTAATTACCAATGGAATTTCCGTCGGAATAGCAATAACCATATTACCGACGGACTTTTCCGTCGGTAATACATTTTTTGAATTACCGACGGTGTTATCCGTCGGTATTCTGTCGGTAAATTCAGATTAAACCACCAGCGCCAAACCCTTCCCCTCATTTTTCTTTCCCTGTTTCTCTCTCTGCTCTCTGCCCCCTCTCCTCCCTGTGAACTCTGGTGCCCCCCCGGTCCTCGACACCACCACTCCGTGCGCCACACCGCCACACCGCCACACCTCCGGCCTCCCCGCGCCTCCCTTCTCCTTTCTCGTCTCTCTCTGCTTCTCTTCCCCCTCTCTCTCCTTCTCCTTTTTTCTCTCTTCCTGCCCGTCACCACCGTGCTCCACCGTGCTCCACCACCACCTCTATCTTCTCCCAAGCGAGCCGCCACAACCACAGCCACCACCGCGTCCCACCACCAGCACCACCACTCTTTCCTTCCTTGCAACAAAATCTCCACACCACCACCCTCCTTGAACCAGAACCACGACCACCACCCTCCTTGTACTGGTATAAATTTAATATGTTCATGTTGTTATGTTTTTTTTTGTTCTATAAATTTCTTATTGTAGTGGAAATTTTAATTTATTTTTTCTTGGGACACTGCCACCAGCTTCCTTGTCACCACCAGCATTGAGGTATGAATCTAACCTTCTGTTGTTGTTGTTGTTAAATTTGACATTTGCTATTCTCTTTCTGATTTAATTTTTATGCATGCTTGATATCGATCTTTACCCTTGATAAGTTGTTCATGTTTAAATTAAATATTGAAATGTGTTAGAAATTTTATTTTGTGTTCTGCTTGGTTGCCATTCATTTATGTGTTTGTTGTCGTTGTTGTTCCGAATTGAAGATTAAATTTTAAGGGATGAGAACTTTTAAATTGGAAATAACTACAATGTTAGTATGGAAATAACCACGTACGATGTTAGTGTGGAAATAACCACAATGAGAACTTTGGTAAAATCTATAACTGCATCCAAACTTCACTTCACCAATATATATATATATATATATATATATGCATCGGCTACGAGGGAGCTGGGACTGTGATGATAGTTGGCCATGGGGCAAATGAAGCTGGGACGTTATCGAATGTGATTAAAACGAGAGATTAAATTTTTTTGGGTACCAAAATAGCTAATTATCGAAACAAAATTAATATTATGTAAGGAAAATAAATTTAAATATGTAAATTAAAAAAGTTAATAATTAAATAGTTACATAACAATAATACTAGATTAATAATTGTAGAAATAATGATTTTGATATTTAATTGATTTTGATTTAATTAAATAACACAGGAATAATGACCGATGTGCATCAACTTAATTGATTTGAAGCAATAAATTAAATGATCGAAGAAGGGTTTCCAATATCCAAAGTATTACAATGGCGAATGGAATCGATGTCTAGGTGTTAGTGAGCGGGAGAGTATCAAACATAATTATTTGAATTAAGTTTTGTGATAATATTAATTATGTATTAAATAAATATTAATCAAAGGTGAGACGATCAAATAGCTACGATTAGCTAATATACTAATAATAATTTTAAAGACTTGATATCATAGGACGTCTTTATATAGTCAAGTAACGTAACAAGTGAGAAGAATAAAAAATTATTAAAATACATAATATCTTAATAACTACTTTCAAGTAAGTAATTAACTAATATACTAATAATATATTTTTAAATTTGAGATTTAAAAAGTCAAGTATACAAACATAATTAATTAACTAATTCAAAAAAATGTTTTATTAATTAAATTAAATTAAAAAAATAAATGATTTAATAAAATGTTAGACAAATGATTATTCGATTTTTTATGGACAAATATATGTTTAAGCTGGTTGCTTAATTATGTGTTATACAGTTTGCTGTTATTATCAAACTTCATGCAAATTATCTGTGTTACTTAAAGTTTTATTTTATCTTAGAGTACATATAATTAATACGTAATTGATAAAAACCGTAGTTTCCCGTTCAAGGTTCAATATTATTGAGCATGTGTACTTGTGGTCGTGGTATCGCTCAAATTATTGAATCTTGAATTGTCCAATTGGGACAGTTTGGGAAGAAACTTTTTCTCCACTGATATACTAGTTACTCGCTGATTGTCATTTGTGAAATAGTTGATTAAATTTCGGGTCGAAGCATTTCATTTTGTTCTCCGGGTCCATACTTGATTGTCGTATTTCACCGCGGTCAAGTCGTGTACTTGGAGACCGATGGGAGATGCTGCCGAAATTTCGTCAGCTATAAGACATGAGAAGTGATGAGTAACTAGTATAATACAGTGGTGAAAAAGTTTTTCCTCTAATGGGATAGGGCCACACCTTTTAAGAAAAGGGAGTGATTCGGGGTTATAGTATCATATTTAAAAATACTTAAATTTATCTGAAAATGCAGAAGGATGGAATATTATCCCTCGAACCGTAGTTGGCTGTATGATAGGAACGAGTCTGGGAGACGACTTCTGAAACAATCATTTGTAGCTGGAGTTGAGGAGTTTATATCCAAAGCAAAACAACATTGTGATTATGCCGAAGAGGGGGGGATTAGATGTCCGTGCACAAAGTGCAATTGTATGGTGGTTTTGAGTGATGATGACGTGAAGTCACACCTATACTGACGTGGGTTCAAGCCTAATTATTGGATATGGACTGATCAAGGTGAGGAGTTGCTGGATATTGATTTGAATGAAGTCAGTGGTGACGATCTTAAAATGGGTGCATCAGGCAGTGGCTACCACGATGAATATGTCGAACAACTCCAGTCAATGCATATGATGGTCAATGATTGTCTTGGTCAACATAGGAATTTTGAGGCGGACGAGTCTGATGACATGGAAGAGCCTCCTAATGAATCGACGCAGAGATTCTACAATCTATTGTTAGAGACAAATAAGCCATTGTTTGAAAGGGTGTCAGATTCAAAATTATCAATTTGTGTTAGGCTTCTAGCTTTCAAGTCCAATTGGAATGTCCCAGAACAGTGTTTGGAGTTCTTTTGTAAAATGCTTCAAGATGTGACACCCTTCAAAGAGTTGTTGCCAAAAAGTTATTATGATGCGAAGCGGTTGGTGTTGAAACTAGATTTGGGGGCTAAAAGGATTAATTGTTGTCCAAATGGGTGCATGCTATATTATGGTAGTCAGTCTGGCACAAATGACAGTGCGTTGGAAGAATATAAATTTTGTCAGACACCCAGGTACCGCGTTCAAAGTAGTGACCATAGTAAGAGGAAACCAGTTCCTGCGAAGGCAATGTTCTATCTACCAATAATTCCTAGGTTGCAGAGACTGTTTGCATCAACGCAAACTGCGGGACAAATGAGGTGGCATAATGAGAATAGAATAAATCTCGGTGTCATACGCCACCCTTCTGATGGTGAAGCTTGGAAGCACTTCGATCAGGTTCATCCTGATTTTGCAGCAGATCCTCGCAATGTGAGACTTGGGCTGTGTTCATATGGTTTTACCCCGTACATTCAGGCATCAGCCTCATCATATTCATGTTGGCCAGTGATTGTTACACCGTACAATCTTCCTCTCGAGATGTGCATGTCAAAACCATATATGTTTCTGACTTGTCTCATACCGGGACCATCTAATCCGAAGGCTGGGATAGATGTATATTTGCAGCCTCTGATCAATAATCTGAAGAAGTTGTGGGATGGTGTGTTGACTTATAACATTTCAAAGAAGAGAAACTTTATGATGAGGGGATCACTGATGTGGACTATCAATGATTTTCCTGCATATGGCATGCTCTCATGTTGGGGGACCCACGGTAAATTGGCGGGCCCGTATTGCATGGAACATGGAAAGACTTTTACTCTTAGATACGGTGGCAAAAGTTCCTGGTTTGATTCTTATCGTCGGTTCTTAGATCCCGACCATCCCTTCTGAAGAAACGTCCGAGCATTCAAAAAGAATCAGACAGAAGAGGAAGGTCCACTGCCTTTGTTGACTCCTGAACAAATATGGGGTCGGGTTAGAGATCTTCCTAAAGTCACTGAAGCAGGTGTGTCAAAATTACCCGGGTATGGAGAATGGCATAACTGGACAAAACAAAGTATTTTTTGGGAACTACCATACTGGAAGGATAATCTGTTAAGACATAGCCTTCATGTGATGCATATTGAGAAGAATTTCTTTGACAACATTTTTAACACGGTTATGAATGTGTCTGGCTAGATGAAAGATAATGAGAAGGCAAGGGTGGACATAGCTCTATACTGTAGACGAAAGGATTTGGAGTTGAAGCCACAGCCTAATGGAAAAATGGTCAAACCAAAAGCTTGTTACACTCTAACAACCGATGAATCAAAGTCAATTTGTCGATGGTTAAAAGACCTTAGGACCCCTGATGGTTATTCCTCTAATTTGGCACAATGTGCTGATGTAAGAACAGGGAGGCTTCATGGGATGAAAAGTCATGATTGTCATGTATTCATGGAGTGTTTGCTTCCTATTGCTTTCGGCTTGCTGCCCCATCATGTTTCGAACCCTCTTACAGAAATCAGTCATTTCTTTAAGGATATATGCTCTGCAACTTTAAGAGCGGATGGTCTGACGAAGATGGAAGAAAACATTCCAATAATTCTGTGCAAGATGGAGAGGGTTTTTCCCCCAGGATTTTTTGACTCAATGGAACATTTCCCTGTCCATCTTACATATGAAGCGAGGCTTGGTGGACCAGTACAATATAGGTGGATGTATCCGTTTGAAAGGTAATTTTATTATATTTTTACATTTAAATAATTAGCGACCATTGAATAATTCCTTGTCAACAATGTTTTTTATTACTTAGATTCATGGGCGACTCTAAACGATCAGTTAAAAACAAGGCTAGGGTGGAAGGATCAATCTGTGCGTCTTACTTCCACCGTGAGACAACCTATTTTTGTTCCCACTATTTCAACAACTTTATGTTGGCACCAAGACATGTTAGGAACGAGGTAGATGCTGATAACGCAGGGTATCCTTATATGCTATCCGTATTTAACCTTCTTGGCTGTCATGCTGGCAAGGAGCTTACTTACTGGTTAACTGATGAGGAGTATGCATCGGCCCATGTTCATATCTTGATAAATTGCACAGAGGTGAAACCATACCATGAGTAAGTCTTAACGACCTATTTTTGAAATAATGTGTCACATGTTATTATAATTTATCCTTTAACACATAGTACACATTTTATTTCTTAGTGTGTTCCTTCAAATTAATCAATTAAGTGAACAAGATGGTTCTGCTCGTACACATGCAGATTTTCCTGAATGGTTCAAGGAACAAATAAGTGTAATATGACGATGCAAACACTATATTAAGCTTAATTTTGCCACTTGAAAAAAGTAATTATTTAATATGACCTACCTATTCGTAGGTGTATCAACAACCGTTAAGCGTGACTAATCAACACTTGAGAGATTTAGCGTATGAGCCCTATAGCTGTGTTAGATCATGGCATACATACTTTGTTAATGGGTACAAATTCCACACAGATGAATGGAACCTGGGCAAAAAGACAATTAATAGCGGGGTTGTCGTACAGGGTGAAGGTATCGGTGATTTTTATGGGGTCATAAAAGACATATACGAGTTACAATACAATACTACTACTTATCCTAAAAAAGTAGTCTTATTTTATTGTAACTGGTTTGATCCATCGAGGACAGGCACAAAAGTGGATCCCAAGTATGGAACTGTGGACATTCGCATGGATAGAAGATATCAACAGTTTGATCCGTTTATAATTGCTCAGAATGCAAAACAAGTTTATTATGTCCCTTATCCAGCAATGAGAACAGACAAACGAGGTTGGTGTGTTGCAGTCACAACCAAGCCTAGGGGTCGCATAGAAATCGATGATGCAGAGGATGAGACGCCATTCCAGACGGATGAATCGTCACATGTCAATGAGCAAATTGAGGTCGAGCGTATTACTGGCATGTTGGGATCTGCAAATGAAGGGGAAGAAGAGCTCATTGGTAATCAAGCATCCATGCATGCATCATCAGAGGAAGAAATCCAAAGTGATGACTCAATGCAAGAAGAAGAAGAGTCAGACTTACAATCAGATGACGATACCGAGTCAAAATAGGAAGTTTACTACTATGTTATTTTTATTGTATTTTAAATATTTGATTATGAAATATAATGTAAGACTTGAAAACTATTGTTCTATAAAAATAGTTGCTTGGATTAGACTGTTAAATGTCGATTACTTATTGTTTTTACACTGATTTATAATTGTGCTATAAAAATAGATATGTCAGCATCAGGAGGACAGCCGCCCCACCCCCCACCCCCATCCCTACCGCACCTACCCTATCGCTACCTACAGGAGCCTCCCCCACCCATTTTATACCCTCATCGATCCATACTACATCATCCCCTACCCATACTACACTATCCCCGACCCACACTACCCCACCCTCCACCTATGTCCAGACCTTCACTCGCTTTACACCACGACGCTCACTAGCTGGCTACTCGCCACCCCCTACTGGACCCACACCACACCCACACCCAGCACCACCATCATCATCGACTGCGCCGGCCACACACCCGGCAGGATTATCATTTATGCCGACTCCTGGGATGATGCCACAGTCGGACACGACCATTCCATCCTCATCATCCGGGGTCGCATACGGTCAGGACACGACCATACCATCATCATCGTCTGTGCAGCAGTCGGCCGCGGCTAAGGACTTGCCTGAGTGGGCCAGGGTTCCCGCACCTGAGGATCGACCATGGATCCGTCCTGTTTCTGGATCGTAAGTTTAATTTAATTTAATGTTGTTTAAAAATAATTACTATTTAATAAGCATATATTTGTCTGTTGTCATATTGTTGATTTAATTAAATTATGACATTTTCAGCTTCATCCCATCGAAAGTGGGATCGAAGCACGTTACCTTCGCCATCAAGGTGCAGTATCGTCGCTTCTGGCCATCATGGGGGGTGATCCCCGGGGAGGATCGGGATCGTATCTTCAGACGATTCAGGGTAAATCCTTGTTTATTAATTCATGTAATTTTCCCTTTATTTTATATATTCTTTTGTATAATGTTATTAATATTTTTTTCTTTGTTAACAGGAGCTTGTGCGCTGGTTACCGAAGCATACCTCAAAGATACGTGCTATCTTTGACGACCGATCAACTGCTCGACTGAGGAACATGCTGAAGTGTGAATAGGCGAAGAGAAATCGGGCTTCCGAGAAGGGTGTGAGCATGCACACTGGTGGTTCTATTAGCCACATGTAGCATGCCATTTACATGATATGCATATATAAATAACATTATTTATAAATTGTATATTTTTATTAAAAAATTGTTTTATAACTAATTGATTTTATTGGTGTGTCGGTTGCAGGCAGGAGAGCTAGCTCGGTCCGTTGATGTCCCTACGGTCTTTGAGCAGACACATATTCGCTCGGACACCAGTGAGTTTGTTGATGAGAGGTCGAGACAGACAGTGGTGAGCTAAAATGTTATTTTTATATTTAAACTACTGGTAATTATTATATATATATATAGTTTAATGCATAATGATTGTAATGTATTGATCGCAGGCGGAGTACAACGCCAGGTTTAGTCAGGTAGCATCTGAGGCTGCCTCCTGCTCTGGTGCCTCATATCCTTCTCAGCTGGACCCCGCTGAGGTTGAGCGACTACAAACCCAGGCTTGGATGGATGTGGTGGGCGGGAAGAAGGGACGGATTTACGGTACTGCGACCCTATCCAGGTCGATCCGTCTGGGGTCGATGCCGAGCTTGACCATTAGGGAGCCTACATCCTCCGACTCACAAGACACGGAAGAGGTGCAGCGGCTGAGGCAGGAGGTGCAGCAGCAGAGGGAGACGAACGAGCGCATCATGCAGCAGATGGAGACATTCTCTACGGTCATGACGACTGTGCTCGATTTCCTCCCACCAGACAGGCGCAACGCTCTGCAGGGGGTCCTCCATGCCACCCAACCCCAGCCCCAGCCCTCCAATGCTACTATTGATCCACCACCGCAGCCGCAAGATGACGGTCTGTCTACTGAGCCGCAGCTTGATGGTCTTGTGACGCCGGCAGACTACCCCCGACAGGACTACGATGACGAATATTATGGTGATGGGTATTAGGATAGTTATAGGTGTAGTAGAGATTTGTAGATAGACGGATATTTTATTTATGAATTATATGTTGAGTTTGTTTTTATTTTAAATTAATTTTAATTTAATTGCTTTTTAAATTTTATTTTTAATTTCAATTTTGTTTTGTAATTGATAATATAATAATATTTAATTAAAATAAAATATAATAATTAAATTATAATTAATTATAATAAAATATAAATTAATAAATAAATTATAATAATAATTAATAAATAAAATATAATAATAATTAATAAATAAATTATAATGTTTAATATTGAATATATAGATTTTAATAAAAATATTTAATAATTAATTATTAATATAAAACAAAATAAATTAAAAATTATTTAAAAAATAGAAAAAAATCTTGTTTCCGACGGATATTTCCGTCGGTATCTGTTGGTTACATTTTCTGACGGAAAATTCCATCGGTAACTTCCACAGAGAGTTACCGACGGAAGTTCCGTCGGTAACTAGGGGTTCTGTGTGGCAAGTTTTCCCAGGGTTAAAGCGGTCGGAAATTTCCGACGGACGAATAAGATCTGTCGGAAAGGTTTTCCTACACGCCTATTACCGACAGAATTGTGTCCATAGGAAATTCCGTCGATAATGTAGTTTTCCGACGGGATTTCTTCATTTCCGATAGTTTTTTCCATCGGTAAATCGTGTTTTTTTTTTTGTAGTGTATTAGAAAGATTGAGGGGAAGGATATAGAATTATTTTATGAAACATCAAATCCATTAATAAAGAGTTTAATTTGATATATTGTTTGTGTAATTTTTTTTATACTGTTAATCAATCACAAATTATTTTATATATGACTTTTAAAATAATTATTATGAGAATCAAATATTTTCAACGATGTTGAAATTTATGATTGTTTCATAATATAAAATCTTTATACCAACGTTACTTTACAATTAAATCCATTAGTAAAAAGTAGCGATTTCTTTTTATTCTTTCTTGGAAGGGTGACGTCGTTGTATGGGAGGACAAGGATTTAAATAATTTTTTGGTCAGTTCAGTGAATTCACTACCAACTATTGTGTAGCTGTGTTGTGTTAAATTAACTAATCATCGACATCATTTGAAGCAATATTTTAAAAATTTAATAATTTTTTGGTCAATTCAGTGAATTCACTACCAACTACTGTGAAGCTGTGTTGTGTTAAATTAACTAATCATCGACATCATTTGAAGCAATATTTTAAAAATTTGACTGGATCAATTTATTTAATTGATTAGACCTCGATTAGATATATTTTTCAACCACTGAATTTTTAGTATGCCGAACTATGATTTTGTCAGTTGAATAAATAAAGAAATAAATCATGATCCAAAATTTTTACTGGTTTAATTTTCAATGTGAAGTTTAAAAACATTCTTTAGGATTCTCCTTATATATTCCCTCCGATCCACAATATAGTAAGAAATAAAATCCTAAAATATACAGACCGATGAATATATTGGAATGAGTTAATTGTAATTAATACTTATATAAATTTCTAAAAATACTCATTCTAATTTTAATTAATATTATGATGGCTTATAATTAATGACAGTAATTTATAAAGACTATATTGGAAATTAATATTTAATATGTGTGAAAATTGATACATATTTCTTATAATTTAAACCATAAAAGAGACATATTTATTTCTTATATCGTGGATCGAAGAAAATATTTCCTTCCCGACTTCAAGCATAGAGACGTGACCGACAAAAGATAAAAAAATAAAAACAAAATGGGCTGAATTTGAGTAGGAGGAGCGTAAGAGCTTTATTGATTGAAGGATACGTATGTAATGTCTGGGTAAACAACTTAATTAAGCATTTATCATATAAGATCTTATTGTATGAGAGCTTATGTCATAAGCGTTTAAATTCAATAAGCCATACGCGTTTGGATGCATATTTTGAAAAACACTTTTATAAAATAAAGACTTTTGGATACATTACTTTATAAATGCTTATACATGAAGTATTGGTTTTTTTTAACTAATCTCAAGATAAATATCATATAAATAATAACATTTTTTAGATGTTAAATTAAAAAATAACCCTTTTGGGTTCCAATCGTTACATTAGGAAAAAAAAAAAAACACAACAAAACAAAACAACAAGCTGTCCATGATACCAAAAAATTGAACAGTCAACCAGCTAACTGAGACGCCAAAAAAATTTGTGACCCATATCCAAGACAAGCAGCTAAAAAGGACACTTAGAAACATAACCCTTCCTGATGCTTTCACTTTGAGAGCAGCCAAAATCATAGAAAAAACCAAAATCTCTAACACACTGCCACCCTTAAATCCACCAAGTGAGTAAAACAAATAGGTCCCTGCCAACATCCACCAAACTGTCCACCGTCTTCAACCCACCCAACACCCCTGTACCTCACATTTATCAACATTTGAACAACCCATATAATTACCACTAGACTGTTAGAACCAGGGTTAATAGTTTCAAAAAACCAAACCCAAAGGCCTTCCATCCTTGCTATTTGATTGGAGAAGAAAGCTGTGCTCATATTTTGGCTGAGAATTGTCAAACTCAAAGGACTACGGACAAGAAGCCCCGTCTCTTTCTCACCTATAGTAGCCACTAATACAAAACCGTGGAATTAATATTCCAATGTGTTTAATGTAAATCACAAAACTAAAAATTGAAAGGGAGAAATGCTAAGAGGTTAGAAAATTGTGAGAATGGGAAAGAAAAGGGAAAGGGAGAGGGACATGGTTCAGGTCAATGAAAAGAAAACAGACATGGAAAGGGAGAGAAATGCTCGAACTAGAAGAAGAGTGCAGCCAAATGTCGTCCGGAGAAGATGAGTGATGGTGGCCGACGGCGGCAGCGGACGACCGAACTTCCCTCTGTGACAGCGGCGTTTCTCTGCTATGAGAAGAAGAAGAGTGGAGTGTGTAAGGGTTTAGGGGCAGAGCTGCAGAGGGTTGGGGTGTTCGCGGATTGGATTGGATTGGATCGGTTTTTAGGTAAAAAGCTCTCTGATCCAACGATGAAAACAATATGTGATTTGGATTGGATCGGTTTGCTTCTTTAAAAAAATTCGATCAAATCCAATCCAATCAATGGCGGTTTGGATTAGATTGGATAATTCGGTTTTTTTTCATATATTTTATTTTTTCTTATGTCAAGTGTCATTCCCACTTATTTAATAGTCGACAAAAGATTAATTTTCATTTAAATGAGTTAGTTTAGCGTGCTCAATATCTATTTTAACATCTCTCTATATTAGAACAGTACAGCCTTTATGAAAGTTAGCAACTATTTGTTTCTTATTCTCTATATCTACTCTCATTTGTCATATTTTTTCCTTTAATCAGTTGCAAATAAATTGTAACTAATTATTTTTCAAATTACTCAATTGATTTCTTATTTTTCATGTTTACTCAATCAAGTATATATATGTTATGTATCAAAACTTTTAGCAAAATATAACTTCAAGACATTAACATTTATTCTAAATAATCTCATATATGTCATTCCAACAAAAATGTTAAACAGAATGATGGTCATAAAAGTATAAAAAAACAATGTTTAAGTATGAGTAATTCTATAATTTCAAAAATAATAGAATATGTCTATAGTAGATCGGTTTGGATTGGATGTCACTAGGCGATTCAAAATCTGATCTAATCCAATGAAAACAAGCGATTTTTTCGGTTTTCGATTTTCGATTTTTCGATTCGATTTTTTCTGTTTGAATCGGTTTGGATCGGTTGATGAACACCCCTAACATTGATATAACTTTTATAAAATAAGGGACCATTTAAAAACAAAAAAAGTAAAAGATGGACCATTTCAAAAAAAAAGGGGACCGGATTGGTTTAACGTTTACAAAATGAGGGACAATTTTGGAATAAAAAATAAAAAAGGACCATGTTGGTACAATTTTGCAAAATAAAGAACAATTTTGGAACAAAAAAGTATGGCTAAATATACTTTTTGATCCCTTATCTTTATTTTAAGTTATAGTTTGGTCCCTCTTTTATTTTTTGTTCCATTGTGAGCCCTTATCTTTATTTTAAATTTCAATGTGGTCCTTTCTATTTAAATTCTGGTACGAAAAGACCAAATTGATATAACTTTTGTAAAATGCAGGACTATTTCGGAACAAAAAAAAATAAAAGAGGGCTTTCGGAACAAAAAAAGGGACCACATTGTTTCAACATTTGCAAAATGAGGGACTATTTCAGAACAAAAAATAAAAGAGGACCACATTGATATAACTTTAAAAAATAAAGGACCCTATGCGGGTTGTGGGCTTGTTCGGGTTGACCCGACATATTCTTTTCCCCAAACGAATTCTGACTAGTATTTTATAAAAAAAAACAACTTAAGTGTCTTAATCAGAGATGCTAATTACAGAGATGCTATAGTGTTTAAAAAAAATTGTTATCACTACACTCTCCAACTATGTTATGTATCTTGACATTAGCACATAAATCCTTGTTTCTGAGGCTACCATGTTGGTACACATTGACAATTAATTTTTTAAAAAAATCTATGTAACTGCAGAGATGCTAATTACATCTTCCAAAAAAATTCTAATTCAGTCAAACGAATTCATACCAATATACTTTATGTCTCTTAAACCAATAGTTACAGCCGCACAAGAACAACAAAAATAGAGAAAGTCCAACAATAGAAACAATGAAATTTTTTAGGGAAAAACAATATAATTTTTTCATATTTTTATATTTTAGGGAAATAAAAATTAAATATATATAAGTAATTCGGCCGCCCAAGCCAGCTGCGGACTAGCCCGCTGCGGGTTCGGGTTTTATAGGGTCGGGCCAAAAATGCCTAGAATTAAAATGGGCTCAAATTCTGGTTCCCAAACCCTACAATTATCGAACTTATTCGGGCGGCCCGACCCGTTTTGCCGCCTCTAACTTGGAGTAGCGTTTGAGCTTATAGTGTATAGCTTATCATTTTTCCTTCTATTTTTATTACCTTTATCTAAATTAAATTCCTCATTTATCCTTAGATAATAAAATAAAATACTAATCAAGACAAATTATAAAATTTCATATAAAAAAAATTAAAATTTATTTATTTAAAAGAGTATATAAAATTTGAATCAAAAATCATATCAATATATAATTTTATTTTTCTTATTCTATTTTATTTATTAAAAATAATTAAAACTAAATTAGTATTAACATTAAAAATAATATTTTAATTTTTGAAATGATAAATAATTTAAAATAAATTAAAGTGTTAAAAGAGATAATTATTTTAAAATAAATAATATATATATATATAATATAATTCATATAAAAACATTGCATACATGTCTTTTTATGTTATTTTATATTTATCTGTTAGTGCAACAACTAGTTTAATCAAACACTTCAAATTCAATCCGTTAGCATCATTATCAACTAGCTTATCTGATATCCTTTATCAACTAACTTATCCGTTATTCGTTAGTTTTTACCATACATAGCTTGATTAAGGAAACTTTTTTTTAAGCAAAGAAATAGGCATGCAAAAGTGGAGATTTATAAAGAACGTAGTGGATGTGGAGATTTATAAGAAGCAACAGTGAGCTTTTTAGATGCAAAAAACTGCCAGATTTAATTACTGTGGCAAAAAGAATGTTCCATCCTTGGGATATTGGAACGTGCAAGGTGGGGAAGATTTTAATGAGCCTGAGAGCCTCTCACTCGCACATGACACCTAGAATGACCTATTAAGTGCCCCTAACTCTATTTCGGTCATGTATAATCACTTTCCTATAAATAAGTGTAAGAATTATTAAGGTGAGAATATTTCCTGCATACACCTTGAACCCATACTTAAATCCCATTCTCTAACCCATCAAGGCACTAAGGAGACTACAAGAATGGGTTATGGCAAATGGATGGATTGGATAAATTTTTATTCGGATTGTAATGGATGGATTCAAAACAATCCATTATGATCCGTTACAAATTCATTAAAAAAATTCAATCCATCCACGATCCATTTAAAAAAATTCATCCAATCCATCCATTAACAACTTTTTCACGGATGGATATCTGATCCATCCATAAAAGCTATCTTAAAAAGTTAAATAATTTTTATTACTTTTTCAAAATAATATCTCTAATTCATGAATCAATTTTTTTAAAATAATTAAATAATTTTTATAATTTTAAAAATATTTTCTCTACTCCCAGACTCCCCCCTTCTCTTTCTACCCTCTCTCCCTCTCTATCCTCTCTCCCTCCCTTTATGATGTTGATAGTGTTAATAACATAAACCAAACAGGAAACCTAGAATTGATCAGAGATAGAAAATCTCTTCCGAGCTAAATCAATGCATAAACAATAGGAGTATAAGTGTCATTTAAATATATATTTTATTAAGATACGCTGGATATCTATAAACTTGTTAATTGTATCTTTTAAGGTTGAAACATCTCTATTGTCTTTGAATCATAAATTCCATGGAATTAACTGGTCAACATTTTGCATCAGATTCTTCATTAGATTTTTAGCTCTCTTTAAAATATCATTGATGATTTCATAACTAAGCTCCGAAGCATGCGATAAATAACAATGATAATGCAAATTAAACAATGACCACCGTTGTTGTTGATGAACTTGTCCGGAATCTTCACCGTGACATCCTTGGAAGAAAAACATAGAAAGTTTCGGTGGAACTGAGAAAGAGATCAACAGGAATCAATCTGATATTATTTTATTTTATTTTTGGTTATGAATCTTTTGATTTGATTTCTTTTTATTTTTGGTACTTCAATTTGTTTTCTTTTTTGTTTGGTGAATAATGATTTGAAAAAAACAAATTGGTTTTGGAGTGGATGAAAATTGATCTACCTACATTTTAGTTGTTGGTCCAATGGATTTTTAAAAAACATGGATGGATCATAAACCATCCACTAAAAAAACAATACAATCCAATCCATTTATATTATTTTTTTATAAATGGGTGGATTGGATGGATTTTCTGATGGATGGACTGGATGGATGGTGGATAAATGGATCATTTTGCCACCCTAGGTTATAGTCCAAGAAACCAAACTATTAAAAACAGAACATTGGCGTGCCAGGTAGGTGAAGATGAAGTCTTATATAACAATTATACAATTATATGAGGCTCATAAATCCCTTGTAATTAGAAAATATGACACAATGCAAAAATTAGTATGGAGAGAAAAATTGATCAACAAAAATGGAAAACTTATATTATATAGTCAAAAACCTTACCAAAACAAGTTAAAAGTCTAACAAGCCTGCCTAGGAGCATACATACGGACACAAACAAAAACTTTGATGGCTAAAAATAGCCGATAACCATTAAAAAAGAAAAATAAAAAGAATTCCATAGTTTCCAGCAATGACCTCCACTGTTTTGCATTCACAGTGCTGCCTTACATAGAACAAGAACAGAGAATTTAAGTTGATTGCTGTAAGGGTCCCAGTGAAGTCCAATCTCATCCCCTCTTTTCAACTCCCTTCTTTTCACAAAATCTTGCACCCACTTGCCAGTAAAAACATAAATTTCCGAAGAAACCCATCTCTTGAAAACAAGAACATGCACGGTGTTGGTGTCAACATCCCAAACACTAACGTTAGGTCCTCTGGCACTCTCAGCATCCCTTTGCGCTTCATCATCCAACACTGGCAGCAGCAAGTTTTCTGCCAATCCCTTTCCAAGCAAGAGCCTGCTCATGTTGCCAAGATCACTCTCTTGAAGCACTTTCTTGATCTTCCATGGATCATCATAAAGCATCAACTCAAGTGAGAATCCCCAACTTGTTACCACTTACCACATCATTACGTGTCTTTCTTGGAGTTTTCTTGGAACAAGGATCATCATATTGCATCCTCTTCTTGGTGGAGGAAGAAGCATATGCAAGTGATTTAAAAGCATCAATGTCAGAAGAGACTTCTTGAGGTTCAAAAGCATAAACCCTTTCTTTGTGAAACTTGACAATTCTTGGTCTCTCCATGATCAGTTATGTATGAGTATGAGGAGGACAGAACAGGTGTAGTATAAATGATGGAATAAGGCAGTAGTTATATGTATATATATCAGCAGGCAGGTCCTGCGTTCTTGGGTGCACAACTCAAAAAAAAAAAAAAGTGTCATCACAATCATTTAAAGATAGATAATGAAAGATGGAATTTAGAGAGATTGAGATAATGAAAGAGAAATAGAAGGAGGAAACTAGGGAAAATGTAAAATCTAAATAGGAAATAAATTAAGAGTATAATAAATTTTAAAAAATATTGAATCAAAAAGATATTTTTAAGATACTGTTGTCATATTATCTTCTTTCACTTTATTATTAATTTTTTGAAATAATTATTTTTTTATTGATAAAAAAGTTAAATATATAATTTTTTATATATACTATATAAAATTTTAGTACAATAAATTTTATACTATATATAAAAAAAATTATACTACTGATGCCCCAAAAAATTTGGGACCCTGGACGATCGCCCACATCGCCATTACTCAAGGCCACACCTGTATATAAGAGAAATCTCTTTTTTTTTTTCTTTTGACAAGTTAAAAGAAATCCTTAAAGAGCTTTGTATTTATGAAGTTATCTTATGTCAATGCCGAATTAATTAAGAATCAAAAACGTAATCTTTTTATTTTTTTTATCTACAAAAACATAATTCTAAAGATATCCATTTGATTGTTTCAAAAAAAAAGATATCCATTTTAATAGATATCGCTTATTGAAAAAACAAAAAAGATTTGTATAGATATATTAAAAAAATCCAAATTAGGATTGGAGAATCGTAATTCATAATTTGTAAAAAAAAATGAGTTATAATGTTTATATTTTGAGTTACATTATTTTTTTTAAAATTTTTATCCTTCTTGTAAAAAAAACATTTTTATCCCATGTTTTAGAAATTATACATTTTATTTCCCTTATTTTTTATTTTATGACAAATACCTAGCATTTATACATATTAAAGAAAGGATAAATTATACTTTTGATCCCTTATCTTTATTTTAAGTTTTAATTTGGTCTTTTTTTTTGTGGTTCTGTTTTGGTCCATAAAATTTATTTTATGTTTCAATGTGGTATTTTTTGTTTAAATTGTGGAACGGAGAGAGACACTGATATAACTTTTGCAAAATAAGGGACTACTTCAGAATAAAAAAAATAAAAGAGGGACCATTTCGGAAAAAAAAGGGATCGGATTGGTTTATCTTTTTCAAAATGAGGGACAATTTCGAAATAAATAATTAAAGAGGGACCGTTTTTGGTCCCTCTTTCATATCTAGCATGAATTTATACATATTGAAATAAAAGAATAAATTATATTTTTCGTCCCTTATCTTTATTTTAGGTTTTAATTTGGTCCCGATATATTTATATTCCATTTTGGTCCCTCACCTTTATTCTAGGTTTCAATGTGGTATTTTTCGTTTAAATTGTGGAACAGAGAGGAGCACATTGATATATCTTTTATATTATAAGGGACCATTTCAAAACAAAAAATAAAATAAAAGAGGGACATTTTGAGGAAAAGAAATGGATTGTATTGGTTTAGTTTTTATAAAATGAGGGACAATTTCGGAATAAAAAATAAAAAAAGGGACCATTTTTTGTCCCTCTTTTATATCTAGCATTTATACATGTTGAAAAAATGCTAAATTATATTTTTGGTCTCTTATCTTTATTTTAAGTTTTAATTTGGTCCTTATTTTATTTTTTATTTCATTTTGGTTCCTCACCTTTTTCTAGATTTCAATGTGGTATTTTTCGTTTAATTTGTGGAACAGAGAGAACCACATTGATATAACTTTTACAAAATAAGGGACCATTTTCAGAACAAAAAAAAATAAATGATGGACCATTTTGAAAAGAAAAATGCTTAATTGTATTTTTGGTCTCTCCTACTATTGGCCATGTGTGATTATGGTTCCTAAAGTTTTTTTCGTGCACATTTGGTCCCCCAGTTTTTTCAATGTTGCAAATTTGGTCATTCTGTCAATGTCTATCAATTTTTCAATGATCAACATAGAGAAACCACTCCTCTAAACATACAGAACCACTGCTCTAAAAGCATATAACATCCTTTTGAGCTTTTGTGGTAAAGGATCATGTGGTGGAACAAAAAAAAAAGGTCCCAGAAAGGATGGACAAAACCAATAAATAGTATGGAGGAACCACCGAATCATATTGAATCTGAGACGCAAAGGAGGGAGAACCTCAACCAGAGGTTGTGTGTGCTTAAAGGAGTGATTCCTTTATGTTGATCATTGAAAAAATTGCAGACATTGGACATAATGACCAAATTTGCAACATTGAAAAACTAGGGGACCTAATATGCATGAAAAAAACTTTAGGGACCAAAATCACACATGGCCAATAGTAGGGGGTCCAAAACTACAATTACGTCAAAGAAAAAAAAGGGATCGAATTGGTTTACTTTTACAAAATGATGGACAATTAAGGAATAAAAAATAAAAGAGGGATCGCATTGGTATAACTTTGCAAAATAAAGGGCCATTTTGGAACAAAAAAGTTGAAAAAGAAGGGACCAAATTGAAACCTAAAATAAAAATAAGGGACCAAAAGTATAATTTAGCCTTGAAAAACTTTAGGTTTAGGGTCAGAGAGTAAAGAAAAGAAAGAGAAGATAGTAAAATAAAAATATTATTGAAGGAATAAATGTAAAACTAAGTGACGGATGAAGCATACAAACGCCCACCGGGGTCCCACTGGCCATCTTCTATGCCAGTGCCTGGTTTTTCTTGTTTAACAACCCACTTCCCCTTTCCAAAGAGATGGGGACTCAAATATCTGATTTTAAGGGCATTTCTTCACCTATTGTTAGTTGCTACAAGTTAACCAAATATCTCAAAAGTACTATATCTTATGGCTTATGGCTGCAAACAGTCTTGACTACTCGTTCTCTACCCCTACAAGCCTTTTGTGATGCCACTTAGGCTTCTAATCCAGATGACCATAAATCGATCCACCTTCGGTACTTGTATCTACCTTGGTCCTAATATTGTTTCAAGGTTGTCCAAGAAGCAACAACAAGTGGCCAAATCCAGTATCAAGGCTGAATATAGAAGTCTAGATATAACTTCATCTGACTTGATCTAGATTCAGTCACTGCTCAAGGAACTGTAGGTATCTACATCCATCCCAGTTATGTTCTGTGACAGACCTAGCACTAGGAGACAAGTAGGATCTCTAAAATATCTTACCATTTCTATCATTATATCTTTGTGCTGTTATCGTATTGATATTGGTTCATCAAACTCGGCTCAAATCGACCGATCGGACCAGAAACCAGCCCTTAGCCGATTTTAGAAAGAATCGGTGAATTGCACCGATTAGGGGTGTAAACAAGTCGAGACGAGCTGAGCACTTTAAGCTTAAGCTTGGTTTGTGAAAAAATAGTGAAGCTTGAGCTTGACTTGACTCATTTATTTAAGCGAGCCTAACTAAAAGCTTGAGTTTGACTTGTTTAAAATTAATAAAGCTTGAGCATGGCTTGTTTAGCTCATCTATATTTTATTTTATTTTATTGCAATTATGAAAATTTTTCTTTAATTACTTTTTATTTTTATCAATTTAGAACTTAATAAAGTTCTTAATATTATATGATAATCTATAAAAATAGAGATATGTACTTAATATATGGTATGTGAAATTCAAGATTTCTTGACTACTACAAAAAAAAAAAAAAACTTCAAAAGCTTGACCAAAACATCCTAAAAACATGCCCTTGCCAAATACAATTTAAGCTTGAACATTACAAAAGCATGAGTCCAAACATACAATTTAAGCTTAACCATTACAAAAGCATGAGTTTAAAAAAACGTGACCACCATCTACTTATTGAGATATCTAGTTCAATGCTAGCAGAGCAACTTCACCCAAAAAAACCCACTGCAACAACTTAAAGGCCACAACACATATACGAGCGATTCCCGAGCCGTTTAATGTCGAGCCAGTAAGGCTTGGACTTGGCTCATTTAAATAGTCGAGCTCAATCTCAAGCTTGAGTTTGACTCATTTAATTAAATAAACGAGCTTGATTGAGTATTTAACGAGTCAAGGCCGAATATCTCTCCAATAGCTCATCTCATACGGACACAAACAAAAACTTTGATGGCTAAAAATAGCCGATAACAATTAAAAAATAAAAATAAAAAGAATTCCACAGTTTCCAGCCATGACCTCCACACTGTTTTGCGTTCACAGTGCTGCCTTAGATAGAACAAGAACAGAGAAGTTAAGTTGATTGCTGTAAGGGTCCCGGTGAAGTCCAATCTCATCCACTCTCTTCAACTCTCTTCTTTTCATAAAATCTTGCACCCACTTGCCAGTAAAAACAGAACTTTCAGAAGAAACCCATCTCTTGAAAACAAGAACATGCATGGTGTTGGTGTCAACATCCCAAACACTAACGTTAGTTCCTCTGGCACTCTCAGCATCCCTTTGCGCTTCATCATCCAACACTGGCAGCAGCAAGTTTTCTGCCAATCCCTTTCCAAGCAAGAGCCTGCTCATGTTGCCAAGATCACTCTCTTGAAGCACTTTCTTGATCTTCCATGGATCATCATAAAGCATCAACTCAAGTGAGAAGCCCCAACTTGTTACCACTTACCACATCATTACGTGTCTTTCTTGGAGTTTTCTTGGAACAAGGATCATCAAATTGCATCCTCTTCTTGGTGGAGGAAGAAGCATATGCAAGTGTTTTTCGGTACAAGGACACACACCCATTGAAAAATGAGTACAAACATCAATGTCAGAAGAGACTTCTTGAGGTTCAAAAGCATAAACCCTTTCTTTGTGAAACTTGACGATTCTTGGTCTCTCCATGATCAGTTATGTATGAGTATGAGGAGGACAGAACAGGTGTAGTATAAATGATGGAATAAGGCAGTAGTTATATGTATATATATTAGTAGGCAGGTCCTACGTTCTTGGGTGCACAACTCAGGAAAATAGTGCCATCACAATCATTTAAAGATAATGAAAGATGGAGAAAGATGGAATTTAGAGAGACTGAGATAATGAAAGAGAAATAGAATGATGAAACTAGGGAAAATGTAAAATCTAAATAGGAAATAAATCAAGATTATAATAAATTTTAAAAAATATTGAATCAAAAAGATATTTTTAAGATACTGTTGTCATATTATCTTCTTTCACTATATTATTAATTTTTTGAAATAATTATTTTTTTATTGATACAAAGTTAAATATATAATTTTTTATATATACTATGTAAAATTTTATACTATATATAAAAAAATTTATCTCGCCCACGTCGCCCGTACTCAGGGCCACACCTGTATATAAGAGAAATCCCTTTTTTTTCTTTTGACAAGTTAAAAGAAATCCTTAAAGAGCTTTGTATTTATGAAGTTATCTTATGTCAATTCCGAATTAATTAAGAATCAAAAACGTAATTCTTTTTATTTTTTTTGATCTACAAAAACATAATTCTAAAGATATCCATTTGATTGTTTCAAAAAAAAAAGATATCCATTTGAATAGATATCGCTTATTGAAAAAACAAAAAAGATTTGTATAGATATATTAAAAAAAATCCAAATTAGGATTGAAGAATCGTAATTCATAATTTGTAAAAAAATGAGTTATAATGTTTATGTTTTGAGTTACATTATTTTTTTAACATTTTTATCCTTCTTGTAAAAAAACATTTTTATCCCATGTTTTAGAAATTATACATTTTATTTCTCTTATTTTTTATTTTATGACAAATACCTAGCATTTATACATATTAAAGAAAGGATAAATTATACTTTTCCTACTTTATTTTGATCCGTTTTTTTTTTTTGATTTTTTTGTCAATATTTTTTTTTTTCATTAATTTTTATTTTAAAGACCTGAAGAAAAAAATAAAAGAGTGACCATTTCGGGAAAAAAAAAGGGATCAGATTGGTTTATCTTTTTCAAAATGAGGGACAATTTCGGAATAAATAATAAAAGAGGGACCATTTTTGGTCCCTCTTTTATATCTAGCATGAATTTATACATATTGAAATAAAAGGATAAATTATATTTTTGGTTCCTTATCTTTATTTTAGGTTTTAATTTGGTCCTGATTTTTTTATATTCCATTTTGGTCCCTCACCTTTATTCTAGGTTTCAATGTGGTATTTTTCGTTTAAATTGTGGAACAGAGAGGAGCACATTGATATAACTTTTACAAAATAAGGGACCATTTCAAAACAAAAAAAATAATAAAAGAGGGACATTTTGAGGAAAAAAATGGATTGTATTGGTTTAGCTTTTATAAAATGAGGGACAATTTCGGAATAAAAAATAAAAGAGGGACCATTTTTTGTCCCTCTTTTATATCTAGCATTTATACATATTGAAAAAATGCTAAATTATATTTTTGGTCTCTTATCTTTATTTTAAGTTTTAATTTGGTCCTTATTTTATTTTTTATTTCATTTTGGTTCCTCACCTTTTTCTAGGTTTCAATGTGGTATTTTTCGTTTAAATTGTGGAACAGAGAGAACCACATTGATATAACTTTTACAAAATAAGGGACCATTTTCAGAACAAAATAAATAAATGATGGACCATTTTGAAAAGAAAAAGGCTTAATTAAATTTTTGGTCTCTCCTACTATTGCCATATGTGATTATGGTTCCTAAAGTTTTTTTCGTGCACATTTGGTCCCCCAGTTTTTTCAATGTTGCAAATTTGGTCATTCTGTCAATGTCTATCAATTTTTCAATGATCAACATAGAGAAACCACTTCTCTAAACATACAGAACCACTGCTCTAAAAGCATATAACATCCTTTTGAGCTTTTGTGGTAAAGGATCATGTGGTGGAACAAAAAAAAAGGTCCCAGAAAGGATGGACAAAACCAATAAATAGTATGGAGAAACCACCGAATCATATTGAATCTGAGACGCAAATGAGGGAGAACCTCAACCAGAGGTTGTGTGTGCTTAAAGGAGTGGTTCCTTTATGTTGATCATTGAAAAAATTGCAAACATTGGACATAATGACCAAATTTGCAACATTGAAAAACTGGGGGACCAAATATGCATGAAAAAAACTTTAGGGACCAAAATCACACATGGCCAATAGTAGGGGGTCCAAAACTACAATTACGTAAAAGAAAAAAAAAAGGGATCAAATTGGTTTTACTTTTACAAAATGATGGACAATTTAGGAATAAAAGAGGGATCGCATTGGTATAACTTTGCAAAATAAAGGGCCATTTTGGAACAAAAAAGTTGAAAAAGAAGGGACCAAAAGTATAATTTAGCCTTGAAAAACTTTAGGTTGAAGGACAGAGAGTAAAGAAAAGAGAGAGAAGATAGTAAAATAAAAATATTATTGAAGGAAGAAATGTAAAACTAAGTGATGGATGAAGCATACAAACGTCCACCGGGGTCCCACTGGCCATCTTCTATGCCAGTGCCTGATTTTTCTTGTTTAATGTAACAGCCCGTTTTTAGTTACGCTGTTTAACCGATTAAAATATAATGACACATATGATTAACTAATTGTTTTTTTTTTTGGATGTTTATGTTAATTTTGTTATGTGGTTTAGTTTGAGTAATTAAATTACTCTTCAAATTATTTTATCGGGTGCGTTAGCACTGACTTATTTCAGTGACTGCACGCTTACTAGACAATAAGTTACATTATTGTCACTATTAATATCAGTATAGAAAAATATTTTAAATAATATGATTAAGAGAAAAGCATTTTTCATATTTTTATTCAATTTAATTTTAGAGTTGAAAATAAACTGGTTTGACCTTAATCGGAGATTAAATTTTGGATCGAGTATTTTCTTAGTTGACTAGTTCAACTATTAATTTTTACTCTAATTTGAATTTTGAAGTCATATGTTTGTCAATCTTTATTTTTAGATTCCAAAAAGTAAAAACATGTTTATTTTAGGCTTAATATTTTATCACTCATTTTGTACCTATTAACTAAACAATATTTTTGGTGTGATTAGTGGACACGGCACTTTGTGAGGTAATGGCACCTTTAACTAAACAATTTATTTTAGTGTGGTTAGTGGACACATCACTTTGTGAGATAATGACACCTCCATCTTCTCATTTTGCCGCATACTAAGAACATAACACCTCTTGCTTGCCTATTTCATTGTGGCAAAAGTTTTCCTTATCTATGTATACATGTATATACTACTTAACGTTTCAGAAAGAAAGAATAAGAAAATTGAATGAAAGAAAAATAATAAGAGAGAGAGAGACATAGAAAGAAAAGAGAGAGGGGGGCCGTGATAGAGGAAAAAATTCCGGAGAGAGTTCCGGTCAATCCGTTCGTCCTATCAAAATTCTGATTATACCGTTGTGATCCTCACGATGTCTACTTCATTACCCTATCTTTCTTTTCTTGATTAGGCTAAGGTAAGCCTATGTCCTTTTTATGTCTAAATGCCGTCGGCGACGGTATTGAGGTTATCTTTCAATTCATTTATCGGTTTCCAATTCCGTCTTCAGATTTGGGTTATACGTAACGTGTGCTTCACAATGATGTGTTCAGGTGAATTTTTGGAGCCCCGGAGGGTGTAGAACTGTGCGTGGCAGATTTGAGGGAATATAGGGAGTGTCCGTTTCGTTGCCCCAGAGCTAGCCTAAGACATTCCAGGTGGGGGAAAGAAATTATTTAACGTCGGAAACGGCGCGGTTACCTTTAATTAGATAATGGTGTAGGGCGACCCAAACCCTACATGAGAGCGAGTAATGGACAATGTCTATACCACATAAGGACTACTTAGTGGTACCGATGATGATATAGAAATTGTGCGTTTATCGTCATGTTTGACTGGTTGATGTGAAAGTGATACTTGTTTATACTTATTATATTTCTTATTATTATTATTATTATTATCATAATTATTATTTTAATATTACTACTGATGGGATGATTATTATTATTATTATTATTATTATTATTATTCTTGTTTTTGTTGTTGTTGTTGTTGTTGTTGTTGTTGTGATTATCATTATTATTATGATGATAGAATGAGTGTAATGATTGTACTTAGAGGATTGAGTAAATCATAAGTTATATGAGACACGAGGATGTATTTGGGGATTGCATACTATATGAGATAGCAGTGCCAAACCGAGATAATTATCGTGAAATGAGGTTGAGATGAATGAGATGAGATTATGTTAAGGTGATCTATGAGATTAGGATGACCGGTTAGGGCACTAGGGGTGACCTGAAACATGGTATGTGATATGAGGGACCTGAAACATGGTCGAGTGGACCTGAAACATGGTCGATTGGGGTCTATGCCTCGGAAGGAAAATTTCCGGGGATAGGCTAACGGCAGACCGTCCAGAGATGATTTCATTTTAGTCGCAACTATAGTTCATGCATTGCATGAGCATCCTGGATTGTGGTCCAGAGGTGTGCACCGGGTTGTGCGTCTATAGTGCCATTGCTTTGCGTGGGCACTCTCCATCCGCGGATGAGGGTGTGCGCCGAGGACTCTGGGACGTGTCGATTATATTGTTGTGATATCCGGATATGGCCGATACCTGAAGAGATTATTCATACAGCATTTGCATTGCATCATGATGGAGGGTAGAGGAAAGATTATAGATGTGGATTGAGGATGATTATGTTATATATATTTATACTGGGGAGACGGATGTTTAGTGTGCCGTTATTTAATTAAATGTTGCTAAACCATTTCCACGTTTGATGTTATATGGTTTCTTATCCCTATATTCTCTATATTGCATATGTTTCGTTTTGTGATTGTGATGAGAAGAGCCTACAGAGATTCCAGTCATGGAGGAACTTGATGGGACTTCGTATGAGCCTGACGTTGGAGGACGAGCAGTGGATCCTCAAAGTTGAGTATAGAGTCTATGGCCAGAGCGTCTTGTCTCTTTAGGATGTTGTTCTTATTTTCTGTTTGATTACCAGCTTGTACACTTTGGGATCCGACTGATGGAATTCCTTCTACTGTACTGTATCAGGATTTGAGATGTATATATTATGTATGTATGTTATGTTTTAAATTTTTCCGTTATTTTAATATATTCGCTTAAACGATAATAGCAAAATTAGGTTTTAATATTTTGGGTTTTCTTTAATGGGACGTCGGGGCGTCTCATTTAACAACCCACTTCCCCTTTCCAAAGAGATGGGGACTCAAATATCTTATTTTAAGGGCATTTCTTCACCTATTATTAGTTGCTACAAGTTAACCAAATATCTAAAATGTACTATATCTTATGGCTTATGGCTGCAAACAGTCTTTGCTACTCGTTCTCTACCCCTACAAGCCTTTTGCGATGCCACTTAGGCTTCTAATCCAGATGACCATAGATCGATCCACCTCTGGTACTTGTATCTACCTTGGTCCTAATATTATTTCAAGGTTGTCCAAGAAGCAACAACTAGTGGCCAAATCCAGTATCAAGGCTGAATATAGAAGTCTAGATATAACTTCATCTGACTTGATTTAGATTCAGTCACTGCTCAAGGAACTGTAGGTATCTACATCCATCCCAGTTATGTTATGTGACAGATCTGGCACTGGGAGACAAGTAGGATCTCTAAAATATCTTACCATTTCTATCATTATATCTTTGTTCTGTTTTCACATTGATATTGGTTCATCAAACTCGGCTCAGATCGACCGATCGGACCAGAAACCAGCCCTTAGCCGATTTTAGAAAAAAATGGTGAATTGCACCGATTAGGGGTGTAAACAAGTCGAGACAAGCTGAGCACTTTAAGCTTGATCTTGGTTTGTGAAAAAATAGTGAAGCTTGAGCTTGACTTGACTCATTTATTTAAGCGAGCCTAACTAAAGTTTGACTTGTTTAAAATTAATAAAGCTTGATCATGGCTTGTTTAGCTCATCTATATTTTATTTTATTTTTTTGCAATTATGAAATTTTTTCTTTAATTAATTTTTATTTTTATCAATTTAGAACTTAATAAAGTTCTTAATATTATATGATAATCTATAAAAATAGTGATATGTACTTAATATATGGTATGTGAAATTCAAGATTTCTTGACTACTACTACCAAAAAAAAAAACTTCAAACGCTTGACCAAAACATCCTAAAAACATGTCCTTGCCAAATACAATTTAAGCTTAAACATTACAAAAGCATGGGTCCAAACATACAATTTAAGCTTAACCATTACAAAAGCATGAGTTTAAAAAAAGTGACCACCATCTATTTATTGAGATATCTAGTTCAATGCTAGCAGAGCAACTTCACCCAAAAAACCCACTGTAGCAACTTAAAGGCCACAACACATATACGAGCGATTCCCGAGCCGTTTAATGTCGAGCCATTAAGGCTTGGACTTGGCTCATTTAAATAGTCGAGCTCAATCTCAAGCTTGAGTTTGACTCATTTAATTAAATAAACGAGCTTGATTGAGTATTTAACGAGTCAAGGCCGAATATCTCACGAATAGCTCATCTCATTTACACTCCAAGCACCGATCATGCATACAGGGCGAATGAAGGGAAGATGAGAGAGGAGGAGAAAACAGAACCATTTTTGAGTACAATTTCTATTGTTCTACAAATTCTTTTATCATTTCTTGGCCCAATTCTATCAAAATGAAATGTTAGCTCTATTTTCTTTAAAAACAAAAAACAATGTCATAATGTTATGAAGTGAAGTAATTTAGTGTTGGAGAAAATATGACTAACCGATATATCAAAAAGATAATTCTAAAGATATCTAGTTTATTTTATCAAAATTAAAAGATATTTATAGAATTCCACTGTTTTCATCCAGCAATGAACTCCAGTGTTTTCCTCTCACGGTGTTGCCTTATATAGAACAGAGAAGTTAAGTTGATTGTTGTAAGGGTCCCAGTGAAGTCCAATCTCATCCCCTCTCTTCAACTCCCTTCTTTTCACAAAATCTTGCACCCACTTACCAATAAAAACATAACTTTCGGAAGAAACCCATCTCTTGAAAACAAGAACATGCATGGAGTTGGTGTCAACATCCCAAACACTAACGTTAGTTCCTCTAGCACTCTCAGTTTCCTTTTGGCCTTCGTCATCCAACACTGGCAGCAGCAAGTTTTCTGCCAATCCTTTCCAAGCAAGAGTTTGCTCATGTTGCCAAGATCACTTTCTTGAAGCACTTTCTTGAACTTCCACTGATCATCATAAAGCATCAACTCAAGTGAGAAGCCCCAACTTGTCACTGCATCATTACGTGCTCTCTTTCTTGGAGTTTCCTTGGAAGAAGGATAATCATATTGCTTCCTCTTGCTGGAGGAAGAACGCTTCTTAGTGGAGGAAGAAGCATATGCATGTGAATGTGATTTTTCCGTACAAGGACACACACCCATTGAAAAATGAGTATAAATATCCATGGCAAAAGAGCTTTGTTGGTGAAACTTAAGGATTCTTGGTCTCTCCATGATCAGTGATTTGATGAGTATGTGGACAGAACAATGTATATAAATGGAGTAAGGCAGTAGTTATATATATATACTAGAAAGGTGCACAATCCCTTTTTTTTTTACTTTGCTTTAATTAATTCATATGAAAATAAATAGTTATATATTAATTTAATATGTATACATGTATATTTATTTTAATATTTTTTAAGGGAACTAATTAGTCATACAAAAACAAAATATCAATCATCTTATAAAATCTAATACCATAAAAGAGAATGTTAACCAGTACCCTAAGTACCTACCTTCAGGATATTGGTTAAGAATTAAAAAAAAATTGTATTGAAAATTGATATATTTAATATGTTAAAAGGTGTAACACTTGGTTTTTCAATCCAACATTTCATTTTATTAAATTCTTAACATGTATCTAGGACGCTTGTTAGCAAGACCTACTATAAATATGAAATCAAACATCATTCAATTAAAATAAAATATTTTGTTCGTATATCAATTATGCTTTAATATAAAAAACAACAAAAATTAAAAATATAAATAAACTATATCAAAATATAATTATTCATATCATCATTCATATGTTTATAATAAATATGTGTGTGAGACTATGTATATATTGAATTTTTGAATTATTAATAAATATATGTGGGTGAGACAATAAAAATTGCTATTATAGAAAGAAATGGACAATTAATATTTAGCACATAATCATCTAAAATAATCTTTTAATTTTTTTTTTGTCAATAAAAAAATCCTTTACTTTAATTGCAACAAAACACGAAAAAAAAATTATGTGACTGAAACAAAACACGCAAACTGCAAACATAAAAAAAAAGTTTTAATTATTGAGTTGATCCTTGAAATATTTGAGAATTTTCAATTAGGTCCCTAAACTAAAAAAAATTCTAATTAGGTCCCTGAACTTATAGAAAAATTTTCAACTTGGTCCTTAAAGTAAAAAAGTAATTATATAAAATAAAAAGTAATGAAATGATAGATGATGAAGTTTAGAAGAAAAAAAATATTATTTGACATAATAATAAATTGACAAAAGATGAATATGAGAGAAAAATATCACTATTTAAAATAATAATAATAAAAAATGAAAAATAAAACTTAGTGAGAAAAATTATTGTAGGATAATAATTAAATAAAATAGATAAATTTGATAGACAAAATTTAGTTCTTGAAATGATAATAACAAAATAATAAAATAAGAAATTGTGCCAGAAAATCCATGTTTTATAACAAAATATTAAGAGATTAAACTGATAAACCCCAATTAAAAAAATAAATAAAATAAAATAAACCTCAATTAACAATAAAGTTATTGTTTGAAATAATAAATAAAATAAACAACTAGTTAAGTAAATATCACATCTTATTTTATATTTTAATTGAGGTTTTTATTAAATTAATTTAATATTTCTTAAATAATATTTTTGCTTGCTATGTCTGTTGTTATTATTTTAATGTTATTTCAAATTTTAAATATTTGACTCAGTTTAATATCTTAATATTTTGTTATAAAACTTGAGTTTTATAACACTATTTCATATTTCATTATTTTGTTATTATTATTTCAAGAACTAAATTTTGCCTATCAAATTTGTTTATTTTTTTTAATTTATATGCTAAACATTAGTTTTTCTCACAAAACTTTATTTTTTTTATTATTATTTTAAATAATAATTTTTTTCTCCCATATTCATATTTTATCATTTTATTATTTTGTCAAACAATATTTTTTTTTAAAAATTCATCATCTATATCGTTTTATTATTTTTAATTTTATATATTCACATTTTTACTTTAGGGACCTAATTGGAAATTTTATATAAGTTCAGGAATCCAATTAGAAATTTTTTAGTACAGGGACCCGATTGAAAATTTTATATAAGTTCGGGGACCTAATTAGAAATATTTTTAGTTTGAGGACCTAATTGAAAATTCCCAAATAATTCAGGGATTAACTCAATAGTTAAAAAAAATTATGGAAAAGTTAAATGAAAGTGTAATAAGGATTGTCAATGGTGGAAATGTAATAAGATAACATGACACGTGTCATGAACAGTAGTCATTATGGAGATTTGTATAATAAAAATAATATAGATAAGAGAAATCCTTTTTTTTTTCTTTTGACAAGTATAAAAGAAAGTTTAATTTTAATGTATTGTTAGTGTAAAATTTTTTACACTGTCAATCAATCAAAAATATGATATGGATAACTTTTAAGGTAATTATGATAAGAATAAAACATTTTAACTTATATGGCAATTTTTGATTGGTTGACTATATAAAAATTCTTTATACTGATAGTACATGCCAATTAAATCCTAAAAGAAATCCTTAACAAGCTTTGTATTTATGAAGTCATCTTATGTCAATGTGAATTAATTAAGAATCAAAAACATAATTCTAAATATATCCATTTGAATAGATATCGTTTATCGGAAAAGTTTATCGAAAAAACAAAAAAGATTTGAATAGATATATATTTTAAAAAAAATCCAAATTAGGATAGTAGAATCGTAATTCATAATTTGTAAAAAATGAGTTGTAATGTTTATATTTTGAGTTACATTATTTTTTTAACATTTTTATCCCATGTTCTAGAAATTATACATGTTATTTCTCTTATTTTTTTTATTTTATCCGGTAAATATCTAGCATTTATACATATTGAAAAAAAGGGTTAAATTATATTTTTGTTCCCTTATCTTTATTTTAGGTTTTAATTTGATCCCAATTTTATTTTTTATTCCATTTTGGTCCCTCACTTTTATTTTAGGTTTCAATATAACAGTTTTGTGAAAAGTGTTGAATCAATAATGTATTGAGCCAATGCTGAAAAACCAGTATTTATACAAGCTACCTTGCAACTGAAAAACAGAAAAAGCCGCTAAACTAACTAACAATAACAGAATAACTAACTATAACAGAATAACTAACTAACTAACATGCTATAACAGAAACTAATTAAACTAACAATAGATTAAGTGAGGCCATCAATTAAGTATTATCCAATACCCCCACAAGTCGGGAGAGTAGATGTTAATCACTCCCCTACTTGCAAAGAAGATCTTTGAAACGGTTGAGGGTCCAATGCCTTGGTTAGAACATCGGATGTCTGTTCTTTTGTGGAAATCGGAAGCAAATGGAAAAGTTTGGATTGTAGCTTCTCCCAGAACCAAGTGGCAATCTATATCAATGTGCTTGGTGCGTTCATGAAATATCGAGTTTTCTGCTATGTGTCGGCAGAATCACCGTCACAATAAAGAGAAGAGTCGGGAGGTGAATGGAATGGAGAGTTCCTGGAGTAAGTAAGTAATCCACTGGATTTCACAAACCGTGGCGAAGGGCACGATACTCACCTTCAAAAGAAGATCTAGATATCGTGGTTTGTTTCTTGGTTTTCCATGAGATGAGGGAATCCCCAAGAAAGACACGAGAACTGTGATAGATCGCCTTGTGTCGAGCAAGTTGCCCAAATCCGAATCACTAAAGGCCTTTAGGTGAAGAGCAGCGAGTTGGATGGATAGAAAAGGCCTTGACCAGGGGAACCTTTGAGGTACCTTAGAACTCGAGTTCGCCTTGTAATGAGTAGTGGTGGGAGAAGACATGAATTGAGAAAGTTGTTGGACAGCAAAAGCGATGTCGAGTCCGGTGTTAGTCAAATAAAGCAATCGCCCACAAGTTTTTTTCAACTCAGCAGGATTTTCATAAAGGGTTGTGTCGGTTTTACGAGTTTGAGAGCTTGGTAGACCTTGCCATAGGTGTGCTAGGCGGCTTAGAAGCCGGAAGCCGGTGTCGACAAGGATATCCAAGGTGTATTTTCTTTGGCAAAAGAGTGATACCACAGTGAGATCGAGCAACTTCTAGGCCAAGAAAATATTTCAAAGTGCCAAGATCCTTGATTCTAAACTTGTTTGTCCAAGTGTTCTTTGGTGATGAGATCTCTGCAAGACATCATTTCCGGCTAAGATCGAGGTCATCAACATAGGCTAAGCGTAAGCGTGAATTGCTGTCCATGACGTTTGTAAAACATGGAGTGATCATGATTGGATTGAGTGTAGCCTAACATGTGAAGGGAATCGGACGGTTTGGCAAACCATTGTACCGGTGGCTTGCTTGAGTCCATACAAGGATTTGTGCGGTTTGCGGACTTGATTTGGCCTGTCACATTTGACTCCTTGGGGCGACTCCATATAAACTTCTTCATCTAAATCACCATGAAGAAAGGCATTGTTAACATCAAGTTGGTGTAGCGGCCCGGTTTTGAGATGCGACCAAGGCTAGGATAAGTCCGACAGTAGTGAGTTTTGCAACCGGGGCAAATGTGTCAAGGTAGTCCAAACCCTCTGTTTGTGTGTAGCCCTTGGCTACCAACCTAGCCTTATACCTTTCTATACTTCCATCGATTTGTGCTTGATTACTCAAACCCATTTGGACCCAATTGGAACCTTTCCTTTTGGTAAATCAGTGAGAGACCAAGTATTATTCTGATCCAATGCCAATAGTTCAGCTTGCATAGCCTCCATCCATTTAGGAGATTGGGAGGCCTATTTGTATGTTTTGGGTTCTGTGTTGTTTGTGATGGCCAATGTGTAATGCAAGTAAGAAGGAGAAAGGGATTTATATGAAATGACAGATGAAAGAGGATGATTTATACCTGTGGATGATGGAGCATTTGAAGTCTGCAGAACATTGCAGTGAAAATCTTGCAGGTAAGAAGGTGCAGTTCTAGTTCTTGTTGACCTTCTAAGAGGTGGATTGGTGTATTGAGGGATGGAAGTGTTTGTAGGTGCAGAGGCTGTTTGTTGCGATGTGCATGAGGTGGATAAATGTTTGAGTCATGAGGGATGATGTCGAAGGCTAAGAAATCAAAGGGATTTTGATTAGGAGTGGGAATGATTGCAGGTTGGTGTTGTTCTGGTTGGTGTTTGGAATATGGGAAGATGTGTTCATAGAAAATGACATGTCTAGAGATGAAGATCTCTCTTGTCTCAATATTGAGGAGTATGTATCCTTTAGTACCAGGTTTGAAACCTAGAAAAGCACATTTCTTAGCTCTTGGATCTAGTTTGGTTCTGTTTTGGGTGAGAGTTGAAGCAAAACATAGGCTTCCAAATACCTTTAGGTCCAATAAGGTGGGAGGTTGAGTATAACATTTCAAATGGTGACTTGTGTTGCAGTGTGGGTGTTGGAAGTCATTTTATCGGAAAAGGCAGCATGACTCACTGCATAGTTCCAAAATGGTTTTGGCAAATTTGATTGAAATAGAAGGGATCTAGCAACATTGAGGAGATGTCTATGTTTTCTTTCAACAATGGAGTTTTGTTGTGGAGTTTCCACACAAGAGGTTTGGTGGATAATACCATTATTGGCATAAAACTGAGTCATGATGAACTCAGAGCCATTGTCACTTCGAATGACTTTGATCTTCTTGTTAAATTGTGTGGATACTAAAGTAACAAAGTTTTGAATAAGGTTTATGGTTTCAGATTTCGATTTCATTAAGTAGATCCAAGTGTGCCTTGTGTAATCATCTACTATTGTGAGGAAATATTTTTGATCATGAATAGATGAGATGCCAAGTGGCCCCCAAATGTCCATATGGATTAAGTCAAAAGTCGCAGTGGACTTAGTAGTACTTGTGAAAAGGGAAGTTTAACTTGTTTGCCAAAGTGACAGAAGTCACAAACTTTATTGGAATTGAATTGTACATAAGGAAAGTATTTACATACACTGTGTAAGACATTGTGTGAAGGATGGCCTAACCTAAAATGCCAAAGATCAAAAGAATCAACAACATTTGTAAAACTTGTAAAGACATGTGAAGTAATGGTTGGAGAGAACTTGATGGGCTGATTAGGTTGAGCAAGAATGTACAAATTGTTCTGGACCTCAGCATGCCCAATCATCTTCGAGGTAGTCATATCCCGAATTTTGCAACAAGATTGGTCAAAAGTCAGATTACATGATAAAGATGAAGTTAGTTTATGAATTGAGATGAGATTATGCTTAAAATCTGGTATGTATAAGACATCATGTAAATGGAATGTGTCAGAAAAAATGATTGTTCCTGAATGTTGTGCCATGGTGTTTGCACCATTTGGTAGTTTAACAATAATAGGTCTAATGCATTTGTATGAAGTGAAATTGGAAAGGGAAAATGTCACATGGTCGCAGCCTTTGTATCTAAGATCCATGGTGCATTACCCGATCTGTTGTGGATCGATGAGTTAAAGACTCATCGAGTCTTGGCATGGCTTACTTGATTGATGGTGTGTGGTTGAGGTGTCTTCTGGAACAAGGTCGCAAGTCGAGCATATTGTTCTGCACTGATGCTAATACTTGGTTCCTTCTGATCATCATCAGGGAAGTTTCGAATTTATCATCCAATGGAGTTTCAAGATCATCTGAGGTTATGTTGTTCACATTTGCAGAGTTCTTGGATTAGAATTTAAAGTTTGGTGGAAAGCCATGCTTGTAATAACAAGCATCCACCGTGTGACCATTCTTGCCACAAAAGGTGCATATCTTGTTGAAGTTGCCACCGTAACTTCGCCATTAGTTCTTCCTCTTCCTCTTCCAAAGATATCCATTTCCATTTCCTCTTCCTTGTCCTCTCCATTCTGGTTTGACTCGCACTATTAAACGAGAATCTTGGAATCGAAACTATTTGGCCTTCTTGTTGCTTCACCATTGAGAAAGCCTTGGTCATTGGAGGCAATGGATCCATTGCAAGAATCTGGCTTTTGATCACAGCAAACTGCTCATTGAGCCCTTTTAGAAAACAGATTACATACTCAATTTCTCTTTGTCTCTTGATACCTTTGGTTAACTCGTTGCTGTAGTTGCATTTTGTAACACCGATGCAAGATGGAACTGGCCTCATTGATTCGAGCTCATCCCAAATTGTCTTGAAATCAGTGTAATAACCAGAAACTGTTCTTTCTCCTTGCTTCATGGAGTGCACTAGCTGCATCAAATCTAATGTGCGAAAATAGTCCCCTTTGGAGAATCGGTTTTTCAGATCATCCCAAATTTCTTGAGCATTTTCAAATTCAACCACACTCTGAGCGATTTCTTGACACAGAGATTTTGTGATCCAAGAAATCACCATTGTATTGCACATTTCCCAGGCTTCATAGGTTGGATCATCTTCATCAGGAATTGGAATTACTCCATTTACAAATTTGAACTTGTTCTTGGATATCAAGGCTCTTCTTGCGGCTTTGCTCCAAGAATTGTAATTGGTGCCATCAAGAGGTGGTGACACAAGAATCATGCCTGGATTTTCTCCAGGATGCAAGTAGTAGAGGTTACGAATGGGATTAACTGGTGGTTCTGGTTGAACCATTTCGCCATTGTTGAGGGCTTCTGCCATTGCAAGGGCTTGAGGAAGAAGAAGGGTTTGTAATTGATCTTGAGAAAGAAGAAAGGATTATAGTTGAGTTTTATGCAGAGCTCTCTAAAAGAGAGCTCGATACCATATCTTGATTTTGTGAAAAGTGTTGAATCAATAATGTATTGAGCCAATGCTGAAAAACCAGTATTTATACAAGCTACCTTGCAACTGAAAAACAGAAAAGCTGCTAAACTAACTAACAATAACAGAATAACTAACTATAACAGAATAACTAACTAACTAACATGCTCTAACAGGAAACTAATTAAACTAACAATAGATTAAGTGAGGCCATCAATTAAGTATTATCCAATATTCAATGTGGTTTTTTCGATTTAAATTGTGGAACAGAGAAGGCCACATTGAACCAGAGGGACATACACTCATATGAAGAGATGAAGAAAAAAAAGAAAATGAAAAAAGGAGGTGGACAGGCTCGAATAGGGGAAAACGCGGAGGGGATGTAGGGGCATAAGCTCTTATGTTAAACTAGTAAGGTATCCGTGCATTCGCACATGTCACATTCGTTTTTACGCATGTTCGAAACAACCTGTTTGTAAACAATCTATTATATATTAATAAGTTGTCTATATTAAATCCATATATACTAACAGTTTTTATGAAGAAAACAAAGACTACATTAACAATATAATAATTTTTCATGTTTGTAAGAAATTACATGTACTCTATTCATGACATGACAACATAAAATTTATATGTAATCAAATACAATAAAGTTATATTGGCAAACTCAATCCAAGCCAAAACATGTTTTACAGGTGTATATATCTTCATAACAATGCTTCTCAGGTGTATATATCCTAGCCAAAACATGTTTCCCGTATAGACTTGAAAACACATGAATATTACCATGTATAACAAATAATAATTTTCTATTATATATATATATATATATATATATATATATATATCATATGTATTTATACTACCAAGGGACAAAATATTTCATAATTATATACAAGTTCTGCCTGTATTAACAGACAAGACTTTTGTAGACGATTGAGTCAATTTTGGTCATTGACTTGTATTTTGTTCATGATCATCAAAGAACAATAGATAAAATCCATTATAAAAATGAAAATATAGAATGAGCATGACAAAGATGATGGTTTTTCATTTTCAAGTTTTATCCAAAACAACATCATTAAAATATTAGAAAGATATCTATTTCATATTAAAAAAAATACACCCAAATTCAATTACATTAGAATACTTAGTTTATGTCTTTGTATAAGAATACCTTCCTCTAAATGGGTATTGCAACAAAAGAATCATATAATTATTTAAAGTAAAAAGAGAAAGATTATAATCATAATTATGATGTAAACTAAGCAAATATGAAGTGGATAAAAATAGTGAAGGTAAATTTTAAAATTACAGATAAACAAACTAAAAATGAGTAGAAACTGAATTTTTTTTTTTTTTATAACAAATATGATACAAATATAGCCACAATCTTGCAAGAACCAAGTTGCAGGAGGTCATGTCCATCTTGAACTACAGCTATGGTCTGGTCATGGAACAAAGGAAAATAAAAGCTCAAGTAAAAGAGAGAGTTGAAAAATAATAGCAAAGCAAACAATGAATTTGTTCTGACAGCTGTCAAAAAAAAAAAATTTGGTCTGTGCTTGAATCAAACCGGTAGAATGTGATTGGTGAGGCTGGATATGGAGATATGTACAGGGTTAGAATGATCAATGGGTTTGATATGGCAGTGAAGAAGTTTCTCAACAACTTGTAAGGATGCTTTATAATCATCGACAATTGTTGAGTGTTGACATTATTTCTAACATAAACAAAGACCTTTGCTCTAGCTTCATGATTGCATTATGTATTGAGTTCGCAAGGGACATGCAGAGAAGGACTTCAAGGTTGAAGTGGTGGCCATAGGCCATGTGAGACATAAAAGTCTTGTGCATTTTCTTGGACCTGAATTTTGCTTAGCCAAGTTTGAAGCAAACCAACAAAGTCTTCACATGTACTTGAAGTTTGAAGTGGAGGCCAAAGGCTCTATGCATATCCAGAAATAAGAAAAAAATATACAATTCTGATAAGGAGAAGAACCCAAAAATGGTAATATATGGTTCAAATGGCATTGTTGCAATACATAACTGATTCACTGTTACATCTTAAGAAATATATTATTGAAATGAGACACCATGTGGTTCAGCCCAGATCAAAAGTGTTTTACTATTCAATAAATTAAATGATATAGGGAAAGTATTCACTTAGAGACAAAAGGGCATTAATATTTTTTATCTTGTGAGCAAGTTTAATAAGAAAAAAATAGAGAAATATAAAAAGGAATGAACAAAATCAGATTGACATTTAGGTACATATTTTAAAGCTTAGGTGATGAATCAAGACACAAAATGATTCTTGAAACTTAGGTACAATGACCAATTCGGGTAACTTGTAATTTTCTGCATAATTATGCAGAAAAAACATACATACATAGGTTCAATAACAACTTAGAGACATAGCCAAATGATAAAAATAAGAATGAAGCAATAATTAGAAAATTGACCCTAAAACTGAGGCCATTCAATACATAATACCTAGAAAGATACCACCATATTACTAAAAAATGAAAAAAAGAAAAAGAAATTCTAATCATCAAATCAAATAGAGTAGAATTGTATCCATTTGGTCAATAAAAGCAATCCCTTATCCAGTTTCCTAGATTGAGCTAACTTTACATGTTATCCTTACATGAGCTTATCTAATAAAAACATTCTTGAATGTTGCAGAGAATAGGTAAGGTTAAATAAATATGTACAAAGAAAAAAAACAAGAGAAGAAGCACTAACTTATTATCACCTCTATCTACTAGTCACTAACTTACATAATACATGAACATGTACAAGACGACTAACTTTTATCAGAGAATGCTAACATGTACAAATCAAAATAGATATTAAGATTGGATTTACACGTGCCTCTAAGTATGTCTCGCTAAAGAGTGGCAAAGATACAATTTAATAACAAAATGGTATGTGAACTACATAGTGGACAATGACACAGATAGAACCATGGCTGGTCACTGATACTTCTCTCTCCTCACAATTATGGTTGAGGTGGATAGATGGTGCAATAGGTGACAGAAAAAATTAGGCAACTTTCAATTGGGTTCTAATTTTTTTATGCAAATGAATATCTAGTAGAGAATATTATTACATTGAATATCATTCCTGTAACCTTTTCATGCAAATAAGTTCCAGTACTTTATAAGCTACTATTGTTAACTCTGAAGTGAACATTAATATTGTCTGAGACTTATGCCACAGATAACTTAAAATGGAACCGAAAGAAGCTTGAAAATTTTAGTTTCCTTTCAATGTTGATAACATTGACTCATCAAAAAACTAATATTGAATTGAGAAATAGAAGGATAGTTTGGGGTTCTCACATTACAACTTACAGGGCTCTTTCAATGAACACATAGCAGGCTGTCCATTCAATACATGCAACTTCCAATTTTTCCCCTTTTCACCCCTTCGCTCTCATCAATGGAGAAAGAAAAGGCTTCTTTTGTATGTATGCCTAAATGCAGTAGCTGCAAAAAGAATAGCCAGACCCCATAAAAAAAATTTTGAAAGTGAAGCAAACATGATATTTCACTGAGTTGTTCTCATGATAAAGGAGACTGAATCGTGAAATTATTGTTCTTGTGTTTTTATAGGAGAGGAAAAAAAAAGTGAGGGAGAAGAGAGATGGATCTACTTCGGAAGAAGAAAAAGAGCCAGTGAGAAGGAAAAATGTCTAAGGATGGTTGATAATTTTTAAATCTGCACTTCAGAAAATCAAACAGAAATAAATAACGTTATGCATGTTCAAGCAACACTAGTTGAAGAAATCTCAAACAAACAAATAATTACATTAATGATAATGTATCTATACCTATCATTATATATTCTAGATGCACTCAGAATATGAATAAAAAATGTTTTGTGTCTTGGTATCTCCTTATCTTTTATATCCATGATGAAGTGAAAAATCAAAATTCCATGAGATATAAACAAATGAAAGACCAAAAACTTACATTAAGACATGTGTTAGCAGTTTTGTGTGTGGATTACTTTATTGAATTTACTATTGTTGGGCAAAAGGTTACCTTTCCACTTGACAATGTACTAAAACCAAGCAGTTTCTGCTACAGGACAATGTACTAAAACCAAGCAGTTTCTGCTACAGGAGTTTTTCAGGTGGAAATTGCATTTCAAAGTTAAAAATGGATGAAACATACTGATATTTCGGAATACACCCATATACCCAGGTTCTTGCTCTTGTCAAAGTACAATAGCATGTATATGTTATCATGAAATCAAGTATAAGTATTTTATCTCATCAACATGTCCATAAGATCCAGTGAAGTGTGACCCAGCATTTCATAAAGTAGTAAGGAGCAAGCTTTGTATAGGCCAAAGTGCCAGTTACCAAAAAATAGAAATTAGTCATACATGCAAATTAACAGATAAATTAATAACTGGCAGCTATTTTAAAGCATCATGTTAATAAACTGACAGATTAATAAATCTCACCTATTTCTAATCAAAATATGAACAATGTAAATACTAAATAGCAAGAACTGTAACGGGAAAAATTGGCCAATATACCCAAATTGTATATATAACCAATTGTCCATTTGAATCTTGACACAATTCCATAACAAATTAAATTAGGTAGCATGAAAAACACACCCATAAAAAAAGGCATAATACACTTCCTAGAGTAAGCATAATACTCTGTAAGAATTTAATTAGGTGATTGCCTTTCTTTGGAGATGCATGACATCCTAGTCATGCAAGTAAGATTCTTAGCCAGGCAACTCTAAGACAACTGTAATTAATCTATTTAATCTAAATCACCAAAAAATTTGTTCGAGACAAATACAAATGGTTTTGAATCCAACTTATTTTCAGATGCATTGTTTGTTTCTCATTCTAGAGTTTCTTATTTAAAAAAAAAAAACCTTTACGTTATCATGAGCACACACTAGTGCAGAAAATGGATTTAACGTCAGAGATTTAACATCAGTTTCTATATAACCAATGTCTAAAACGAGGCTGTGACATTTTTGAAATTCATCTTAAAACTCTAAACATCGGTTTCTTAAATAACCGATTTTAAAAAGATTTAACGTCGGTTATTTTTTTTGAACCGATGTCTAAAAATAAAAGGAAAAATGAATTTTGAAATTAAATGTAAAACTTTTGACATCGGTTCATTAAATAACCGATGTCATAACTATTAAACATCGATTTTTATTAAAAACCGATGTGGAAAATTGAAAGAAAAAAAAAAACAAATAAACTAGGTATAACTTTAGACATCGGTTTTAAGAATAACCGATGTTAAAATTTCAGGCGTAATTAAGTTCTTTTCAATTCCCTCCTTCCTCTGTGCGCTACTCAAACATTTCAAACCCTCCTTTCTCTGTTCACACTGTGTTTTCGTCTACTCACTGATATTTTCACTCTGTGTACGTTCGTCCACCTTTTGCTGTTCGTCCAGCTTCAAACTCCGTCGCTCTCCGCTGCTAAACCGTTGCCGTGCGTCCAGCTTCAAACCACCCTACCGCTGCTAAACCGTTGCCGTTCATTACATTCAAACACCGCCACACACCCTCTCATCTCGTGAGGCAGTGGGAGGTACAAAGAGGTGATTTGGATTTCTATTTTCACACAACCATTTTCCCTTTTCTATTTTGACAACGGTTTTTCCTTTTCCCTTTTTTTCATTTTTAACTTGTATCTTTCCTTGCTTCAATTATGTTGATAATATTTACCCCCACTCAGGGTCCGTGCAAATATTTGGTACTAATTTTGTTTCTAGGGTTTCTTCTTTTCTTGAAACGAAAACCTTTCAAATCGTAAATGCCCCTTTTCCTTGAGGTGGTGATAATGATATCTCAAATCTTTGGACAAGATTCCTGCACAATATACTTTAATATTGTGCTCATCACACTATACTATATCACATGTATGTTTCCATGGTTTTGAGGATGCTCATTTATGAGTTATGATATGACTGTTATTGGATTTTGGACTAGTTTACAAGAAATACCTGTGCCTTACTAGCTAGTAGCAAGCGCTGAATGTTGTTGAATTTTAATTTCTTGTTATAATATAGATTTTGTTATAGGGTGACTGTCATTTTATCTATTATGTTCCAAGTCTTTATGTTCCCTCTCTTTTCTGTTGGAAGGGGTGCTTAATGTCACTTGATTGTTAACTGAGACTGTATCTGATGAAATTTGAAATAGCTGTGGCAAGTGAGCAGGATTTTTAATAATTTGAGCTGTGGAAGTCATGTGACTTGGCATATGATGTTATTCCCCAGCTTGGCCAGAGTATTAGAATGTCGCTGGAGATATTATTTTATTTTATTTTTTACTTCTGCCTTTTCTTTCTTCTGTAAAATGGCTGACATAGACTTTTCTCACTATTTACAAGAACTTCTTTATATAGTCTGCATTTCCTTTCTCTCTCATACACATATATCTGCACACATTCCCTTCTTCGGGAAGGAAGTGTGTATGAATGTTTTGGATGCACGTTTAGCTTTTCACTGTTCTCAAAACCAATTAGTAACAAGACTATTTTCTCATTGTTGAGATGTTTGGATGAAATTGACAAACCTTATTGGATTGCACGTATGCTGCTGTATGGAAACTGTTTTGTAATGCATTTTAAGTTCCATGCTGCAGTTCTTCCCTAAGAAAGTGGGAACACCAAGAAAAAGTGAGATTGTATTCATTGCTCCAACTGGGGAGGAGATCAGTAGCAGAAAACAATTGGTGCAGTACCTAAAGGCTTTTTGGTTAGCAGAAACCAAGAATCAATGGGCACGTGACGACCCTGCTTTTGTTGTGATCTGCAACCTTCTTTTGACGGTTTCAACTTTGGCTTATTGTGCAGTGTAAGTTTCTCTTACATTTTGATGATGGTGACTCCTTAAAATTAGACAACTAGGGGGAAATTACTTATAGTTTTGAAACAAAATCAATATGTAAATAATCACTGATGTAAGTCCTTGTACTGCATCTATTTAGCTAGAGGGCCATCCTTTTGAAAACTTCCCTTCTTACAAACACAGGCTTGTTGAGCCAATATATTTCTTTATACTTTGAAATGCATGAATTTTATTAAATCATGAACCAAGAATACAGTGTGATTGAAGGATTCATAATTTTATTTTGTTTAGAACTTTCTATTATTTGCTGCCTTATTGAGTTCAGTAAGGGCCTCTGAATTTTCTCATTCATTTTCAGGTATGACCATAGTACTGCACATGCACTTCTTATTGTCTTCTCAGTGTTGCTTTTCCACTTCTTACTGACTAGGATATTTCTGGCAACCTTTTGTTGGTAAGGCTACTTGCTATAGTAAATATTTTGATTTTTGTTTGCTTTAACTTAGGGATTGGAGTGTTTTATTATTTTTTTAGTGTTAATTGATAGGAACCAGTATCACACAACAATGAAACAGTAGCAAAAATAGGGAGAAAACTGAGGTATGTATGTATTAATTACTGGAAAAGAAAGATTTACAGAGGAATACACATTCCCTGCCACAGAGCAAGCTCCTATAGAGAGCTATTGCTCTCTATCCATAACAAACTTCTTAATTCTCAATTATACCACACTCCTAGCTACGCTCCGTACTATATGGACGCACCACTTTTCTCATTACTCTCCCCACTCACATACATTTTTCTCTCTCCCAAGACACTACTCTCTAACACCCCCTTTTCCAATTCCTTTTTTGTTCCTCCTAACATAAACCTTCCATTCCTTCGATCTACTCACTCCTTGATCCAACAAAGGCATATTTGGGCCTCCTATGTTTCCTTGGGCCCTATCAATACCAACTCCTTCAAAGACCTTGACCCCAAGGCTGAGTTTTGAAATTGACTTAGGATAGTGAGTTCATCTTCCCACGTAGCTTCTTCAATGGGTCTGCCCTGCCACTTGGATTAACCCGCTGCACATTCTCCCCTGTTTTTGGATGCTCGGGTGGCTAGCAAAACATGCGGGTTCAGTAATTCCTGGAAAATCTCCATCCATTTCAATAGGCAGCTGCTCCTCAACATGATAGTTGCCTATTGCCCTTTTAAGTAAGGACACATGAAACACAGGATGCACCCTTGAGGTAGTAGGTAATTTCAACTTATATGCTACTTCACCTATGCGTTCCAGCACTTGGTAAGGGCCATAATATCGTCTTGACAGACTTAGTGTTGATTCTTACGACCAGATTCCGCTTATGAGGCCGCGACTTCAAGAATACCCACTCTCCCACATTGAAAGTCTTTTCTTTTCTCTTCACATCAGCCTGTGATTTCATTCTTCCCTGTGCTCTCTGCAAGTGATGCTTTAATTGCCTAAGAGCTTCATCTCTATCCAACAACTCCCTCTGAACCGCTTCTACCCGTGTCTCACCTTGCACAAAACGAATAAGAGTTGGAGGTTTCCTTCCATAGACTACCTCAAAGGGTGTGATCCCCGTAGTTCCATGGAAGGTGGTGTTATACCAAAATTCAGCCCAATGTAACCACAACATCCATGTTCGAGGTTGATCAGCAATGAAACACCTCAAAAACGTTTCAAGACACCTGTTCACCACTTCCGTTTGGCCATCGGTCTCCGGATGGTATGCCGAACTCATTTTGAGTTGTGTTCCTTGAAGCTTGAACATCTCTTTCCAAAAATTGCTCACAAACACGGGGTCTCTATCACGATAATGGCCTTGGGTACTCCATGTAAGCGCCACGATCTCCTTGGTGAACAGTTCGAGCAATTGTTCTAGCATATAAGGATGTTTCAAGGGAATGAAATGGCCATACTTGGACAACCTGTCCACCACTACAAAAATTGCTTCGAATCCTTTGGACTTCGGGAGTCCGGTGATGAAATCCATGGAAACTTCATCCCAAATCATTTCGCGAATTGCTAAGGGCTGAAGGAGCCCACCTGGAGATGATGCCAAGTATTTTTGTCTTTGACAGATGTCGCATTCCCTTACAAAAACTTGGATCCTACCCTTCATTCCGATCCAATAAACATTGGCTGCAATCCTTCTATAAGTTCCGCAAAAACCCGAATGACCCCCTTGTGGAGTAGAGTGGAATTCTGCAGCAGTTTGAATCCAAGCCGAGTGGGCTGAAATCACCAATCTTCCTTTATATAGAAGGACCCCATTGTTGTAAGTGAAACCTGGCCGCAACTCCGAGCTCTTGTTCACATCTTCAATGATCTTCAATAAAGTCACATCATTGTGGACTTCTTCAAGAACTTGTTCACTTTCAGTCCAGACCTGATATGCCCTTAGAGGACACAATTCACCATCAGTATGCACCCGAGAGAGTGCATCAGCTCCTCTATTTGACACCCCTGTTTTGTACACTATGTCAAAATTATACCCCAGCAATTTTGCTGCCCAATTCTGCTGGTCCATGGTAGAAATACGTTGTTGCAAGAGTTGCTTGAGACTTTTCTCGTCCGTGCTAACCGTGAAATGCCTACCCATCAAGTATGGTCTCCAATGTTGAATTGCAAGAACCCACGGCCATCGACTCTTTCTCATATCTGATTTAACTAAGTTCCTCTCACTCAAAGCCTTACTGAAATAAGCTATGGGCTTTCCTCCTTGCATAAGAATAGCTCCTATCCCATGACCCGATGCATCACATTCAATAAGAAACTCCTTGAAAAATCGGTAAAGCCAAAACAGGAGCATGAGTTACCTTCCTCTTGAGAACCTCAAATGCTTCTTGTGCTTCGAATTCCACTTAAAACCTTCTTTCTTGGTGAGCTCGGTGAGAGGTTTGGCAATTTTCCCATAATTCGGATAAATTTCCGGTAATACCCGGTCAAACCCAAGAAACCTCTTACACCCTTCACATCTTTTGGACAAGGCCACCGCTGAACACCGCTCACCTTGCTAGGATCCATAGTAACCCCTTCTTTGGAGATTAAATGGCCCAAATATTCCACCGAAAGCTGACCAAAGTGACATTTCTTTTGGTTTGCCACCAAGACTGATTCGCAAGGTTTCTTAACTTCCTCCAAGTGTTCCAAATGCGATTTCAATCGGGCTATACACTAGTATGTCATCAAAAAACACTAGTACAAACTTCCGGAGCATCTCTCTAAAGACTTCATTCATTAACGATTGAAATGTGGAAGGTGCATTCATTAACCCAAATGGCATCACCAAATACTCGTAGTGACCCTCAGGTGTTCTAAAAGCTGTTTTGTGTATATCACCTTCCTTCACCCTAACTTGGTGATAGCCCGATTTCAAATCTAACTTAGAAAAATACTTGGCCCCATATAATTCATCCAACAACTCATCTATCACCGGAATTGGGAATTTGTCTGGGATTGTTACCTTAGCTCGGTAGTCAACACACATCCTCCATGTCTCGTCCTTCTTCTTCACCAATATGACGGGGCTAGAGAAAAGCCGTATTCTTGGGCCTAATAATTCCAAGATTGAGCATCTCCTTCACTTGCTTCTCAATCTCATTTTTTTGTACATGGGGATATCTATAGTGGTCCGATTCACGGACCTTGGCCACTCACGAGATTAATCACATGCTCCTTGCTCCTCTTGGGGGTAGCCCTTTTGGTTCATCAAAAACCTCGCATAGCGTAACAATGATCCCTCTAAATCCCTTTGTTGTGTCTCACCGAGCTTCTTCCTATTCTCCCCGATTCCACTCTACTAGGACAGCAAACTTTGGTGATAAGATAAGCCCTTCAAACCACCTCTTGGCTTTCCCAATAGACTTTGCAAAGCTGTTGGGGCTTCCTTATGGTCCCTCTCACCTTTCAATTTCACCCATTCTCCTTCATGTTGGAATTTCATAATCTGTCTCCTCCAATCCACAATCATCTCTCCCAAGGATGCAAGCCAAGACATCCCTAAGATCAAAGTCAATCCCTTCCAATTCAAAAATGACTGAATCCACCTTCATAGTAATCCCTCCTAACTCCACCTCTAAGCCCTTGCAACTTCCTCTAGTTCTTGCTGATACCCGTCCCCTAGTTTGATGGTTAACGGACGTGTATCTTCAACAGCCCATCCCATTTTTGTCACCAAGCTCTTAGAGACAAAATTATGGGTGGCTCCACTATCCACGAGGACCAGGATGTGCACCCCTCTGACTTGCCCTTTTATCTTGACAGTTTGTGGCTTCCCTGTTTGCTCCCCCTTTAGGCTTTCCAAACTCATTACAGTGCACTCCCCATCGATATCCTCCTCATCCTCCACTTCTACTGCAACAACATTACCTTCTTCTTCTCCTATCTCCTCTTCATCAAGCACCATCGCCTTCACTGCCAGGTGGGCATTGATGGAGGGGATGAAACGATCCCCCACACTTGTAGCACAACCCTTTCTGTCTCCTTTCCATCAGCTCATTGTAGGAAAGGTGAGAAACTCCCCTATCTTTCGGCCCTGTTCTCCTTCGTTCAGCACTAGGCTCAAATTTTGAGCGTGGCCCAGCTGCTCCATTAGGGTTATTTCCACTTCCTGACCCCCCTTCCTTCGACCCGCGAACATACACCCACTCCGAACCCGAGCTGCGACCCGACCCCACTGGTGCGGATCGAAACGACTGGCCTGACCCGGGTCCGCTTCGGTTTCCTCCACCCGAGTACCCGCTTCGTCCCCCTATCTCCTTTTCCACTGCCCTCGTCACATTCATCAGACGTGACCTAGAGATTGGTCCCAGAGAAATCAAGCTACGTACCTTCCCTCTGAGTTCGTCCTTCAACCCATGGAGAAAATAACCAAAACATTGGTCATCGGGAGCCTTCGCACTGCGCAATCAACCTCTCGAATTGCTGAATGTATTCATCCACGCTTCCTCTTTCTTGGGAGATTTGTTAATTGCTCAAATACTCCGCCGTCTCACACACCACCATAACGCTCCAACAACTCTACCTTCAACCTCTCCCATGTCAACTCCATTTCATCGTCAAGCAAAGAGTTAAAGAAATGGATAGTCGCCCTTCCATACACAATCGAGCAAGATTCACCCTCACCTCTCGAGCTCGTTTCTTGAACCCGAAAATATATTTACTGCTCGTGTTATCCACCCAGCAGGTCATCTCCATCAAACATGGGTAATTCCACCTTCTTCACAGATGGCGGAATTCCTCCAACGCCTCTCCCCGCAACCTCTTCAATCCCAGGCAAGGGACCCTTTTTTTGACGAGGTACTCTTGTCGCCTCCTTCCTTTTCTCTTTTCTATCCGCCACGGTCTCTCTGTTGGCCTCCTCTTCCTCTCTTCCTCTTCCCCTGTCTTCTCCTCTCCGATTGAGGGGTTCTTTCTAAGATCTTCTTAAGCAACGCTACGAGAGTATTGTGATTCTCGTCCACCTTGCCCTCCACCCCGGTCAAAGTACGCTTCACATTAGCCAACTCCGCCTCCGGTCTGAAACCTTCGCCTCCATAGCCTTTTTTCTTAGAGGGCATTCACCTTCTACCGATCCTGTCTCGATATCCGGCAGGTCGGACGATTTGATAGGAACCAGTATCACACAACAATGAAACAAGAGCAAAAATAGGAGAAAAGCGAGGTATGTATGTATTAATTCATTGGAAAAGAAAGATTTACGGAGGAATACACATTCCACCGCCAGAGCAGCAAGCTCCTATAGAGAGCTATTGCTCTCTCATCCATAACAAACTTCTTAATTCTCAAAGATACCCCACTCCTAGCTACCCTCCCTACTATATGGACGCACCACTTTTCACATTACTCTCCCCACTCACATACATTTTCTCTCTCTGCCAGCACACTACTCTCTAACACCCCCTTTTCCAATTCCTTTTTTGTTCCTCCTAACATAAACCTTCCATTCCTTCGATCTACTCACTCCTTGATCCAACAAAGGCATATTTGGGCCTCCTATGTTTCCTTGGGCCCTATCATTAATTAATTAGTAAAGCCTTAGTTTCCTGTTTGAGATTCAATACTAATGAGCATAGGTATATTTGTTTAAGGTACCACTCATTGTATTGAATCTTGAATTGTCCATGTTGGACAGTTTGGGGAAAAACTTGTTCTTCATTAAGTTAAAATAGTTATTCATTGATTCTCATATGTTATATACTTGATGAAAATTCGGTCTGATGCATTTCCTTTCGTTCTCCAAGTGCATACTTTATCATGGTGTTTTTCACTGCGTTCAAGTCGTGTACGCCGGAGACTGATGGGAAATGCTGCCGAAATTTCGTCAAGTATGAGCATGAGAGTTAAGGACTAACTGTTAACCGAATATTGAAAAAGTTTCTTCTCGAATGGGATAGGGCCATACCCTGTCATAAGAAGTAGTTGATGAAGATCTTGGCCTAAGTACGAAGTTATTGTTGTAGTCATGGATCGCGATTGGATGAATGCTAGACGGACAAGTGATGAGTATGAGAATGGAGTGGAAGATTTTCTACAATTTGCAAAAAGAAATGCTCCTGGTAGTAGTGGCGGAAGGTTTTATCGTCCTTGTGTTAATTGTTTGAATGAGAGACGACTAGAAGCTGAGGAGATAAGGGAGCATCTTATTTGTGTGGGGATTTGCAAGAGTTATACTATATGGATATGTCATGGTGAATCGTTAGACAAGCCAAGGGTGTCGCATAGAGAGGAAGCTGATGACGTAGATATGGACGATGGACTAGAGGACATGATCCGTGATATTGGGCAAGAGTCTTTTCGGTGAGCACATGTGTATGATACTTTGTGCAATGATGCGAAAGTGGCTTTGTATCCGGGGTGCACTAATTTCACACGGTTGTCAGCGGTGTTAAGATTGTTCAATGTGAAGGCAAGAAATGGGTGGAGCGATAAAAGCTTTACTGAATTGCTTGAGTTGTTGAAAGACATGCTTCCAGAAAGTAACACATTGCCGTCCCGAAACTATGAGGCGAAGAAGATATTGTGTCCGATGGGTATGGAGTATAAGAAAATACACGCATGCCCCAATGATTGCATATTGTACAAGAAAGAGTTTGAAGTGATGCACGAGTGCCCCGGTGTGGGGTATCACGCTACAAGTGAAGGATGGTGATTCTAGTTGTAATGTGGTCACCAAGGGTCCTCTTGCGAAGGTGCATCTTCCAGTAATTATGCGATTCAAGCAATTGTTTTCTAATGTAAACGACGCAAAGAACATTAGATGGCATGAAGATTAGAGGAAATGTGATTGACAACTTCGTCATCCGGTCGATTCTTTGCAATGGAAGAGAATTGATAGTTTGTTTCCGGATTTTGGCAATGAGCCCAGAAACCTCAGGCTTGGACTTGCTACCGATGGAATGAATCCATATGGAAACTTAAGTAGTATTCATAGTTCATGGCCTGTTCTCCTGGTAATTTACAACCTATCTCCTTGGTTGTGCATGAGGCGGAAATACATTATGTTAAGTATGATGATTTCGAGTCCAAAACAGCCAGGAAATTATATTGATGTTTATTTGAGTCCCTTGATTGAAGACTTGAGAATGTTGTGGGACGAAGGCATTGATGTGATCAACGAGTATTGCCGTGAGACTTTCAAAATGGGTGCCATTTTATTTTGCACCATCAATGACTTTCCACCATACGGGAACCTGTGCGGGTATAGTGTTAAGGGGCATAAAGCATGTCCAATATGTGAAGAAGGCACATGCTACCATCAACTGCAACATGGAAGGAAGATAGTTTACCTTGGGCATCAGATATTTCTCCGACGAATACACCCTTATCGTAGATTGAGAAAAGCCTTCAATGGACTTCCAGAGAATGAAATTGCTCCGGTGGCCTTGACTGGAGAACAAGTTTATGAACTTGTGATGGACATTAATGTTATCTATGGGAAGACCCAAAAAAGGGCTACTGAGAAGAACATATGGAAGAAGAGGTCGATCTTCTTTGATCTTCCACACTGGTGCAAACTTGATGTAAGACATTGTATTGATGTGATGCATGTGGAGAAAAATGTGAGACAGTTTATTCGGAACACCTCTCAACATTCAGGGCAAGACAAAGGATGATGTGAATGCTCGTCTGGATCTAGTTGCGACGGGTATACGAGAACAATTAGCTCCACATAAAGTGGGGGGTAAGAAGACTTATTTGCCCCCAGCATGTCATACTTTATCAAAAAAAAAGAAAAGAAGTTTCTGTGAGTGTCTACGGGGCGTCAAAGTGCCACAGGGTTATTCTTCAAATGTCAAAAGACTTGTCTCAATGAAAGATCTCAAATTAGTTGGCTTAACGTCTCGTGATTGCCATGTCTTGATGCAACAACTACTACCGGTGGCCATTCGTGACATCTTGCCTAAAAAAGTCAGACATGGCATTACTAAGTTGTGCTTATTCCTCAATGCTATATGTAGCAAGGTCATTGACACTCAAAAGTTGGATGACTTGGAAAATGAGGCAGCCATTATCTTGTGCCAACTGGAGATGTATTTTCCCCCTTCATTTTTTGACATCATGGTTCATTTGATTGTTCATCTAGTGAGGGAGATTAGATTGTGGTCCCATTTATTTAAGGTGGATGTACCCGGTTGAGCGATACATGAAGATCTTGAAAGGGTATATGAAGAATCCACACTGTCCAGAAGCATCTATTATTGAAAGGTACGTTGAAGAAGAAGCTATTGAGTTTTGTACAGACTACATGTCAGAAGCGGAACCTGTAGGGCTTCCGAAGTCTCGTCATGAAGGAAGATATGATGGTAAGGGTACACGAGGTATTACTGTTAAGAGCATGGATCGAGAGGAAGTGCTTCAAGCACATTTGTATATATTGAATAACACTGATGAGGTTGAACCATACTTATGTGAGCACAAAAGTATCATCAATGAAACTTACCCTCGCATGAATGAAAAATGGTGTTTGAACAAGCATAATAAGACTTTCTTCAACTGGTTTAAAGAAAAAATTGCAAAGGATGGTACTGCTTCTGATACATTAAAATGGCTAGCACAGAGGCCTAACTTTGATGTCATATGCTGGAATGGGTACGATATTAATAAGTTTTCCTTCTATACAAAGTCCCACGATGACAAAAGTACCGTGTAAAACAGTGGGGTTATGGTCGTGGCTAAATCCATGCATTTCTCTAGTTTAAAAGATCCAAACCCTGTTATGGAATCCATATCGTACTTTGGAATCATTGAAAAGATCTGGGAGGTCGATTACACGAAATTTAGAGTGCCTGTTTTTAAATGTAAGTGGGTCGACAAGAATAACAACGATTGTACAACCGATGAGTTAGGATTGTATTTGGTGGACCTTGATAAGGTGGGTTATAAAGAAGAGCCTTTCATCATGGCATCCCAAGCAAAACAAGTATTTTATATCCGTGATCCTTCTAACAAAAGGTGGTCAGTGGTTCTCCATGGAAAAAACATGTCTAATGGTAGTGAGGAAAATCAAGATTCAACTCTTGATTTTTCCGATACTCCTTCTTTCTCAACACAGGTGCCTACTTTCAATGAGGAAAATGAAGTGGATGATGTACATGCCACTCGTGATGATCATCAGGAAGGGTTATGGGAGAACCTTACTACTTGACCACAGTGTAAGTATAGTTTAAAGTAAGTATAGTTATATATGTTTAGTGTAAGCATAGTTATATATGTTTAAAGTCGTATTATAAGTTATGCTTATGTTGATATTTATAAGTTATGTTTGATATTTATCCAGACATATTGACATTATGTTTTTTGTTTGTTTGTCTAAACAGGCATACATGGCTAATCCCGAGGATATCCCTCCTTCACGCAGCAGGTCAGATGCCCCGTCGACAGGCAGAAAGGGTAGACGTGCCACACGTATGAAGAATTTGACCGTCAACCGTGGTGCAAATCAAAGGATAAGAATCGAGTTTGATCGTGACCTCAATCCTATAGGGCCAATGACCGATCAGTTTAACAGTTTTGTGGAGACCCTTGCTCGATACAAGCCTAGTATACTTATTGAGAATTGGAAAAATGTACCGGAGGGCGTGAAGGATGAGATATGGGAGAGTATTCTAGTATCTATACTTTTACACTCTTTGTTTGTATCTATTTTATTTTAATCTTATTAATATCGTACACTAATTCCTTGGTTTGTTGGTAGCTCGCCTTTGACGTGCCGGATACCAAGAATATGAGGAGGCGTTTGATAAAGTATGCAGGTGAGAGTTGGAGGTCATTTAAGACGGACCTAGGCAAAAACTACATATTCAATCCGAGTCAGAAGAACCCACTTGAGGTGTACCCATTTCTTGACCAGGAGACGTGGGATCACTTTGTTCAGAGCCGGCATGATCCCAACTTTCAGGTTAACTTAATTGAGTTGTCTCTAAATTTAATTAAATTAATTAATGTTATTAATTTACTTATGTAATTTAAATGTCTTTTATTTATGACAGGAGAAGAGAAAAAAGGGGCAGGAAATCCAAAGTAGGAATCTCCGCCCCCATATATTGTCTCGTGGGAGATATAAAAGGCTTAACAGGACAATGGTGGAAGAGGAAAATAAAAGACGCCAGGAAGAAGCATCTCAGGCTGATCCTACCGCTGAAAATCGTCCAGAAGTTGTTGATCCACCTCCACCCCCGTGCCATCGTGCATGTAAGAGAGCCCGACAATGAAGTACGGGACAATATACATCTGAGGAGGCATGCCAAGTAGCTGAGAAGATTGTAAGTATAGTTTGAATTTTAATTGTGATTTTAACAATGTTACCTAATTGTAATGTGACGTAATATTCTATACGTTATAGGATGCCTTGGACGAACAGGCCACTCAAGGAACCTTTGTTCCTGAAGGCCGCCAGGATATCTTAGCTGCTGCCATCGGTAAACAAGACCACCCGAGCCGTGTGATTGGTGTTGGATGGGGCATTGGCGAATGGTTCATCTTCACACAGACGCCACAGGGATGATGATGCATATAAAGAACGACTAAAACTGGAGATTGCAGATGATCTTAGACATGAGATGACCCAACAGTTTTTCCAACAACTAGCAGCTTTGGCTGGTATGTCCATGCAAAACACAGGTGTCCAGCCCTCTGACAATGTGAGCACTAAGGGCTCATGTGATCCTCCTCATCAGCCTGATGATGAGGAGGAGGATCCTGATATGTGTGAGTTGTATGTTGATGATCATCATGATCGCCGCTTAGTGGCATTGGGGAGGGCACACAACTTGTGGAATACCATACACCACCGTACATTAGCGGATGATCAGGTGAGGGTGCAGGTTGAAGATATTCGAGATGCTGATGCTCGAGTCCCTGTGCCCACTGAGGAGGTTCAAATAGTGGGCGAGGCCCCCGGTAACTTCATCCCCTGGCCAAGAAGATTGGTCAGGTTTTTTGTTGCATATGAGGTATTCAATTACTTGTGTTTTTCTATATTTACAATTGAAATAATTTATTTGTGTTTACTATTAATGCTTTATTTTTATTTTTTTTAGGATGTTGGAAAAGATGTTCCGCCTAAAAGGTCGGATCCGGGATGACCCGAGAAGTCTGGTCCTGCCAAGGTATTCATTTAATCATTCAATTAATTACAAATGAAATAACTTAACTATGATCACTAATGTTTTGTGTTTGTTGTTTAGGGGGTCGACAAAGGGGATCCTCATGATGTTTTAAAACGTCTGGTTGTAGAGGTTGTGACAATGGGGTCGGCTGCAGCTTATGTAAAGTTGGAACATGATGGTAGGTGTAATGACCATTTGTATATCCAAGGGAGGGAAATTATGGAGATGACTCTTGGGGGTGAAATGGTTAGCACCGTGAACATTTCGTTATGGTGCACGTACGTACATTTTATTTGTAATTTAACTAATTAAATTTTAAATATTATGATAATTAACATGTTTTATCAATATCTTAGGTATCCTGCATCGCTTTGTGTCTTGATAAGGGCAACCTCGCCGTTTATGGGTTCATTGACCCTATTCTCATTTAGGGTAATGTTCTCATTCTATCAGAAGACACGGTTGTGAACATATGCCCCATACTTGCTCGAGACAATCATCAGTGCTACCTTGCGCCTTACCTCAAGCAGTAAGTACAAGTTTACAAGGTATTATTTTATTATAACTATATATGACTTGTCACTAACTGTTTCGCAAATGCAGTGAACATTGGCAATTATTGATTATATGTCCTCGTGTGAATGTCGTGGTCTTCTTTTGCTTGGTGGGAAGGAAGCCGACGAAGGAACTCAAGACCGCTATTGAAACGTAAGCCTTTAATTAATCAGTAATCAAGTTGTTTTATTTATCCGAAATCTATAACATATACTTTAATTAATGTTTATTTTCTTATGATAGTTCTATGGATGCGAGCCGCATTTTGGGTGGTGAAAGGCGTAGGTCTATCAGGTGGATTATTCCTAACGTAAGATGTTTATTACTACAAATGCTTCAAGTGCTGTTTACAATAGTTATTACTTTGTGTTTAATTCCTTATATTCAAATTGGTTTCATTTGTAGTCTCGTAGACAACGTGGCGGATGAGAGTGCAAATATTACGTGATGAAGTGGATGCTCGAAATTGTCTCCACCGGTATTACTGAAAGATGGCAGGAGGTAACTAATTAGTAACACAATTAGTTGTAATAATTAATTATAGATTAGTTATGTTTTATTTTAATTTATTACTTATAAGATTAATCATATGTCCAATTGAGCGTGCAGATGTTCGACAGTCCGACTCCACTCTCTGCATGGGACATTATTGACATAAGGTTGCTTTGGGCAAACTTCTTTTTTGAGGTGTACCAATCATAGTTTGTGTAGTTAGTTTATAAACATATCATGTATATACTAGCTAGTTTTTTGACTAATATATATTTTGACTTGAAATCTATGACATATCATGTACTAGCTAGTTTTTTGGATTCTAAGTATCTTTGTTGTCATATTGTTCAGTTTACACTACTTGCAACATTATTATATATTTAGCTCTGAAAGTAACTAAAGTGTATGTATCATTCGTAATCAATATATAAGTATATTAATTTAGTGTGTTTTGATTGTATAAGTGATTCAATGTTGAGAATATTTAGATTCTGTTAACTTATTGGGAATGATCTGGATGTAATACTGAAACAGAGGAAATGATTGTAACTAATGCAAACTAGTTATTTTTAAAAAAAAAAAAGCACATAGACATCGGTTATTACCTAAACCGATGTGGAAAGTCATGTACTATTTATTAAAAATAGAATAGAAGCACTTTAGACATCGGTTAAAATATAGAACCGATGTCTAAAGTGCAGTTTAGACATCGGTTCTAGAAAAAACCGATGTCTAAAGTTCTCATTCCACAAACAACTTTAGCAGAACAAAACTTTAGACATCGGTTAGAAGCTAGAACCGATGTCTAAACTGCACTTTCGACATCGGTTCTAGTTTTTAACCGATGTCTTAAGTGGTGTTTTGCTGAAGTTTTTGTTGAATGAGCACTTTAGACATCGGTTTTTTATAGAACCGATGTCTAAACTGCACTTTAGACATCGGTTTTATATTTTAACCGGTGTCTAAAGTGTTGTTCTGCTTACATTTTTTTGTTGAATGAGCACTATAGACATCGGTTTTATCTGGGAATCGATGTCTAAAGTGCACTTTTAACATCGGTTTGAAAACTGATGTCTAAAGTTCCAATAAACAACATCGCCCGTTTTAACATCGGTTCTAAAACCGACTTTAGAGATCAATTTTAACCGACGTTAGAACCCTTTTCTACACTAGTGACATAACCTACAATTAGACCATCCTCCATCTTGTGGTTCGTTATGGTCCAATTTGTCGAGACTACTATAAGACGCTACCCCTTCATTCTGGAAACCAAATTTCAATTTGAGTTCATTGTTCACTGTTATTAAGGTCACTGGCTTCATAGAATTCACCAATAGCAAAAGGGTCTCCTGATGGAAAATTGCTATTGTTCTCTTGTAGATTTGAGTGTTTCAAGCAAAAGGCCCACGACTCAACATGACAAAGAATAATATATGACAACAACTCCAGAAACACTACACTAAATATTGTAGTCCAATTAATAGCATCATTACACGAACTCATCAAACACATGACATGTATAGTTTAATCGACATAAAAAGAAATTGGGTACCAGAGAATGTATAGTAATTAATAAACACATGTGTGGTGGTAATGGAAGGGAAATTAGAAGAACTAAATTTCAATGTTAGCAAGACTTTGATCAAAGGGTGAAATTCATCATCTCCAACCTGAAGACCTGAAAATGGACTCTGTTGTTCACATTCTTGGCAAGTTAAAATTTCATGTTGAGGTTACATACTTATTTTTATTAGTAAAAAATTAATCTCCATAAAAAATTTGTATTAAAAGTTAATAATGAAGTAAACTAATTATATTCTACAACTACAATTGCCCCAAATTAACGTGTACAACTTGCATTAAAAAAGAAAAAAGACAATGTAGCATGTGTAACTCAAAAGTTTAGCAAAAGCCATACCTCTAATGAAGCATAATTGCCATTAAGAAACTGATCTTCGAGTCTTCCATCCTGCAAATAAACATAACTTTATAGGGAACAATCTAGGAGATCATATGGCCATGTTGCTGAAATAACCCCGTCACTCTTTAACAACCCTCAGGCCCAAAACATTTGTCTAAACCTTAAAACAGTAAAACACAGAAGATCAATAGAAAACCAAAAGAAAAAAAGATAAGCTGATAAAAAAATGTAAATAAAATAGTTGGTTTAACTACAACTTAATCACGCAAATTTGAAGAAGAGAGCTGCCAAAAGACAAATTACAGAAAAAATAATTGAATTAAAAGGTATCTTACAATCATAAGAAAAAACAAAGGAAAATTGATCATTGAACAACCAAGACTTTGATATCATTTAAACCAATGATAAGAATAGACACTTTGATAGACTTAAACCAAACCCCATCAATTTATTTTATTCAAAAAATTATATTTAAGTCTTAGACCTACTTCTTCAAGCATTAGCCTCTATAGTAATACAAACAACCATACCATAAAAAATAACCACAATCATCCCCATCCTCTTGATGAGTAAAAACTGAAAATGCATCCAGTGACATGCATAGCAACATTATCAGTATTGCTATAATTCTTTTAATCTTGTCTTAGTGGGAAGCATACAAACATTAGAGTTAACTCTATACCATGTGGAAGAATAAATCGTACAACCACAGACAATAGAATTTGGCATTGCCCACAAAGAGTAAATTTCTCGAACATCTCACGTGCTTTATTTATAACCATCACATTTTTTACCAACAACTTAGAATCAAACCCCAATTTCAATGTCAATTAATAAAACATAAAGGAAAGAATATAGCAGCTGTAAACAACAAAGAATAATGATATTTTTATTATAAAAAACAAAGAACAAAGAAGGTGCACTAAAAAAAATATTCTGAATTTAACAAAAAGCAAAATAAAATTATTAAGAAAAAATAAGAAGGGGAAATCGTACCTACAATGGAAGCCATCACCATCTTCTCCGTCATATGCAGGGCTTCTTGACTCCACTGATATTTTGCTTACGATCTTAGACTATGAACAGGGAGACTAAATGTAGAGAAAAAATAATTTGGGTTAGGGAGGAGAAAAATAAAAAGAGAAGTGAAAATTCAAAGAGAGTGTTTTTGAATTAGGAAAATATAATAGGCCTCTACCAACAAAAAAATGAATACAATGTTGGAAAAGGGAGGAAGCATCGAGACAAATGAAAGAGTAGGATAAAAAAAGGTTAGAAAAAAATAGACCAGAACCTTCTTGTTAGATGTGAGAGCTATTGAATTGTATGAAGTTGTGGTGTGAGTAGTTTGGTGAGATGCTGGGAAGAGAAGAGAGAAGGAAGAGAGAGATGAAATGAAAATGTTGAATGGGAAATAGGAAAAGAAGTCCAGAACCTTCTTGTTGTGGGCGGGAAAATTTTTGGTGCGGATCATTCGGAGAGTGACAAGTGGCATAGCAACACTTAATTTTATTAAACAGTAAATTGATTCCATAAGCAGCTCTCGCTAGCGTATAAAAATAAGCCCAAAACTTCTTATGAGATGACATAAATTTTTTTGATAAGATCTGTCAAACACATCACATAAGCACTTATGTCATAAGATAAGCTTAAACTGGTTTAAATAAACTCTTCCAAACATCACCATAATCTGATAAAGTACTCTCTCCTTATTTAATTATAAGCAAAATAATTAATTTCCTACTTATTAAAATAAATAAATAATTTAATTTAATTGTCTTAATTTATTTAAAAAATAAGCTATAATTATTAATCTACCAATTAATTATTTTAGGAGTATGCAGTACTCTTGAAAAATTAAAATGAGAATTGATTGGATTAACTGATTTTCTTGATTTGTAAAATATTGGCATTAAATAGAATTAGATTTGTTAAGGTTTACTTATATTCGAGTTCACAAAATATAAATATTTTTTTATTTATAATTGAGTCTAGACGGAGTATATGTTAATACAATTTTTCTAACATGTGCAAAGTTGCATGTTAAGAAATAAAAATAAAAAAATTATACTAAAATTTATATATTCAATTCCTTAAAAGTTTAAAAATTATTTTTTTTAATATAATATTTTTATTTTTATTATTCCTTGACATGTGTAAAGCTGTCAAAAAAAAATCCACGTTAATATTATATGTCACTATTCAACCCCCAAAAAAAAATTTATATGTTACTATTTGGCAGGTTCAACTTGAAGTTGGAGACATGTCGGCACATGGAACTGCGTCTACCAAATATTGATTACATTTATTATTTCTATTTAATATGATTTTAAAAGGATCGTTTGTTACAAATTAGAAAAGAATAATGATACTTACACATAAAAATGATGGTCAACCTCGTATACACCCATAAACTCTCTTCTTTTTTATGATGTATTTCATCATTTCCAATGTACCCATAAACTCTACGATATCTATATAAACTGTTCAAATTATGTTTCCAAATACCTTTACTCATTAGAAAAAGGGAAAGCAGAGGGATTTGAACTGGAATGATTCTGCACCTGGCTGTGGTGGGTGGTACTGGTAGTCTGGTAGTAAGTGGTGACTGTTGTGACGTCGCCTTCCCCGCCCTAACTAACCGTCGGGTATACCTGGAAACTGGGAAGGAGCGTGCTATGGACGTGGGGTACCTTTCTAATTTTTAATATTTTATATTAGCTTTTAGAAAGAAAGAAAATTAACAATATAATTTTTTTTTCATTATCAATGCTCGTGAATTCTCAAAATCAAAGTCTGTAACAAGTCGTTTGAGAAAGACCCAGTTTTTCTTTTTTTGGTTCATATTAGAATCCTGCAGCTGGAATTACTTCTCATTCAATTTTAGAGGTTCTATCAGCAAGCAAATACTAAGGTCACCTTACAACATGTCAAGGTCACTAGATACAGTAATCTAGCCTTAAAATTTCATGAGCAGGCTTGGGCTGCATTATAGTGTATATATATTATGGATTTACTTAATCCATTGGTATATTTAATAGGACTGAGTTGCACTGCAGTTGAAAAGTCATACGATGCTCTTGCCAGTAGTGTGATCTTCCATTCCTGAAATCCTTTACAAAACTCTTAGGACAAGTTGAAGAAGAATAAAAAGTGGAAGACTGGTAGACTACTTCTAAACCTATCAATTCTTCTAGGCACACCCAGGAAATGAAACCACTTGGTTCTAGTGGATTATTATTTTTAGTGTTCTCTGAGGTGAAAGGACCACCCTAATGTGTAACTTACAAATTACAATATGCTTCAGTCAAGATCCGACTGAGGTCCATATATCATGCTGGCCAACCAATTGGCCAAGCCCAGTAGCCCAGCAACCAAGTTCAGACAGCTGTTGCTTGGCTGATAATTGAGCTACTGCTTGGACCAAATGATTGATGAGTGAATCATTATTTTGGTCATGAAATTGTACGACAGTCGCAAGTTGGTCTTTCATTTTAAGAAATGAAAAAAAATTGTTTTCCAAATTGAAAAAAATTCCACCATGCTAATTCAATTTGGGGGGGCTGCAACGTGATAAACATTTTTCAATTTGAAAAACGTTTTTGTCTATTTCTTAATGCAGAGAATTAATTTGTCATCGTCGTTCAATTTCAGGAACCAAGATGTTGATGACTCATTGATTGAATGTTTGATTTTTCATGAAGTTGAAAAACTCATGATGGGCCAGGAGGCCCGAAGATACTCCAGGTTCATGTGGCAGCCCGCTAGGAACTAGTTCAGTGAAGCTTGCACGCGCAACACCAACCCACCAAAAACAATAGGGTTGTTGAATACCTTAAATAAATCATAAATCGTAAATCAAATATGGAGGTAGGTAGGAACCAACTCTGCATAATTTTTAGTCCTTACAAACTACAAATACAAGTCAATTTCGGTAGCGTGGTGCAGAAGACAGAGAAACACGGATGGAAAGAGAAAATGGAAAGAAGATGAAAATACTGTGCCTTCATGGATTCAGAACCAGTGGGAGTTTTCTGAAAAAGCAAATCAGCAAATGGGACTCTTCTATATTTGCTCAATTTGATATGGTAACAATAATATACATCCTTTCAATATTAAGCATTTAAGGCCGTCTTCAAAGATATTTTTTCAGCTTCTTTCTTTAGCACAAAAAGAGCCACAAAAAACAGTAGTAACTCCAAATTGAGATATGATGTAACTACAGCCTTAACCAAATGCTGTGTGTGCTGCATCTGCATTAGTGTTGTGGTGATTAGCCTTGTTCTTAATAATTGCTAATTTTGTTCGGTTCAATATAATCATAGTTTACAGCTAAGTATATTATAGTCTTTATTTTTTCCCAGGGGACAAAAATATACAAATAAAGACCATAGAATAAAAATAAAAAGTATTATGTGTAAATGTCATGGTTAAGATATGCAGCATCTAAACTTTTTATGGTGGCAGGACTTCCTAGATGGTAAATTTCCTGCTGGAGGAAAGTCTGACATAGAAGGCATCTTCCCTCCACCTTATTTTGAGTGGTTTCAATTCAACAAGGTAGAAACTAAAATATCTGCTTCTATTTAATTTCACTATGTGTGGTTACTTAATTAGCAATGTATATATCAAACTGGATTGAATAATTTTATTTGAACATCTTGGGGGGGGGGGGGGGACCATATGGTGTCCCCCATTTTTCTTCTATATGATGTAATACAGTTGAGAGAGAAAATATGCACAAGTGTTTTAGTGAATAAAACTATGGTGTTGATGTTCAAAAATGTTGTATAAATAATATAACCCAATTTCATTTGCCTTGGATTAGAGGAAATGAAAATGAATTTTACTGAACATATACACAACTCATTTATTCAGGAATTCACAGAGTACACTAACTTGGAAGAATGCATCTCATACTTGTGCGATTACATCACAGCCAATGGCCCCTTTGATGGCTTCCTTGGATTCTCACAGGTATACACATTGCATTGCTATAAAAGTTACTCACTTTTGGAGTTTACTCGTGTGCATATTCATTCAATTTATGCATATTGTTATTGACACTGCTTTCTTCATTCTTTTATGTAAATTAGGGTGCAACACTTTCAGCACTTTTGATAGGCTACCAGGCACAGGCAAGTGATTACTGTAATTTGATTTACAATTAAAAAAGTTTAATTGTAATACATTGTAAATTTTTTACACGGTCAACTAATCACGAATCAACGGTCAACTAATCACGAATCAGGATATGGATGACTTCTAAGGTTGTCAGGATAGGAGTCAATTTTTTTTACTGATTTGGCAATTTATAATTGGATGAATGTGTAAAAGAGTTTTAGACTGTTAGTGTATAGCAATTAAATTCCAATTAAAATTCAACAGCAAAATTCTGAGTTAAAAACATGAATTTTACAGGGAAAGTTGCTGAGGGAGCATCCCCCCATAAAATTGTTTGTATCAATATCAGGATCCAAATTCAGAGATCCAAGCATATGTGATGTTGCCTACAAGGACCCCTTAAAGGCTAAATCTGTTCACTTCATTGGGGACAAAGATTGGTTGAAACTGCCTTCTGAGGAGCTTGCTTCTGCTTTTGACAAACCCCTTATAATAAGGCATCCACAAGGTCATACCGTCCCACGATTAGGTTTGCTCTCTATCTCTCCCACGCACGCGCACACGCACACACATACACACAGGTTCTCCATGCTTCTTGTTTAAGTTTTTGACACAAGAAGTTTAACTTTCCTTGCACTATCACAATCAGATGAAGTGGCCACTAGTCAGCTGCTAAATTGGGTTACGGAGGTGCTTCACCAACCAGAAGTTAGTGTCTCAGTTTGTGAGCATGACATAGACCATGAAGAAATTAAGTCAGCGGAGAAGGATAGCAAGCTAGAAGCTTTTAGTACCAATCAAGACAAGGCTGCAAAGGGGGTGAAAATAAACAATGGAGAAGCTGAGACAGTAGAAGTGGCCCTAGCCTGAAGATCAAAACTAATAAGAGGAAACATCTGAATTCAATACAAACATTGTAACTTGTGATCCATAAGGACCTATTTTGTGTTTGTCTTCGAGGGGAATGCTTCAATTACTGTGCAGACATATTCAGCACTATAATAAAATTAATTAAACGAATGTTTCAAACAAATGTATTTTATTTAACTAATAATTTGGTCCTTACACGTGACACTGATTTCGAATTTGGACCCTATTCGTGAAAGTTTTTGAAATCGATCCCTATATATATAATTATTTTTTAATTTCGTTCTCGCCGTCACATGATTAGGACCAAATTCAAAATGATTGTTTCGCATAGGGGTCAATTTGAAAATGATTGTAAGATGTAGAAACCGAATTCAAAAAAAAAAAAAAAAGAATCCGGACCCTACATGTAACGATCACTTTCAATTTTTTGGTGGTGTTAATTAGTTTTTCAACAAAGAAGAAATAACAAAGGTAATGCATAATCCTCCAAGGCATGTGCGGACATTAGGTTTTAGGTTTGATTAGCCCCACCAGTTCTTATCTTGACTGGATGCAATAGGGTGTACAAGCAAATTCTCTTCAGAATACAATGGAGAAACCTTGACAGGGTTTGCACACCCACATCAAGTGTACCGTCAATGATAGTTTAGAGAACAATAGTTTCCTTAATTCTTTCCGTGTATTAGGAAAGAAATGAAGTGATTTAGCTTACAGAAAACTTGGCCAATTTCGGATTGAAATCTGCATGGATAAGTGATTCTATTTATAGACCACCTCATGCCCCAAGGTTAAAGAAAACAACCATTCATGAGTTTGAATGAAGCAATACAACCATTCATTGATGTAACATTTCATGTTTAGTTACATCGTGTCATGAAAGAACATCCCATTAGGAAAGATTTGAGAGCCATGACGAGACACACCCATCGTAACAAGTCAAAACGCGTGTTGCAAAATTCTACAAATCTTGAGCGCCTAGCGCACACGGACCAAGCGAGTAGCGCCTAATGATTTTTTGCTCTTGGGTACTAGAGCCGTAGCGCCCAAATCCTCGACGCTGACCCCTTTTCAACTTGGTATTTTTAGACTTTCATTATTTTGAAAATCCCTCACAACCTCCCACCATTTTCAAAATAAACCCAATTTTCATTATTCCATAAATCACATGCTTTTAGATAGAGATATCTCGTGAATTGAACTTTTACTTAATAAGTCATTGGTTCCACTCATCTCTAATAAAGTGATAGACAAGCTTTAAACCAAATATTCATTAGAATAAGCGTGTATTACCTACAAAAGAAATCTCGATACCATTTAATGATATAGTAGTGTGACACATTTGTTAAAGCTTTGTGTCTTGTATCATTTTCATGAGAGCTTTAAGAGTCAAGCCCTTAACTCCAAGAAGAGTGGCCCCACTTCACTCTCACATAGTAGACTCTATCAGAAGCGCCTTCATAATTTAGGCACTTCGGCACATACATGCTATAGGTCAATTAAGAGCAATAACTCACCCTTCCCCCTTTATTTCCCTATAATCCAAGTACTTTTAAACCTCAGAATGTATCTATTTGTCAAGTACTTGCAATCACTCTAATAGTGTGCTTTCACCATTGAACTCAAGACTTGATGCTACTCTAGTGTGAGTCAGGTTTCAACTATTGGTGATCATTTAGATATGGGCTTGAGTCTCATCCCTAATGATGTTTTCAAAACCATATCCCTTTTCAGGCCATTCATCAAAGGATCTACAAAATTTCTTTTCGTTCTTATAAATACTATGGATGTGACTCCATTTGCAATTAATTTCTTTACATATATATGTGTTAGCTGTAACATCCCTGGTTGTTTTATGGATTGACAACTGTCCCCACAAACCAACACGGGTCTTTTCAGCATACGTTGTCCTCACTCACACGCTTCCTGGGAAAACTTCCCAGGAGGTCACCCATCCCATAATTGTTCCAAGTCAAGCACGCTTAACATGTGGAGTTCTTAAGTGATGGGCTCCCGAAAAGAAGATGCATCATGTTAGTATAGGTAGTACTAATAAATTCATATAAGCCTTCCTCAACTGTATAGTCTCATACCTACACAGTCTCAGGATCCCTCTCATTCGGGTGTATAATCGGTTCATTCATGTGTCCCTCCGCCTAGAAGCCTGCCAGGAGCCTCTCCTTGTTCGTGCCTTCTTGCACCGACGACCACTCCCCGCCCTCATCGGCACCCGGGTGTTACATTAGCCTAATGTGCCTGGGCTTTCCATCACACTACAAAAAAAAACGTGTATTATCGATAGGCAAAAGTTGTCAGAAAACCATGGAAAACCGTCGGAAATGACATGTTTCCGACGACTTCAAATCCGTCGGTAACTTGCTCCTCGATAATGGTTACCGACGAATTTGAGAGATCCGTACCGACGGAAATTCCGTCTATAACCACCTCGGTAAGGAACTCTATTACAGACGGACAAAGTCATCTGTATGTCCGTCCGTGACTTACCAACGAAAATTCCGTCTGTACGATGTTATGAGACTTACCATCCAGTGCTTTTCAAATTTCAAATTGTATGTATTAATTGGAGAACATTGAAACAAGGAAAAAATTTTATTAAAAGACCTTCATTCCGTATGTCATCACCTCACCCCTTTAATGGGGTTTCATTCGCACAACCTCTGGTATCAGCCTCCAATCTTATGTTAATTGATCATATGCTTAAAATATATTACACGAGATGGAAAATATTACAAGAATATGCTTAAAGTTTTAATATGTTATATTTTTATTGATGATTTGTTACACATCATTTTCTCGTTAGAAAACAATACCTAAAACACTTATAAAACTACTGTAAAACTGCACCTAAGTTTTTTCCTTTTAAGAATTGATGAGCTATATGTTGAATGTTATGTTACGTGCCAATAAAATGAAAATTTTGAGAAATAACATGGTAATATTGCGTTGGTGCTGTTAGAAATAACATGGTAATGCTGCGTTGCTGCTGATATTTCTTAGATTAGTTATGTCATATGGGATGTCTCCCCATTTTAGAGTTTCGAATCTCCTTTTGGTTTGTAAACCATTTGGTTTGGGTTTTTTTTTTTTCCCTTTTAAACTTTGATTTGTTAACTCAAGGCCACCATAGCTTAAGTTTTATGCAATCGTTTACTCTAATATTTACTGTTAATATATTACATGTCTTGTTTTGATGTAACTTATACGTGTTTAAAAGATTTTTAGAACAGGACAACGAAGTTCTATTCTATTCGGTCCAGAATGCCTAAGTCTGGTAAGTGAAACACTTTTATAGACAACTGTAATTTTTTCTTTTCTTTTTCCTATCAAAGTAAATTTGCCAGCTCCTCCTCCCTAACATATGTAAACCAAATAACACTTTTAGAGAACCTCCTGCATAACTAAATTACCAAATAAAATCATATTGGACTAGATCAGATCTTTTTTATTGTATGCATAAGGGAATCTCAATCGATAATTACTAATCTTCTTCGATGCATAGAGATCACCGAAGTAGATTTTGTCTATCCTAATAAAGTTTTTTCATAAATACAACAGGAATCAAACCCTTAATAACATGCTCAAGAACCCAACTATCTACCAACTATGTTGTGCCTTGTTTGGTTTATGTGCTGGCAGAGTCATTCTACTGGTGCAACTGGAAAATGCTGATTGCACATCCTACGTCTTCATATTACTTATATCTATCATCCAAGGGTATAATATAGCATGATTCAAGTTTAAGTTTGTAGAAAATAAAGCAAGACATAACATATAGATATAAGATGATGTATGTACGTGTATGAGTGGATAATTGTTGCTTGAAAGATGCTACTTTGTCCAAAATACTTAACAACAATCTGGACTTGTATAATGTTTATTTCCAGTTGACGTGGTACTTATTTTTCAACAATAATATTATTCATTATGAATGACGTGTTTCTCCTCCTTCTAATGACGTGTTTCTCCTCCTTCTTTCACTTGGTTCTCATAATAATGCATGATAAATGGATAAGCACAAAATTGGAAGGACTTTGAAACTACGAAGAGAGTTGGAGAAGAAAAAATGCAATTGCGATTATTCAGATGGAACATTTTGCATTTGGATTGTTCCATTAGGTACCCACAAAATTATCCATGAAGAATAAAGATAATTATCCGCATAATGGGTAAGGGTCCGGATACGGATAATTACCCGTAAATTTGGATGGATATGGGTACAGGTATCCACCCCACCCCACACCTGTGTAAATGCACATGTGTATATGCATATTTTTATTTATTTAAATATTTTGATTTGTAATGTTTTATGAATAGATTTAAAAGACATTTGAATGTTTTTTAATTGTTATAATGTTTCTTTTGTTATTTAATGTATTTTCACAGTTAAAATACAAATAAGGATACTAAAATTATTACCCACACAGATATGAGTAATTTTTTCAAACATGAGTATGAGAGCGGATATTATAATACCTTATCCATGACCATGCACAATAATTAAACAAGCGAAACTGTGCATCACAGTCATAGCACAGTTTATGAGAATCGGACCAAAATCCCCAAACATTAGGAGATGCACTCATTAGTCATTACACAATCCTTAAACTAATAAAATGATTTTTTGATTTATGAATTAGACACTTACATAAACACAGTAAATATGAATAAGTGTTTTGGAATAATTAAATATATGATGAGAGAAGAAAATAATAAATAAATAATAAAAAATATATAAATACAATGTTGGATAATAATTTTATATCCAAATATCATAACTCTTAAAGTTATATCTTAAGTCCATCAAATTACCAGAGAGAAAATCACTAACCGAGGGATTTTGGAAACTTCTAGTCAGCAAGAGATTTTGGAAACTTCCATGTGATGAGTGCATGAAAGTTTGCTATGAGAGCGGAACTAGTTCTGCGAAGCTGTATGTTTAGTAGGGGTGTTTGTGGTTCGATTTAGATCGGTTTTGAGGTAAAAAGTTGTTCGATCCAAAGATAAAAAGAGTGTGTGGTTCGATTCGATTTGGATGGCTTCCATAAAGAAATCTGATCCGATTAAATGTGGTTTGGATTGGTTCGGTTGATTCGCTTTTTACCGACACATTATTACATATTTACATTACATCGAAGAATCAAGATTACAAGCTAAATTGAGCAAAATTTTAAACACATATATACTTGTTTATATATTCATGTAATAATTTCATAAAATATGTACAAAATAAATAAATGTTATCATCAACTAATTCCATAACATGTTTTTTTATGTTTGGAACTTAGAAATAGTATAAAAAAATATGTCAAATCAAACTAATAAGTATTATTAGGGAAAAACTAACAAATAAAAAATTCAATAATGCAAAAAATAGAATAAATATATATTAAATTTTATATATACGGTTTGGTTTGTATTGATTCGGTTTAAGCAAAGGAATTCACAATCCAATCCGATCGGTTTTCACAAAATATGATCCAAAAAAATCCAGTAGAGATCAGTTCTGTTCGGTTTTCGATTTTTTTGATCGGTTTTCGGTTTTCTTTTGGATTGATTTGGATATGAACACCCCTAATGCTTAGGGTCTGGTGGTGGCACACTTGGCAACACCTTCTCTATCTCCCGAAAACAAAGATTCATAAGAAATGGGTTACCACGAGAGATGAATCATCTAGAACCATATTTAGTGGTATTGTCTAACAAATTTTTCATTTTGTTGGATAACATTGTAATAATTCAGCAAACAGAAGATAAACAACAGTAATTAGTAGGTACCAAACTCAAAAGACCAGTTAACCATATGCCATGTTGTTGGTTCAAAGATCATTTTTGTTTGGAGAAGTCATATTAGAGACACACAGCTATGTCCGTCCAGGAATCGGATTTCTTGCTGTAATGGAAACACACATTTATACGCAGTAAACAATCTTAACCATTAATTTGAGATCGAGCGACTCACATTACACCTTCATACACTAGTGCAATAAGTGCTTTTTACGTCAGTTAAAATTGATTTTTTACGTCAAAATACTGACTGACGTAAATACAGCTGACGTTAAAAGTTAAAATTTTAATGTCAGTTGAGAACTGACATTAAATATAAAACTATTAACATCGGTTCTTTAACACAACTGACGTTAATTTTGTCAAAATTAACGTAAGTTCTTTAACACAACTGGCGTTAATTTTGTAAAAATTAACGTCAGTTCTTTAAGAACGGACGTTAATTTTGATATAACTAACGTCAGTTGTTATAAAGAACTGACGTTAAAGGTCTTAATTTTAACGTCAGTTGTAATAAACAACTGACGTTAATAGTGTACTGTATATTTTATAAAATACTATTAACGTCAGATGTTTGATACAACTGACGTTAATAGTATTTTTTTTTAAATTCAGTTTTAAAATATCACTCCCCTCAGCTATCCCTGCATTCGGTAAACATCCCAATAACACAGAATATCAACACATTACAGAATTGCAAAGGAAAAATGGAACAATGATCCATATGTATGCCTGTTCAGAAACAATATATATTTATTAACATAGGTTATAACTCAAAATAAATACAGAAATAAAAATAAAAATAAATGTATACTAAGTTTAAACTACCTATATCAATATCCCTTCGTGATGATCATCACGAGTGGCATGTACATCGTCCACCTGTGTCTCCTCGATTATAGTAGGCATGTTTGTTGAAAAAGAAGGAGTCTCAGGAATATCAAGATTTGAATCTTCATTTTCATCGCTACCATTATACATGCTTTTTCCTTGGAGAACCACGGACAACCTTTTGTTAGAAGGATCAGTGATGTAGAACACTTGTTTTGCTTGGGAAGCCATTATGAAAGGCTCATTTATATGACCTAACTTGTTGAGGTCTACCAATGTGAACCCCAATTCGTCGGTTTGTACACCACCGTTACTATCAACCCACTTACATTTAAATACCGGCACCGTAAGCTTAGTGTAATCGAGCACCCAAATATCTTCAATATATCCAAAGTAAGGTCTCGGTGCTTTAACGGGTTTTGTGTCCTTTGCACTAGAGAAGTGCATTGCTTCGGCCACGATTATAACCCCACTATTTTGCATGGTACTCTTGTTATCTTGTTCCTTTGTATAAAAGGAAAAGTTATTTATGTCGTATCCGCTCCAACATATGACGTTGAAGCTAGGCCCACGTGCTAGCTATCTTACGTCATCAGAAGCAGTACTACCATCCTTAAGCATTTCTTCCTTGAACCATGGCAAGAAAGTCTTGTTATGCTTGTTCAACAACCACCTTTCGCTCATTCGAGGGTTTTCTTGATTGACTTTTCTTTTATGTTCAAATAAGAAAGGCTGAACACATTCGATGTTGTTCAATACATACAAATGTGCTTGAAGCACTTCCTCCCAATCCTTTCTATTAATTCTTAAGCCATGTGTACCCTTACCTTGACATCTGATCTCATCATGCCGAGGCTTAGGAACCCCTATAGGATCCGTGTTATGAAGATAGTTCGAACAAAATTCAATAGCTTCTTCTGCAACATACCTTTGAACAATAGATGCTTCCGGACGATGAGGATTCTTCACGTACCCTTTCAAGATCTTCATGTAGCGCTCAACTGGGTACATCCATCTCAGAAAAACCGGCCCACATAATCTAATCTCCCTCACCAAATGAACAATTAAGTGAACCATTATGTCGAAAAAGGAAGGAGGAAAATACATCTCCAATTGGCACAAGATTGTAGAAGCCTCAACTTCCAAGCCATCCAACATACAGGGGTCAACGACTTTGCTACATATAGAATTGAAGAATGAGCACAACCGAGTAATGGCATGTCTCACATTTTTTTGGAGCAATACCACGAATAGCAACGGGCAGAAGTGTTGCATCAAGATGTGACAATCATGAGACTTTAAGCCAACCAATTTAAGATCACTAGAGACAAGCCTCTTCATATTTGAAGAGTAACCATGTGGAACTTTGATGCCCTGAAGACACCCGCAGAAACTGTCTCTCTTTTTTTTTGACAAAGTATGACATGCAGGCGGCAAATAAGTCCGCTTACCATCCTCAACAACTGGAGCTAACTGCTCTCGTATACCCATAGCAACGAGGTCGAGACGAGCATTCACACCATCCTTTGTCTTGCCCTGAATGTTGAGAAGCGTCCCGATCATACTATCACACACATTTTTCTCCACATGCATCACATCAATGCAATTATCCGACATCAAGCTTGCGCGAGTATGGAAGATCAAAGAATATCGATCTCTTCTTCCATATGTTTTTCTCAGCAGACTTTACCTTTCTTTTTGGACTTGCTCGAATATAACATCGATGCCCTTTACCCTCTCGATAAACCTGCTCTCCAATTTAAATTAGGCGCTTCTTCTATCTCTTGGCATCCATTAAAAGCTTTTTTCATCTTACAATATGGGTGATCACGTCTAAGAAATCTCCGATGCCCAAGGTAAACCGTCTTCTTTCCATGATGCAACTGAGTGTAGCATGTGCCTTCTTCACATATAGGGCATGCTTTATGTGTAATACCCGGGTGCCGACGAGGGCGGGGAGTGGTCGCCGGTGCAAGAAGGCATGGACAAGGAGCGGCTCCTGGCAGGCTTCTAGGCGGAGGGACACATGAATGAACCGATTACACACTCGAATGAGAGGGATCCTGAGACTGTGTGGGTATGGGACTATACAGTTGAGGAAGGCTTATATGAATTGATTGGTACTACCTATACTAATAAGATGCATCTTCTTTTCGGGAACCCATCACTTAAGAACTCCACAGTTAAGCGTTCTTAACTAGGAGCAATTATGGGATGGGTGACCTCCTGGGAAGTTTTCCTAGGAAGCATGTGAGTGAGGACAAAGCATGCTGAAAAGACCCGTGTTGGTTTGTGGGGACAGTCGTCACTCCATAAAGCAGCCTGGGATGTTACAAATGGTATCAGAGCGGCACCTCTCCCAGTACGGTGTGGTTCGGGGACGAACCAAGCGGAAGCTGGTGGGGATGTAATACCCGGGTGCCGACGAGGGCGGGGAGTGGTCGCCGGTGCAAGAAGGCATGGACAAGGAGCGGCTCCTGGCAGGCTTCTAGGCGGAGGGACACATGAATGAATCGATTACACACCCGAATGAGAGGGATCCTAAGACTGTGTAGGTATGGGACTATACAGTTGAGGAAGGCTTATATGAATTGATTGGTACTACCTATACTAATAAGATGCATCTTCTTTTCGGGAACCCATCACTTAAGAACTCCACAGTTAAGCGTGCTTGACTTGGAGCAATTATGGGATGGGTGACCTCCTGGGAAGTTTTCCCGGGAAGCGTGTGAGTAAGGACAAAGCACACTGAAAAGACTCGTGTTGGTTTGTGGGGACAGTCGCCAATCCGTAGAGCAGCCAAGGGTGTTACATTATGCCCCTTGACACTCTACCCGGACAAGTTACCGTATGCTGGAAAGTCGTTGATGGTGCAAAATAACATGGCACGAAGCTTGAAAGTCTCATGAGAATACCCATCAACTACATCAACACCTTCCACCCTCAGCGTTTTCAAGTCTTCAATCAAGGGACCTAGATAAACATCTAAGTCATTTCCCGGTTGCTTTGGGCCCGAAATCATCATAGACAACATCATGTATTTGCGCTTCATGCACAACCAAGGGGGCATATTGTAAATTACCAACAGAACAGGCCATGAACTATGAATACTACTCATGTTACCATAAGGATTCATTCCATTAGTAGCAAGTCCAAGCCTTAGGTTTCTTGGCTCATCGGCGAAATCCGGAAACATAGTATCGATATTCTTCCATTGAATAGAATCAGCAGGATGACGAACCTTTCCATCATGTTTCCTCTCATCATTATGCCATCTAAGATTCTTCGCATCTTTCGCATTGGCAAACAATCGCTTGAACCTTGGAATTATTGGAAGATACCACAACACCTTCGCAGGAGGACCCTTTTTTCTCACATCATCAAGATCATCATCATCATCACCACCCTTCACTTTGTATCGTGATAACCCACATTTGGAGCAATCGTGATTGTCTTCATGAACACCGGTGTACAATATGCAATCATTGGGGCATGCGTGTATCTTCTTATACTCCATACCCATAGGACACAATACCTTCTTGGTCTCGTAGTTACGGTCAGGCAATGTGTTGTCCTCCGGAAGCAAGTCTTTCAACACTTCAAGCAATTCCGCGAAGCTTTTATCGGTCCAACCATTTCTCGCCTTCACACAAACCAATTTTAGCACTGTCGACAACCGTGTATGAGTAGTACACCCTGGATATAAAGGCTTATCCGCATCACCGCACAACCTATCATACACATGAGCTCGATGAAAAGATTCTTGTCCAATATCACGGATCATGTCCTCTACTCGATCATCCTCCATATCTATGTCAACGTCCTCGCTTAGGGAGACACTTGTCGTACTACTCAACAACACATCACCATGCCATATCCATCTTGTATAACTCAAGAAAATCCCTTCACAAATCAAATGAGTACGTATATCCTTCACCGTACATTTCCTCGTATTCAAACACTTGACACAAGGACAACAGAACATTCCATTACTATTAGGAATATTCCTTTGAGTAAATTCTATAAATTCTCCCACCCCCTTCAAATACTCAGCACTAGTGCGCTTACAAACCATCCAACTACGATCCATAACCATAACTAGATAGGTCCTGTAGATATACAAAACATATATCCAATATAAGGACAATACGGGAGATTGAAAACTATAGTTTTTGAAGATTGCCAAGCATTGGTCACGGCCTGGCAGTGATGTCCATCACGGCCGTAACGTGCCAACTGAACCAGACCATCATAGGCAGAACTGATCACGGCCTAGCCGTGATGAGTATCACGGCCGTGACAGATCAACCAGCAGAGCAACATGCACTCAAAACCAAAAATAGAGACGTACATTGCAAACAACTCAAACTCACGGTTTCAAGTTTCAACTCATCGAGACTACAGTTTCAACATACACTCAAAACCAAAAATAAAAAAAATGTGCCCTAAAGACTCACCGAGAAATAGGTGCTCGCGTGGTGGTGGGGAGGGAGCTCGAGTGGTGGCCAACGTTCGATGTGGTTACTGAGAGCAGAGGGACAAGGAGAGTTAGTGCGCGGGAAGGGGAAAGAGAGATGTAAAGTTATTACAAAGAATGAATGGAAAGACAGAGTTAGGGTTAATAGTGTACCTCACGGTGGTGGCGAAGAAGCCCTCGCGGTGGTTGCGGTGGAGATGAGCTCGCGATTAGGGCAGAGTAGAGTGAGAGTGAGGGTTGAGTGTGATCGAGGGTTGAGCGTGATGAAAAGAGAAAAGAGACGTACAGAGCAAAGTGCAGAAGGTGCGCGGGTGTAAACGTTATAATCAAAAACCAAAAATAAAACAACATTTAAAAAACTGACAACTGACGTTAAAATAAGACAACTGACGTTAAAAGTCATTGTTTAACGTCAGTTGTATTAAAAAACTGACGTTAAATATTAATATTTTTTTTATTTAAAAACACTTTTAACGTCAGTTGTTGAATACAATTGACGTTAAAAGTGATGTGCAAAAATCATTCCTTTGACTGATGTGCTACTTACCCATGACTACTGTGCCTTACCCGTTCACATTGTAACCTAATCCTCTTAATGAGCATTAAGTTTATATATCAGTTTTCAAGAAAATCAGCTAGTTTCTCTTCTCTATATAAAGTATCATTCTTCTGTATCAGTCTGTAATACAGCCTCTTCTTTTCCTCTATATTTCGTGTGTATTCTATTCCTTCACAAAATGGCTCTGAGACTCTTGTCATTTCTTCCTATACCTAGACTTAAAGGTCTCTGTCTTAATGGTCAAAAATCTTCTGAGGTTGTGTAAATCACATTACATGGATGGTAAAGTTGTGTAAATCACGTAATGTGATTCCCTCACTTTATTTCATCCCAGTCATCCCTTTCACTCTGCTTTGGCTGCAAGTGACTGTGGATTCGAGATGATGCATCAAGGAATTCCAGTTAAGGAGGTGATGCAAAGATCCCTTTCACTTTGCTTTGTGACTAGTGACTGTGGATTAATCACGATGCATCATGGAATTCAAGTGAGGGAGGAGATGCATCCATTTGAATTTCTGAGGACAGGACTGAGAAGAAAATGATGTTGAAGCAGAAATTTTTTTATATTTTAGGGCTATGTTGCAAATTTTTTTTATCTTTTAATCATGTAATTAATTGTAACTTATGAATCGCTTCAATGAGATACATATATAACTTGTTTTATGTTAAATGTTTATTTATCTTAATTTGCACAAGAATTTGTTTACTAATTCAAGCTAATTAATTAAGATTAAAAATAAACTTGTTTAAACAAAAAAGTTTAGAAATAAACTGTACTATATATGTGGATTGACCTGTGTTAAGAGTGACAACAGGGCATTTCAGATAGGGATATAAGATTATTTACGTCAGCTATTTATTTAACGGAAGTAAAAATCACACTTTTAACGTTAGTTGTATAAACAACTGACTTACAACTGACGTTAAAAATAAATATTTTTTATTTTAAAAACACTTTTAACTTCAGTTTTATTCAACAACTGACGTTAAAAGTGTATAAGTTTCTGCAAAAACATTCATTCCTTTGACTACTCTGCTACTTACCCATTGACCTATGTTAAGAGTGACAATAGGGCATTTCAGATAGGGATATAGGATTATTTACGTCAGCTATTTATTTAACTGAAGTAAAAATCACACTTTTAACGTCAGTTGTATAAACAACTGACGTTAAAAATAAATATTTTTTTATTTTAAAAACACTTTTAACGTCAGTTTTATTCAACAACTGACGTTAAAAGTTATAAGTTTCTGCAAAAGCATTCATTCCTTTGACTACTCTGCTACTTACCCATTACTGCTGTGCTACTTACCCATGCACATTGTAACCTATAATCCTCTTTATGAGCATTAAGTTTATACCTAAACTTAAAGGTCTATTTCTTCATATTCCTTCGGGCGTTTTCTTTTCTGCACGTTTATAATATATGACTGTCAACTCCCAATGCGCCTTGGAACCTAATGCTCTTAATGATCAATTTAATTTTTTAGCAACTTACGACGCCTAGTAAGTTCATCCCCTGCTCCTATAAATAGCTTCCTTCCTTCCTTTTATTTTTCTGCTTCACAATATGGCTCTGCCATGGAGATTAACTTCATCACTCTTTCTTTCTATTCCTAGACTCAAAGATCTTTGTATGGTCAAACAACTTCTGAGGTTGTGTAAATCACATTACATGGGTGATAAGGGTGTGTAAATCACATTATGTGAGTTGCTCACATTATCATCCTTCCGGAGAATCAGCAGCTACAGTTCCAAAACCTCAGCTTTGGAACCAAGTGACTGTTCCAAGACCATTGCTAAAACAGATCGAGTGTACCCTTCACTCTGCTTTGGCTCCAAAGTGACTGTGGATTCACATGGAGCATCAAGGACTTCAAGTAAGGGAGGAGATGCATCCATTTGAGTTTCTGAGGACAGGAATGAGAAGAAAATGATGTTGAAGCAGAAACTTTTTTATATTTTAGTACTATGTTGCGGAAATTTTTTATCTTTTAATCATGTAATTGTAACTTATGAATCGCTTCAATGAGATACGATTTGATTATACATATAACTTGTTTTATGTTAAGTGTTTATTTATTTTAATTTGCACAAGAATTTGTTTACTAATTCAAGCTAATTAATTAAGATTAAAAATAAACTTTTTTTAAAAAAAAGATTAGAAATAAACTGCACTATATATGGAGCGATCTGCGTTAAGAGTGACAACAGGGAGATGACAACGAAAGAAAGATAGGAATGAGTTGATTATTTACGTCAGTTATTTATTTAACTGAAGTAAAAATCACATTTTTAACATCAGTTGTATAAACAACTGACGTTAAAAGTGTTAATAATCACATTTAACATCAGTTCATTAAACAACTGACGCAAATAGTGATTTAATATTTACAAAACTGTCACCGCCTCATTTTTACCGTCAAACATATGGTCAACTGACGTAAAACGTTCCCGTATATTACATTATTTCCACCAGTGATAAAACCGACTTTAAAAAAATGTTTGCTATAAGCTGTAACTGCATCACGCAGTTACAGCATGCAGTTACAGCAGGGAATCGTTACCGTCCTACTTCAGGTTCTATGATCCCGAAGCTTGTTCAAGAAAGTTCTTGCTTATAACCAGCGATCAAAATTTTACTGGGAGTTCTTTCAATTTTCAAATCAAGTGCCATAGGTATGCATCGTCATCTGTTATTAACCTAACCAGTATTTCATTTTGATTCCATGAACACAATGGCATCATTCTTTTATATAATTTAACTATGACATTTTTAGGACCCAAATAGACAACTATACAAAACACCAACAGAAAGCAAAAATATATGATCAAGTATTTACTACTCCCAGCTTTCATTCAATAACACCAAGTTTAGATTTTCCATATTACTATAGATTTTTATAACATCTACTTGAAAATTTTGGGGGACGAGACAAACTGCACACTAAATTCTTGGACAAATCTTGAAGTGACAACATACTCCAAAGTTCAAACTAGGTCTTAGCCAATGCACATCTACTTTAACAACTGAAAATCTGAAATCATCATTCCTCTTATACAGAAGATACTTACACATCAGAAAAGACAGAAGGGCAAACACCAAGTCTAAACTTGGAAACAATTAGATGTTAGAAGCTAGTACGTAAAACCAAAATTGAAATCTTATAAGATTTTTGTTATGAAATCACTTGTAAACAGGGGTTAAAAATTTTCAGAATTCTTTACTCCCACTTACATGTCCTTCTTGTGCATAGTAATGCGCACTAGAGCATCAGATCCCCTTGTAATTTTTCATAACATTCCTTACTTCCCCTTATATAATTCAACTTCAAACAGCCCTTATCTATATGCATACTATTAAGATATTATAATATATGCTATTGTATTAAAATCCAGTCTGTCTTTTGTCTTTAAGACCTCAAACTCTCCAATTAAGAAAAGACCTCGAATACTTTCTACTGTGATTGTTTATCCAAAATTCCTGATTTGAAACTCAAAAGTAATCCCTGGAGCCATGATAGGCAGTGTTGGGAACCAAGGAATAGAAATGGAAAAGTATAAGAAAAGAATGAATCTTTATTGAATTCTTGAACCAAAAACAGAACATCAATAGGAGATAATCTCCTCCAAGGGTTTCCCCTTCACAAAGGTTCCTGATAATTCGCTAATTTATCAAGTAATTGTACCTTTTTTGAGTGGATTTTACTCCCAATTAAATGTTTTTATTCTTGTTTTGTCCCCATTTTTAGTTAGTTGAGTCTTAGTAAGTATTTTAAGTGTCTTTTGTTATTTTTCTTGCTTTTGATGTTACTTTTAGCTTAATTTGTTTTCTTTTTCTTTTGCAATCTATTTTTGTGTTCATGTTTTGTCAATTTTAGGATTTAATAAAGGTGGAAAAGCTTGAAGAGAAGTGGAATTGATCAAGGAAATGGAGCTCACTTGAGAATGAAAGGATTTGAAAAGAGAATTTTGTGAAGAAGAGCATCAGCCAAGCTGGCGTTGAACGCCAGAAATCATGCGTTGAACGCCAGCAGGTCGTGGAAAAGCTGCTTTCTGTGCTGCTGGCGCTGAACGCCAGAAAGCCTGTGCTGAACGCTGGCTCATTTTCCTGATAGGGTATTTAAACGAATTTTTGCCATTTTGGACGGAGGAGCAGCAGCCACTCGACCGAATTGACCTAAAAGGAGTGAAGAACACCCTCTTTCAGCTGGAACACCATTTCTAATGGAGTTTGTTTTATTTTTCTTATTTATTTCATCTTTCTTAGTTGATTTCTTCATTATGTGTAGCTAAACCCCTTCTTGTTGGGGTTAGATGTTTGCTTTTCTAAACTTGGTTGTCTCTTGACTTGGTTTTAATACAAGTTCCTACTTCTTTATGAGTATTTGATTCTATGCTTAATGCTTTTCTTGGCTTGATCACCCATGGAATGATTTGTTGCTTTGATAGACAAATATTGGAGAATTGATGTTAAGGCATGCTCATGAATCAAATGTCAAGTAGTTCATGAATCTAGGAGTAGGTCTTGGGGTACTCACTACAAAAAAAAACCACTTTAGCGATCGAAGATTTTGGTTGCTAAACATGATAATTCGGTTGCTATATAGCTTGGCGACTGAATTAGCGACCGAATTAAGGGGGTAGCAGAAACCCTGGTGGCTAAATGTTTAACGACCGAACTTCATTTCGGTCGCAAATTTGCGACCGATATTTCGGTCGTAAAATTATATATTTCGGTCGCCGTATAGTTGGTCGCAGCTCACCACATTTGGTGACCGATATTCGGTCGCTATTTCGGTCGCAAATTTTGATTCTTTTTTTTTTTAATTTTCATATAACTTAATCCTACCGACAAAATATTATTTTTCAACTATTACCCCATTGATTTTTAATTTCTGATATAAACAAAATACACCAATATTTTTTTTGAATAAATAGAAAACGTAAATATGATGTACTAACGATCCATAACACCACAGTCAATATGATCAAGAAAACATATACATTAATTAACGCAAGTTTAATAATTGTTTATAAAAAAACACACCACAATCAATAAGTACTAATCAAAATATCAAAACTCATCAATCTTCCAAAGGAATGAACATGTAGAAGCGAGAACCCCCAAGGTACTTAAACTTTGCCAATGCACAAGTGGACAACAAATACAACTCCCTGATACCATTTGTATCTGTTGCAAAATATGGGCGATCCTCATGGATTACTATATTCCCATTGAACAAATTTCCGCTTTTGTCTTCAATAGTCACAACACGCGGTATTTCTTGTCCCCAACGACGGTAGAATGATCGCGGGATTGAAATCAAATCCTACCAATACACAAGAACAATTTAGTAATGATTAGTTTATGCCTTAACTATCATTACGTGAATCCGATCGTTATTCTTAAGTTGATGAGATACTGTACCTGGTTTATATGGATGACTGTCTCAAAACATTTAGTCGGATCCATTTTCTGATAAAACAATAAGGAAAACAAGTCATATGTCTAAACTTCATCAAGTGATAATAAGAAAAGATGGAAAGATCCATGTAACATACTAGCATGTTAAAATAGAACAAAGAAATGCAACTTCACATGCAACTTTACAGATTAGCAAACATAGTAGTTTTCAGGAAAGCAGATGCTTTTACGTCATTTTGAAGGATGGTCATAGAGAGGATTAGCATGGTTACTACCTTTGGATGCCAAATGGTGTTTCACAATCATTTCATCATAAGATTGAATAACTTAACTCATAAATCAATCTATCGCTTAACAACTAATGACATTAAACAAAACACATAAACCATTCACATGAACATTCTATAATCTCTCAATTAGAATACAGTACTACTATTAACAAGTAATTCCCAATTGAAATCACAGTATTACAAACAACATGTAATTAAGTTACACCCTAAGGTCCCAAAACCCAACAATCAACATTCATTAGCAACATATGCAGAATTCGTACGGTTTTTAGTCAACTTAGATGATTTTATTAAAATACCAAATGAAGTCGGATTTAGACAAACGACCCCTATATGGAAAGCTAAACAAGTCTAGTTTATAAATTTAAATTTAGTTTTGAGAAAAAGCATTCAAAAAAGTACAGTTTTAACCAACAAGCTACCGCATTCGAAAAACAAGACAGCAATTGTCCTCTAACTTTTAACAGAATTTTCTTCATCAATACTCAGTTAAAAACATCAAATTCAGTGCCTAAACTGTAGCAAATCGAGTCTAGTTTCTAACAAAATAACAATCATAAACAAAATAGTTCTACAGAAACAGTTATAAGAAAAACACTGAACCTATGTCCATACGGGTATTCAGGACAGCAACTATAACATCTCCTTGTAAGCAATATAACAAACACCTGTCAAGCAAGATCCTTTAACATATCTATTCTCACATATTGGCATATCAACACCATCACAAAATCAAAACCAAATTACAATACACATGCAAATAGAAAATCAACTAATTAGAGCATGTATCAACAACTCCTAAGCTTGGATTGCAGCATACTTCAGCAAATATATATTGAAGCATATTTCAATACAAACTTAAATAAAATATAGTAGCAAACATCCTATTGAGCTTCGCTCTCCACTAACAAGACGACACATAATTGTCAAACACATGCATAACTTCTAAATTAGCAACACACAATAAACATCCCGCCTTTTTGACAGGATCACATCCTATTGAGCTCTGCTCTCCACTAACAAACAACACATAATTGCAAATGCATGCATAAATATTAAATTATCAGCACACAATCAGCATCTTGCCTTTCAGGCAGGATACCTTCCTATTGAGCTCAGCTCTCCACTAACAAACAACAAGATATATGGTAGTGATAATAAGAAAAGATGGAAAGATCCATGTCGCATACTAGCATGTTAAAATAGAACAAAGAAATGCAACTTCATATGCAACTTTACAGATTAGCAAACATAGTAGTTTTCAGGAAAGCAGATGCTTTTACGTCGTTTTGAAGGATGGTCACAGAGAGGACTTTTCCTACTGGAAGTGCCTAGATAACCTAGTAAGGATGGTCATCAACAACTATTTCTGGAAAGCTCCATTTCCTAGTGAAACAAATGAGTAGAAAACCAGAGTTGCTTTCATAATATTGTGTACAGAGATGTTTTCTAAAATATGGAAGGTAAGATAGAAAACCACTAGAGCCAAAATATGGGAATAAAATAAATCTGCTAGAGAACATGAGGAGGACTTGCGGAAAACAAAACAAAGAGAGAAAATATGTTTATGGACTTATGACACAAGAAAAGAGAAGGAATCTCATGACACCATAATAATTTTGTAAAAAGGCAAGGGAGAAACAGGCCAAGGGTGGGTGGGAAATATACGCAACAAACCTGGCAACAGAAAGACCAAAGACCAAAGACACAACTTATTGCAACAGATAATAACCTCTAAAGAACTTGGATATCTAAGAGACTATGACTCATTCTGCGTAATGGAAAGAAAATATCAACAGCATATCATGATATCTTACAATTAAACTTTAGCATAAATGAAAAACAATAAGGACAGAGAAGAATTACTTTACTTGACCCTTTGTTTGAACTCACATACTCGCCATTTTTCTTTTATGCATTTGAGTAATATGACTAATATAATAGCAATCACTTTCTTAAATTCAAACAAAAATTAAAGCAAAAACTGATATTAGCAAACTGAAAATATAGGCAGAAAAGCAAGGGTCAAATGCATATATTAGCATTAACCCAAAAAAAATATGCATATATTAGCAATCTGATAACAGGTCTCAATTTAAACTCTGAAAATAGTTTATGAACATAAAAATCACATCAAGATAAGCTATATGAATGAGATAAAACTTAAGAAATGTCCTATAAAAAAATAAAAATTAAAAATTAAGAATGTAGTGTGAAAGCTTGAAAGGCTTCTTAATCCACTTAGGAAGAAAAGTTCAGTTATCTAACTATTCCCCAGAGAAAAACTTGGCATTACCCACAGAGAAAATTCTCAAACAACTCACGTGCATTTTTCATAATCAACTTAATTCACACAAACAACTTAACATCAAATATAATTTTAGAACAAAGAACAAACAATAGACAACATAGACAACAGAGAACTTGTGGTCAGGATTTAACCACCATTATAATTTGGCTGAAGAACAGAACCACTAAATGTAGCAGAATGAGACCAAAAACGTGAAGGAGAGACGAAACATACCAGAGAAGGAGGAGGACGGCGGCGCTGCTCTGGTGGTGCCGGCAACGGTGGCAGTCGTGCGGAGAAGGAGGGAACTGAGAGAGAGAAAAAGTTAGAAACAGAGAGAGAGAGGGCTGGAGAGAGAGAGAGAGGGCTGGAGAGAGAGAGAGAGAGGAGAGCTTACTGTGATGGTGGTGGTCGGAGGAGGGGCGACAGTCACGAACCGTGGTGGCCGGAGGAGAGAAAGAGAGATCGAGTGAGAGAGAGGAAGAGAGAAATCACGAAATGGAAGAAGAAAGGGGTTTCTGCGTTTTTAGGGATTTTAATTTTTAGCGACCGAATATTTCGGTCGCTAATTCGGTCGCAAGGGTGCCATTTCAAAATTTAAATCCATGAATTTAGTGACGCATTATTTAATCGGTCGCTAAGACGCGCTCTTTTAATTTTTTTTAACGCGCCGTTTAGCGACCGAAATAATATCGGTCGCAAATGTAAATAAAATTTAACCGCTGCAATTAATTCGGTCGTCATTTCGGTCGCTAAATGGCATAAAATTTCTGGCTTTTAAGTTCCTTTATTTAGCGACTGAAATAGCGACCGATAACCCTGCTATGCTCTATTTCGGTCGCTATTTCAGTCGCAGTACTATCTCTAATCAGGCTTTCATGTAGATCCTATAATCGGTCGTCATTTCGGTCGCCAATAGAAACCAAAAAATTCGGTCACTATTTTCGGTCGCTAAACAACATTTTTTTTGTAGTGGCTTGCAATCTTATAAGTCTTGGCTCTTTATGCAAAATCTCATGTTAATCCACCTAAGGAATCAGGGTTTAATTTGGGGTTTTAGGCTCATTCCACCTAAGGAATTAGGGTTTGAGTATTTTAGAAGGTTTGATTGTCATAAATGAATTAGGACTTGTGTTAGTAACCATTTCATTGCAATTAATGGAGGATTAGTGTAGTCTAACGCTGACAATTTTATCCATTTGTTAACCACATCTCTTTTTGCTTGTTAAGTGTTTGTTAAAATTCCTAAAAGACCAAAAACATTTTATTCTTGTTTGTTTTGTTACATGTTAAGAGCTCCATTCCTTCCAAACGATCGTCTAGATAGTAGTTCAATTTGCGAAGTGGTACTTGTCCGCGATCCCTGAGAACGATATCCGGTCTCACCACCGTATTACTTGTTTGCGACTAGGTATACTTGCCGAAATCGTCACCAGTTCCCCCTTTCACAACTAAGCATTTGCCCGGCTCTCACATACTAACAAATCTGAATGCTTTTCCCTTGCTCCCTTCACCTATTTATACGGTTGAATCATCTAACTAACCAACTGTCTCAACTAATAATATCTAACTAACTATTACATTTCTCCTTATTCCTAATTGGGCTGGGCCCTAACACAGAATTGATATACCCTCTAAAACATTACTCGGGAAAAGAAAAAATTACAGTATATGAAGATACAATCAAGAATCAACTATCAAAAGCTTGTGACTTCCAATTTTTTTAAAAAACAAAGTCAGAAATAATCATTAAACCAGAACCAATTGATGTCAATGAAATTATCAAACAAGTCAAATGGAGGACATGTTCTAAAATCTGCAAGTTTTCTAGTGCTATTGTTGGCCATGAAATTATGCATAGAGGCGAGTATCAAAGAAAGAAGAGGCTGCTGCTCTTTAATAGTATAAATAGAAAACCAGAGAGAAAGATCAATGGAGTTTTATGGATTGCATCAAATGGTAGCTACTAAAAATATGTATTCTGGTTGTAAAGAATGACTAAATTTTGCTTCACTCATACAAATATTTCTTTTATATTTTTGGCAGATATTTTGCACAAAGCTTAGCAAAATATAGATTCATATCAAGGCAAAAAAATTCATAGATATAAACAATGATAATGGAAACGATCAGCTGATCATAAATTTGTATTTTTAAATGTTTAACTAATTAAAACATTCCGTTTTATAAGCAACCACTGGCCATATGAAGTCTTAATTAACAACAAACATTTCAACCATGGATTGCCCTGACAAGATGGCAAAAAGAGATCTAAACAACAAAATATCAGCATGTGAGAATAAACACCAGATGCATACTAACAAAGGAATTGAAACATACATGTTGTCGGCTACGCCTTTGGACCTCTTCCACATGTGAAAGTTTAATCTTCAACTCTTGTATGTAAGCCTGTACATTGACATAGACATTGAATTGTTTCAATTAAAATTTCATAATTCTTTACTCCCACTTACAAGTCCTTCTTGTGCACAGTAATAAGCACCAGAGAATCCCATATGATTTTTCATAGCATACATTGCTTCCCCTTATATAATCCTAAATACTAGGGCATTTATCATATTCTCAACCTCAAAGAGCCCTTATCTATTCATTCCATTAAGATTTTATAATATATGCAATTGTATTAAAATCCAATCTGTCTTTTGTCTTTCAGAACTCAGACTCTCCAATAAAGTAAAGACCTCATACTTTCTACTATGATTGTTTGCCCAAAATTCTTCATTTGAAACTCTAAAGTATCCTTGGCGCCATGGCAGGTAAAGTATTTGTTAGAATTAGTTGGACGGTGTAGACGGTGCGGACGGTGTGGACGGTGTTCCTAGGATTTAGCTTATCATTCATTTCCTTGTAAATTGTAAATTGTATTTACTATTGAGTGTATATATATATATCAAAAGTATGATGAATAAAATAACTCAAGCATTTCACAAATCCCTTAGTCTAAAATTACTTTCAAGTCTTTCAGCATGGTATCAAGAGCAGGTTCATTTGTCATTTGAAGGTGTTTGCTTCTGGTCCAGCAAAACCCTCAAAATCCCAACTTTTGTCCTCTGTTTTTTGACCCAAACAGCCATTGTCCAAGTTCCTCCTCTGTCTGTCTAGCCGGTCAAAATCCACTTTTTGGGTTGTTTGGAAAGTGGGTCTCTTGCCTTTAGTCTCCTCTGATTTTTTTTGGTTCCTGTTTCTGGTTGTTGCTTGCCACCGTTGGTCTCTTTACAATCTCAGGTGGTAAGGCAGCCTCTCTGTCTGTTTTGGCTCGAATGAGTTGTCCTCAATGCACATATTGCAAGCGAATGGGTCACACTCATAATACTTGTTACTCTCTTCATGGGTTTCCTCAAAAATCAGTCAATGCTGAAATGTTCAAGAAAAAATTTTTCGAAGCCGAGTACCGAGAGTATCTTCAATTGAAAGCTGCCTATCAATCTCATGGGTCTACTTCCACTGGTGTTCATGACTCCACAGCCTTCATATCTCAATCCGGTAACAATCAAAATCTTTGGATAATTGATTCAAGTGCCTCTGATCATATTGCTGGTAATCGTTCTTTATTCTCCTTCATATCTTCTCCTAAATTTCCTCACTTCATTACTCTTGTGGATGGTTCTAAGGTCAGTGCCAAAGGAATCGGTCATGTTTCAGTCACTCCTTCTATAACTTTAAAATCTGTTTTGTTTATACCTGGTTGCCCTTTTAATTTGATCTCCCTTAGTCAACTTACTCGCTCTCTAAACTGCTCAGTAACTTTTGATGTTGGTTCTTTTACTATACAGGAACGTGGTACGGGTCGGATGATTGGCGTAGGACATGAATCACATGGTCTTTATTACCTCCAAGCAGCTCCTTCTATAAGTTGTACTGCAGTCGAGTATCCAAATCTTCTTCATGAACGATTGGGCCATCCAAGTTTGTCAAAATTGAAGCAAATGGTTCCGAATCTTGAAAAAATGTCATCATTGAACTGTGAGTCGTGTCAACTAGGCAAGCATGTTCGCTCTTCCTTTCCCAGCAAAGTTGAAAGCCGAGTTGATTCTCCCTTTTCAGTTATCCATTCAGATATATGGGGACCGAGTCATGTGTCTTTTAATGGTTTCTGATATTTCGTTACCTTTATTGATGAGTTCTCTCGGTGCACTTTGGTTTTCTTAATGAAAGAACGATCTGAACTTTCGTCTATTCTCACCACTTTCGTTAATGAGGTCAAAACCAAATTTGGTAAAACAATCAAAATCCTTAGAAGTGATAATGCAAAGGAATACTTTTCTTCTGCTCTTTCTTCCTTTTTGTCATCACAGGGCATTCTCCATCAATCCAGTTGTCCTCATACCCCTCAACAGAATGGCATAGTTGAAAGGAAGAATAGACATCTTGTTGAAACTGCTCGGACCTTGTTACTCCATGTGAATGTACCTGTCCGACATTGGGGTGATGCAGTTTTGACAGCATGTTATTTAATTAATCGGATGCCTTCATCCTCTCTTGATCATAAAATACCACATTCCGTTTTATTCCCTAAAGAGACACTATTTCATGTCGCTCCACGGATATTTGGATGCACTTGTTTTATTCATGACTTGTCTCCAGGTCTTGATAAGCTTGCTGCACGAGCCATCAAATATGTTTTTTTGGGATATTCCAGGTTACAGAAGGGTTACAAGTGTTACTCCCATGTGCAGAATCGTTATTTCATGTGTGTAGATGTAACGTTCTTCGAAGAAAAGTTTTACTTCTCACCATCCACAGTTGAGTCTCGGACTATTCAAGAAGTCTTTCCGATTCCTTATCTTGGTCCATCACCTTCTCCTTTGTTGGAATCAGTTTCGACTACAGAAATTCCTAATGATCCCCCACTCGAGCAATCTCAAAGGTCACCCATCGTATATCATCATCGTCCACGAGTTCTTAATACAGAATTAGAAGGCACTGAAAGACCAGCTGAATCATGTCCTACTCCAGCAGATGACCCTACTACGGACCTACCTGAAGGAAACCTTGACTTGCCCATTGCTCTTAGGAAAGGTACTCGGTCTACTCAAAATCCTCATCCTATTTATAACTTCTTAAGTTACCATCGTCTCTCTCCTTCTTATTATTCTTTTGTGTCATCTATATCTTCCGTTTCCATTCTTAAAAATGTTTGTGAGGCACTTGATCATCCAGGATGGCGACAAGCCATGATTGATGAAATGCAGGCTTTGGAGCATAATGGTACTTGGGACTTGACTCCTCTTCCTCCGGGAAAGAAACCCGTTGGCTGTCGATGGGTATATGCTATTAAAGTTAGGGCCAATGGACAGATTGATCGGCTCAAAGTCCAGCTTGTAGCCAAAGGTTACTCTCAGATATATGGACTTGATTATGGAGATACTTTCTCCCCTGTGGCCAAAATCACTTCTGTTCGAATATTTCTTGCCATGGCTGCCATCTGTCGTTGGCCATTATATCAGTTGGATATTAAAAATGCATTTCTTCATGGAGAATTAGAAGAGGAGATTTATATGGAGCAACCTCCTGGATTTGTTGCTCAGGGGGAGTCCGGTTTGGTTTGCAGGCTACGACGATCTCTCTATGGGCTGAAACAGTCTCCACGAGCTTGGTTTGGAAAATTCAGTTCAGTTATTCAAGCTTTTGGAATGAAACGTAGTGAAGCAGATCATTCAGTCTTTTATTGCTATACCTCTCCAAATAGCTGCGTTTACTTGGTGGTCTAGGTAGATGATATAGTCATCACAGGAATTGATCAGGAGAAAATTTCTCAGCTGAAGGAACATTTATGTAGCCATTTTCAGACCAAGGACTTGGGGAAATTGAAATATTTTCTTGGAATTGAAGTTGCTCAGTCAAAGAATGGGATTATCATCTCACAGAGGAAGTATGCATTAGACATACTTAAAGAAACTGGTATGTTAGATTGTCGACCAGTTGATAGTCCCATGGATCCGAATCAAAAATTGCTACCCAACCAGGGGGAGCCTTATTCTGATCCTGAAAGGTATCGGAGATTGGTTGGGAAGCTCATCTATCTCACTATTACAAGGCCAGATATTTCCTTTGCAGTGGGAGTGGTAAGTCAATTCATGCAGTCTCCTCATAATGATCACTGGGATGCAGTAATTCGAATTCTGAGATACATTAAAAAGACTCCAGGACAAGGACTACTTTATGAAGACAAAGGAAGCACTCAAATAGTTGGATTTTGCGATGCAGATTGGGCAGGATCACCCATTGATAGGCGTCCCACTTCAGGGTATTGTGTGTCTATTGGAAGAAATCTTGTCTCGTGGAAGAGTAAGAAACAAAATGTTGTTGCAAGGTCTAGCGCAGAGGCTGAATATAGAGCTATGGCTGTAGCCATGTGTGAGCTCATTTGGATTAAACAACTTCTTGAAGAATTGAAGTTTGGAGATACTCAACAAATGAAGTTATGTTGTGATAACCAGGCAGCTCTCCATATAGCTTCCAATCCAGTATTCCATGAGAGAACTAAACATATTGAGATCGATTGCCATTTTAACTGAGAAAAAGTTATTTCTAAAGAAGTCGTCACCGAATCTGTTAGCTCTAATGATCAACTGACAGACGTCTTTACAAAATCTCTAAGAGGACCGAGAATTCAGAATATTTGTTCCAAGCTTGGAGCATTTGATTTGTATGCTCCAGCTTGAGGGGGAGTGTTAGAATTAGTTGGACGGTGTTGGATGGTGTGGATGGTGTGGACGGTGCGGACGGTGTGGACGGTGTTCCTAGGATTTAACTTATCATTCATTTCCTTGTAAATTGTAAATTGTATTTACTATTGAGTGTATATATATATATCAAAAGTATGATGAATAAAATAACTCAAGCATTTCACAAATCCCTTAGTCTAAAATTACTTTCAAGTCTTTCAATAGTATTAATATACCCTCTAAAACATTGCTCAGGAAAAAAAAATAGCGTCTATTGTCTGAGGGTAAAGCCATTCTTATAACTGCGGTTGGTGTTGGCTCTATTGGAGGTGACTACAAGACCTCAAGACATGACTACAAGTAGTTGAATTTTCTGTATGATACTGAAGTGCAGCCTTTGTAACAGACCCAAAATTTTCCAACTCCTTACTCTTTTGTGCCCTTCACCGAAATATTGGATCTCAATTTTAATGCATGTTACTTGGTTGGTATGCTTTTTTTTAGCAATGTGCTTGCTATTTCATTTATTAATTTTCAGTGATGTACTTTCCACATTATTTCTTCAATTTTACTTCTCAATGTGATGTTTTTAGACGTAATCGGTCTACTTACTGGTGTTGGCTTCGAAAAGGAATATTTAAAGGATGGGAAAAAATCCACATTGAAGGTTACCGAATTGGACAATGATGGGTTAGTTCTTACTCATCTAAATTATTTTTCCCTATTTTGTGGTTTCGTTTCTTACTATATGTCTTTTAACGTGTAATTTATTTAAGCAGCAATAAAATTGAATGTGCTCTCTTTGGGCAATTTTCTTGATGAGTTCAATAACTTTATTGGTGCTGGTGGTGGAGTCAATTCTGTTGCCAAAGTCAGGACATACAAAGGTTTGTTGTATATTTTGGCTTTTTCATGCAGAATAGTTTACATCTTTTAGAATCATGTATTTGATATATTCTGTTCTCAGGTGTAAATGGTATTCAAACTACTATGTATTCAATGAAGCTGCTTTTCGATCTAGAGATACCAGAGGTTGTAGATCTAAAACTAAGGTTTTTTATTCAACATTCATAATTCAAAAATTGTTAATCAACTTTATGATGAAGATTTAAACTAATAGCTTTTGTTCCTTTTTTCCTTCCTAGAATGGTTGACACTATTCAATCTGGTTCTCAAGTCCTCAGCCAAATAACTAAATCTCCAAAAATGAATGTTGAGCAAGAACTATTGAATGTGTCTGATAAAAAGAATATTCAAGAGATCAATGACTGCCTAGAGGTCCATAACTTCGTATCGCTATTTCCTATATTTAACCCTCTATTTTTCAACCCAACTTATTTCATGTATAATCTTTTTTTTTTTTGTTGCTATTTCAGCATCGTTTTTCTGTTGTGTTTGCCACTATTAAACATTTGAATGAGGCTGAAATTTGGTGGTATATGGCATGCAAATGTGGCAAATCTGTTGAGAAAGAAGAATCAGACGAATCAAAGTTTTACTGTGAAAACTGTAATCGTCATGTCACTGATGTTGGAGAGAAGTAAAAATTCCTCTAAATTTTATCCCTTACCGTGTCTATGTTTTTTGATTTTTTTATATATGCATCTAAATTCGATGAATAAATAATACAGATACCGAATAAAGGTTAGAGTCGTTGATGGGTCTGATTCTGCTACCTTTACAATCTTTGACCCCGTGATGCCACATATCTCTTAGGCAAGGTGTGACACCCTAACTCGGTTCATCACATTTTTACCCGTTTACGGAAATAAAACTTAATTTGCTGGTTACTTTCGGAAAATATTGTTTTCTCAACGTTCTTCTTTTCAAAATATGGTGATAAATTTTTTTTTCTTTTAATCCTCAAGACACAACAACGAAATCAAACCACACTTAAATACATATTGTATATAAGTTATACAACTATACCGCCTCATATGTTTTCACACCTAGGTCCTTACCAGTTTAATTTATTCTTAAAACATAATATAATACAATAGGGCCTAAGCTGGTCGTAACTAACTGACACTACCACCCATAGAAGCAGCAACAACATGCCCCGAACTAAACAACCTCCTTCTTCTTGTAGAGGTCATACCCTTTGTGCGACTCTGATATGTTTGTAAGGGTGAGATGCCAATATATGGATTTAAAACGATAACTAAATGCTCGCACAAAAGAATACACATACACATATACATAAACATCTCAATTATAGCATACAGTTTATCAGTGGGTTTCACACCCCAAACATCAACATTGGAAAACTATGCCTGAATACAGGCCCCCAACCAGAATACAGGCCCCCAGCCAGAATACAGGGCCACACGCCGAGAATACGTAATACGGGCTGCGGCCAGAATACAGCCCACAGGCCCGGCCCGGACTACGAATCACGGCCCGCAGCCAGAATACAGGCACGTCTGCCAAATGCATGCAAAAACACTCTATTCTTTACACTTTTCTGTTTGTTCGATCTTTCTTTGTCGAAGCTCAAAATGGCTTAAGACTCACACAGTTTTAACATCTTTAAAACTTTCATTAAAACACAGGACCTCACAGTCCGAGTGCTCAATCACAACACCTCTCGACCGATGCACCAGTCAGAGGTTCGTGGTAATAGAAAACATTTTCAAATGTTTCAATACGGTATACACCACGTATACGGTATAGGACCTCAAAGTCCAAATGACCCCGAGTCCATCACAACACAACCTTAGCACCCGACGTCCTCGTTACATTAAGTTCCACACCACTTTCAACACGTTGAATTAATTTTTGGTTTTCAGAAATTCTTTTCAAATTGGAAATTCATTAATAAAATCTTCACATAATAAAACTTAGTTTTTCACAAACCAATGAGTCACTTGAGGATTTAACTTCTTCAAAATAGGCACTGCCGTTTCAAAATACTTGCCGTCTACACTTTTCCAAATTTGCCGTCAAATATTATTTTTAAGGCTTTTTAAGCAAAAATTAACTTTTTCCACTTAATTAATTTTCTAAAATCATAATTAACTTATTTTCACCAATTAATTTCATAAAAGAATATTTGGTAATATTCCGGAATTTCTTACGTAAAAATTAACAGTGTAAAAATATTTTCGCTGTTTCGCTCTCATTGTGACTCATAAATTACTTTTACACTAACAAATCATTAAAATAATAATATTTCTAAAAACTCATTATTTTTCCAAAATAATATTTCCCATAAAACATTGAATACAATTTACACGGCTTATTAAAGCTTTTATCTGATTAATCGTTGTGCACTGACCACTGTCAGGCTTCTCAAACAACACTCACAAATAACATTCAACAACAATTATCAAGATTATATCCCCAGGCAGATCATGCATCATAGCAATATAATATACAACTGCAGATAATTAAATAAATTAAAAGCAGATCAAACACCGATACACAGATAAACAACACAACGTAAACAACATAAACAAATAACCACAACCACATATAAATCATATAAACCACACTACAGACAAATAGTTATTGAGAAAAATCCCCCAGGTAAGCTCCCCTTACCTCTTGAAGAACTTAGCTTCCGATTCAAAACTTTGTCGTGAATCTGGGAACCGTCAACGTACGTACACGATAATCTAGTTTATCCTTCATCAAACATAACACTCAATCAACAAACTAACAACTAAATCAAGCCTAAAATCCTACATGTTGGTTTCGGCCAAGTGCTGAGTTTTGGGGTTAGAAATCTCTAAAATTTCTAATCATGATTAAGTCATGGATTAATGATCCTTGATTAACCTAAATCATAGATTAGTGACTAAACAACTAAGTTTCAAACTCAAAACTTCCTAACTCTTTTATACAAGGATTAGGCCTCAATATGATCATAAGGCTAGGGTTCTTAGTTTAATAAACCAACTTGGATTTATTAAGCATACATACTAATAACTTGATTAACAAGATTATTAATGAAAACTATGAACAAAACTCAACAAATCTAACCCACTTAGGGTTCGGCCAACTTAGACATTTTTGAGTAAAGATTTTCACTTTAAGAAACTAACATGAATTAGAGTGTGAAGACATACATGCCATATAGAATACATGATCATACATGACTACACATGAACAAAACTCTACCAACCCTAATTTGCTAGATTCGGCCAAGGCTAGATTTTTAGGAAAGAAATTTTTGATTACATCATGCTCTTGGATTTAGATAATATCAAGAAGATAGAAAGTAGTTTCATCATCATGTGACTTTTCTAGAATTTATTATGATTTTTCAAAGTTCTAGGGTTAGAAACTTTAAAGTGATGAACAACTATGATATAAGCCTTGAATCAAGAAACTTGATAAAGAACATAGGCATGATTAAGAAAGAAGATTTAGATTTACCTCTTGAAGATCAAAGACTAAGGAAATCCAAGAAACTTGCTTCACAAATCTATCACTAAAGAACTTATGAACTTAGGGTTTTGAACAAAAAGGCATTAGAAACTAAGTGAAAAGTGAGAGTATGGTATTTATAGAGATAGTGGTGCCATCTTGGGAAGGATCTAGATGATTATGAGTTGTCTTGCTAAAAGGATTCAAATGCAAATACTTCCTAGGGACCATTTTGCAAAGATTCCAAAAGTTCAAGGACTAGTTTGCAATTTGCTAATAAATTGTCATGATGACCTTTTTATCACATTTAATGTGAACTTATCTTGACTTTTTTGGCGGAATTTATGTGTCATAGATATTTTAAGAAAATTCAAGAATGTTGAAGAGAAATCAAGAATGATGTAGAAAAATGTGGAAAGTTGTGGAACATTCTAGAAAATCTTGATTCATCCAACAAAAAATGAGGGCAGCCTTCACTCATTCATGTGCTTGCTCCTGGGCTTAGTAACTTTGGGATTGGATTCATTTTTGTGGGCCCCACTTGAAGATTTAAGCATTAAGCTTGACATAGGAAACTTATATAGTTTCAAATAGGCTTTATGGAATCAATCCATGAACTAGGAAATTTTGGGATTCAAAGCCACTTCAATTTAAGATTGGGAACAAGGATTCTAGCCCAATCCACTTGAAAAAACTTAGAAACTAATTTAGGGACAAAAGGGTAATTTACAGAATGTTCAGGGACTTAAGCGTAAAATTCACAAATTTTCTATTTAACCCCGAAAAACCTTCTAAACTTAAAAATATGATTCATCCCCTTGAATCATTTCAAAATCCTAAGATAAACCCTCTATCGGCTCTTAGAAACTCCGAAATCCCTTCTGTCGTCTACCCCGATTACGTCTTCCGCCCGAAAAACGTAAATTATTTTTATTTCTTTCTGAAAAAATTATAAAAATATAGAGTTGTAGAGAATAAAATACTAAACTTAAGTCTTTCATTCAGTAATTAAAATTAGGTCTTTTGAGCAGTATTATTATACTGTCAATGGAATTCGCGGGCCGGGTTTCGCCCATCGTTTCAAACCTAAATTTTATTCGTAGCTTCCTACATTCAAGTAGGATTGAGTGGTAAACCCCGTTTATTTAAAATAATTTTCTAAGTCTTAGATAAAAATATAAACATAATTATATAAATTTCTGATATTAGAAAACAACAAAAAGTCGGGGTGTTACACAAGGAATGTCCAGATTTGGTACAACTTTACATAAAGGTTGATGTCATAAAAACTAAAAAACATACATCCTAGCTTACTTCAATATAAATCTATTATCATATTACTAATATTGATACTAATACTAACTATATTAATTATAAATTGACCAGCCATCTGGTGCTTGCAGCTTTCCTGAAGAGATTCGTAACCTGCTCAACAAGGATTTGTTATTCAAGGTTGAGGTCAAAAATGTATCTAGCTCTCGGTTTCCGAATTCTTACAGAGTTAGGAGGCTAACTGATGATCCGATCATCATTCATAAATTCAAAGAATTGAAACCGATTTCTTTGAGATCTTTTTTCCTTTCTATTTAGCCTTTAAATATTTTTTTATTGATATTTGCTTATATATTTGACAACTTGCTATTTTCTTTTGTTTTTAGTTTGATAATGAAGATACGTCCATTATTGGTGTTGATCTTATGACTCAGTTTGGCGATGTTGGGGTGGGAACTGAAACTCCGTCAAAGAGGATATCGGATGTTGACCTTGAAGATTTGTCAGCTTCAGCAAGCAGTACCACCAACAAAGTATTGAAGAGAATCAAGCAAGGAAGGAATGACTTAAGCAAAGATGTTTCATCTCAGTAGTGTCGCATGCTATATTTTATTTTAATTTTAAACATTTTTTAAAGTTATGTTTCATCTTTCAATGTTTACTTATGTTTAGTCTTTTGGGATTATGTAATGTTGGTTTTATCGTTTTCAATATATTTGGAACCCTCAAATTGATAATATTTATTGTTTGTTATTTGTATTACTACTCTTTAAAATTTGGAATATCAAATTTTAAACTGTTCTTAGGACATTTTCACTTATATAATTCAAAATCATTTTCTTAAATACTCATCAAGTTTTAAAATGTTTTCAAGACATTTTCTTAATTTCTCATTAACTACTCATATAATTCAAAAACAAATTTTGTATGTTGCTGTTATTTTCTCTTTTATTTTAAAGAGTTTTGAATTTCTAATTTTAATTAGTTTAAATTAATCTGGTGAAATAACTTCTCATATAATCTTTTAATCCAATCTTTTATTTTAATTTTGAATTTTTTTAATTACTCAAATAATTCAAATAAAAATTTTGTAGATTCCCATTCTATTTTCTTTTATTTTAAAGAGTTACAAAGTTCTAAATCATCCTTTTATTTTATTTTATTTATAAATTTCGACATTTCAGGTCTTAAGATGTTAGTATATACTAATTGTTCATTATTTACTCATATACTAATTGCTTCTCATATATTATTCTAACTCATTTTTTTTATTTCTTTAAAAATTTTAAATTTTGATTTTCAAGTTTTTAAAAGTTAATATATACTGATTGCTCATTAATTAATCATATTAATGTATGTTATCAATGCTATCAAATCAAAACCAATTTTGATTGATTTTAAATATCATATTAATTTGTTTTTATTTTGATTGATTTTCAATATCTATTTTGAGGGTTAATAGTATATACTTGATTCTCATTCAATTTTCTTTTATTTTAAATATTTTTGAATTTCAAAATTTAATTTGTTTAAATGAATCTGGTGAAATAGCTTCTCATATAATATTTTGATCCAATTTTTCATTAATTTTATTGAAATTTCAAAATAATTTTTTTTAATTAATCAAATAATTCAAATAAAATTTTGTTGATTCTCATTCTATTCTCTTTAATTTTAAAGAGTTTCAAAGTTCAAACTTTTATTTGTTTAGATTATTCTGGTGCAATAGCTTCTTATATAATATTTTAATCCAAGCTTTTATTTTAATTTTATTTAACTTTCGTAATAATTTTTTTTAATTACTCAAATAATTCAAATAAAAATTTTGTAGATTCTCATTCTATTCTTTTTAATTCTAAGGAGTTTCAAAGTAAAAGATTTTTATTTATTTAGATTATTCTGGGGCAATAACTTCTCATATACTATTATAACTCTTTTTTTTTTTGTTAAAATCTAACTCATCCTTTTAATTTATTTTATTTCTTAATTTCGATTTTCAAGTCTTAAAATGTTAGTAGATATACTAATTGCTCATTATTTACTCATATTAATGTATGCTATCAATGCTATCATTTTTTGAAATCAATTTTCAATATCACATTAATCTGAATTTATTTTGACTGATTTTCAATATCAATTTTTATTTCTATGCTTTTATTAGTATATATGTACTAGATTCTCATTATTCTCTTTTATTTTGAAGAGTTTCAAATTTCAAATTTTTGTTGGTTTAAATTATTCTTGTGCAATACCTTCTCAGTTTCAAATTTCAAATTTTTTTATTTAAATTATTTTGGTGCAATAGCTTCTCATATAATATTATAACACATTCTTTTATTTTATTTTATTTTAAAAATTTCGAATTTCAAATTTTAAAATTTTATGAAGACAATTTCTTAATCGCTCCTTAATTACTCATAGTATATTAATTCATATTTATGTATTAATTAGCTCAATCAATTCATATTTGTATATCAACATGTGTTTATTAATATTTATTCATATTTATTATATATCATATCATATTATTTTAATAAGAAATGATATCATATATCAGTATATACTACGAAATCAGTAACAATTAAGGCAATTAAATGGTTTGATTAAAAAAAAGTCAATTAAAATATGTTAATAATGTATTAATGTAATAATTATTATATAAGATGAAAAATATAATAAAATATGAGATAAAATATGAAATATGAATATGATACGATACAATTTGATTCGTATATGTAACATCCTAAAAATTCAAATATAATTATTTTAATAAAAAAAGGGTAGTATAAGAGTTTATTATAATTGTTTTCTTTATAATAAAAAAACCAGTGGGTTCCACAATAATGTAAAATTGATTTAAAATAAAATAAAATAAAAATAAGGATAAGAACCTACCATTGACTAAATTATTGCGGCAATAATGATAGGAAACATAAGAATATCAAGGTCCATGCCGTGTTACCCATTATAAATAGATAGTTTGAGTGTTTTAAGCCCAATTTCGCATTATATGACTAGATACCTAACTTCAGACGGATATTTCGTAACCAAAGAGAACTTGTTTGAATTCGAGATCTGCATAAGAAATATAGCCCTATCTCTTAGCTTTCCATAGAGCAGCTAGGGATGTTACATTTTTGGTATCAGAGCAGTTTGATTCTAAATCGGACTGTGGCATTGGGGCTTTTGTAAAACAAAACTTGGGCGCATAGGATGCTTGTTAGAGTTATGAATGCTGCATGCTATTCTTTGGGATATTGGACCTGATCAACCCAGTATTTCATTGGTAGTGAGCAGATTTATGGCGATTAATAGGCGAGGGACGAACGTTGCACTTGCACCAGCTTTGGATTGTATAGCCAGAGTTATGCAAGTGCAGGCGGAGACTCTCCGTCAACTGAATGGGAATGGGGGCCAATCACTAATGGAGTGGTGGCAACCTAGGATCCTTAGCACGTGGGACTTTCCGAATTCAAGAAGAACAACCCGCCATCATTCCAAGGCAGCTTAGATCCGAAGGGGGCTGAATTTCTTCAACTCGTACAGGAGAAAAGTTACTCTATTGTTTGATTCAGGAGCAACACATTCTTTTATATATCCTTCATGTGTGAAATTTGGAGTTACCTATCTTTCTTTTGTCCTTTGATCCACGTGTTTCTACTTCTATGGGGGATAATATTATTTCTTCTAGTTCTTGTTTAAATTGTTTTCTTGTGCATCGGGACGGCCTTATGTCTTCGATCTTATTTGTTATCTATGTCTGGGTTAGATGCTATTCTTGGTAAGGAGTGATTGTCTTTTAGACATGTTGTCATAAAGTACTCTAATAGAACTATTTTTATTTTTGATATCTCTTCACAACCAATGTCTATCGATTTTTCTTCGGTGTCAACCCTTATTGTATTGATTGTTTCTTCTAATAAGTGCTTAGTTGAGGAAACTCAAGGATCAATACATACTCTAGTTTTCTGGTAAGGTGGAGATTTATAGTGACGTGACAGTAATACTTATAACATGTGAGTAAAACACTTTCTTAAAACCTTAATGGAATGAATTATTGAAGGATGTGATCTCTTAATTTGTTTTGATTTTTTTAATGTAGGAATTGAGGTTTTCACATGTATATTTGTCTAATATGAAGAATCGAGGTTTTGAGATTCTTGATTCTTGATTTGGTATTCTTAAAATGTTTTAATGTTATTTGATGAATTAATTTGATAATCTTTTAATTTTTTTTTAAGATTCTTTTAATTGTGGTTTTGTTTCTTTGTTGTGGTGTATATGTGGCTCCTTAACTTTATTTTCGTACAAAATGTGCAGTCCTATCTCATTTGTGTTTACGCTACTTGAGTTAACTTTTTCTTTTTGTTTGATGGCAAAATCGCAAATCTCACTTGAATTGACTTTTCTATTTCATATTTAGAAGCATTGCTTCACTTTGTCAAGTTACTAACGTTTGAATTAGTTTCACTTTGCCAAATTCAAATTAGGGCTTTTTGACCAAACTGGGTTTCTTTTAGAAACTATATACCAGTGTAGGGTTATTCTGAAACTATTTACCAATGGGGGATCGTTTGGGACACGTGACATTTTTTTTTCCAATCTGACAAGTCAAAGGCGCCACTGCAGATGGCGCCTTTAAAGGCGCCACTGCAGTTGGCGCCTACTCTATTTTTATAATAAAATAAAATAAAAAGTAGAGGCGCCACTGCAGATGGCGCCTTTAAAGGCGCCACTGCAGTTGGCGCCTCTCACCGGTGCCCCAAAAAAAAAATTGCCCAACACTGACACGTCCCACCCCCCCACCCCCATGCCATATCCATCAGAAGGCTGCCCCCCCTCCAAAAAAACAAGACGTTCCAGTAGCAGCTCCCCCTAAAAAATACGAAGAGCAGCTCCCTCTCCCTTTAGTTTCTTCTTTATATATAGATCTTAGTAAGAAATTTTATTTACTACTTGTGATATTATTTGTTACCTGTTATTAAGGTATTTTTTTATTATCTGTTGTTTTAAATAGATACTTTATCATTAATGTAATCTGTACTCCCTATACTTATAATATACTTTTTTTGTAGCGGTGTTCCTTTAAAATTGCATGTGACATTGTTTTAATTCTTATAAGATAATTTTTTTTTTACTACTGTAATAACTGATGAATATTTATTGGTGAAAATTGTTATCGCATGTGACTTTATTTTAATTCTTATAAGGTAAATTATTTTTTTACTACTGTAATAATTGATGAATATTTATTGGTATAAATTGTTAAAAATTTATTGCCTCGTGTAATATTATTTGATACTTTCTTTTAATTATTAAGTTTATTTTTTTATTATAATATAACAGTAATATTACTTTTATTAGTATCGGTATTTATTATTAGTAATTGGTAATTAATTTTATTTTGTAATATTATTATTATTAGTGATATTATTGTGTTATATTAATGTTATTTTTAAGTTTACATATTTAATATTAAATATGATGTTAATATTATTAATACCATTATTTGTATTTGTTGTTGTGTATTTTTAATATTGTTATTATTAGAACTTGTAAATTTATGGGGTAATTTTTATATATTTGATATTATTGTAGGGCAGACGTCATGAGCCAAGTTGCAGTATTGGTATACTCGAACGGGAGAATCTTCGATGGACCAGAAGGAATTACATTTGAAGGGGACCAAGAAATTATGCAAATAAAACATTGCATCCGGTACGAGCGTTTGAGGGCAAAGATTCACTCGAAGCTGAGGTTGCAACCAAATCAATCAGTTTCAAAAATTGTGACAAGATATATGATATGTGGCAACCCGACGAAATATATTCTTGTTGAAATTGCTGATGATCGAGATGTGGAGTGCATGCTGAATGGTTTAATCCAAAATCCCTGGATGTCGACACTTGAGTTGTACGTTGATGTTAATGTTGCGGGCACTTCCACATTCCCTTTGTCGTCATTGGGTAGTAATTTCGAGCAGCGAAATATGCCGCTAAACCTTGGGTCAAATGCAGATGACGAAGATGAAGATTGGGCAAGCGAGATGGAGGATGAGTCATATGAAGATGATGATGAAGATGATATACCAACATCAGGTTCATCGGACACCGAGGAGGAGGTTGAACAGGGTTCCAACATAGTTTTGTCTGCATTAGCGTCACCTGGAATTATTGCAGCCCCGGTTTCATCGATGGCTCCTGGTGGTTTTGTTCAGCATCAAGCTGGTTGGTTTCCTCCAACAATTAATAATTTTATTCCGACATCATTATTATCAATTTTTATTTGTATAAATATTATTAATTTTACTCTAATAGGAAATTTATTCATTTTTACTCACTTATAGGTCAATCACATGGTGCATTTTTCAACTCATCCCCCCATTATGATTATATAAACTGGGAACATCCTGATCAGGAGATAGAATTTGAAGGCGTAGATGTTCCGGGATCGTGGAAAGTGGGTCAGGAATTGTATGTTGGCTTGCGATTTGATACTAAACAGGCGGTTCAAATGGTTGTTAAACATTATTCCATGAACTTTCATCAGGATTTCAAAGTTGTTGAATCTAAATCAACCAAGTATTATGTCCAGTGTTCAAATCATTTGACAGGATGCCCATGGAGGCTGAGGGCTATCTTGTCGAAAAATTCACTAAAGTGGGAGGTTACAAAGTGGGGTGGTCAACATAATTGTGTGAACCGGATGTTGTCGCAAGACCACACAAAGCTGGATTCTAACTTCGTATGCTTGTGCATACTAGGTACGATGATTACTAGTATGATAATTGTTTTTATTGTTAATTCCAAGTGTAATCTAACTTTATATTTAAATCGACTTCCTAGGTATGGTCCGAGAAGCGCCATCGGTGACTATCGCTTTGATACGCGAAAGAATTCTAAGTACTTACGGGTACAAGATATCTTACAGAAAAGCATGGAAAGCCAAACAAAAGGTCATAGTGAATGTATTTGGAGATTGGGATGAATCATATGCCATGCTACCTAGATGGTTACAACATATGCAATTGTTTTCACAAGATTCATTTTACAAGATCGAGACCAACCTATATGTGGTGGGCAATCGTGTGAACAACCAATATCGCACGTTTCATCGTGTTTTCTGGACGTTTAGACAATGTTGTGATGCATTTAATCACTGCAAACCAATAATACAGGTTGATGGCACATTTCTGTATGGTAAGTATCGTGGCACACTATTGATTGCCACATCACAGGATGGAAACAATCATTTACTGTCGCTTGCTTTTGCTATTGTGGAAGGAGAAACTTTAGATGCGTGGTCTTGGTTTTTGGGATTAATCCGGGAACATGTTACCAATAAGACCGGTATATGTCTGATCTCCGATCGGCACCAAAGCATTAAATCAACCGTTTTGAATCCTCACCTAGGTTGACAGCCTCCAAATGCTTATCATGTATACTGTATTCGACATATTGCCAGTAATTTCAACCAGAGATTCAAGAATAAAAAGTTGAAGGAGGAACTGATGACTCTAGGCATGTCTTTTTCAAATTACATAATTTTTTTATTTATGTTTTCTTTAATAAAATGGTGACCTAAATAAGTTAACGTTTTTGTATAGGGTACACCGCATGCAAGATAAACTTCAATCGGAAGCTTGAGAAATTCCGTGAAACCAGTCCTGAAATACAAAGGTGGATTGATGGCATTAGGAAGGAGAAATGGTCACTGGCTTATGATGATGGTGGTTGTCGATTTGGACACATGACAACCAATTTGTCGGAATGCGTGAATAAAATTTTAAAGGGTGCTAGGAATCTGCCAATCACCGCTTTGGTTAAGTGTTCATATGGCAGGATCGTCGAGTATTTTGTTCAGCGGGGTGCGGAAGCAAGAGGCAAGCTTAGTTCTGGTCACCGATATTCTGACAAGGCAATGAAGAAGCTCTTGAAACATCAAGAAGATATACCCGAGATACAACAGTCTTGGACCTTAGTTCCGGATGTGTCGATGCTACGCCCGAAAGGGAGACCCAAGTCAACCCGCATTCGTAATGAGATGGACTGGGTAGAGTCACAACCGACCCAGCGCTGTGGATTGTGTAGGTCTCAGGGTCATAACCGGCGCCACTGCCCTCAACGAGCTGGAGGATCAGGAAGTGGAGGAGTTGGTATGGAAGAAAATATTTAGCTTACACCCTTTTATGTATGCTTTCCAATGCTTTGTTTTGCCATAGTCAAATGTTACGACATATAATTTGTATGTTTTGTTATAATAATAAATGGCTGTAATTTAAAGACGAAACAAAAACATAACGAAACAAAATATCAAGTTACTCCACTAAATACAAAATTGGTATAAATGTCCGTTAGGTACAAAATATCAATTAGATAATATTCTACATAATTACAATGCAGCTGTAAGGCGACTACTGAGCGTGATCACCATCATGCTGAAAGGGAGACAAGATGCACTGTCGTTGTTTATCCCGAGCCTCATGACGTGGATTTCTTCTGACATTGGGCTCAACTTGAATTGGCTGTTCACTTGCTGAGCTAGAGTCTAAAACTGCGGAGAAGTCGACGTTCAAGTCAATACCCACACCAACGTATCCAGGAGAGTATATTGGGGTGTTTTGTATTTGCTCAATCATGGGATTGGGTGCTCCTGGTGTGTTAGCAGTCGGGTGATATGCGGGTGGTGTGAAGGACAAATTGGGTGAATTTGGATCAATAGGGGAATGAGTATGCATGGACGATGAGGAATGGGCAGGCATGGATGATGGTCCTGCCATGTCAGTATGAAAATACGTTGGAGCGGGTTCCTGTGAAAAGTCATGACCCTGGGTGGCCGCATAATAATATCCTTCTCCACGTGCCGGCATAGGCGGTGTGTAGAAATTATGTTGTTCCAGACGCTGTCTTCTCCTACCTAGAGACTGACCCTCCACTATTGTTGCTGGCACACGTGCGAACGGAGGAAGCGGTTCCACGGCTTGTGTGAGAGGTACAGCTGAGATAGTAGGTATAGTGATGCTATCCGCCTCGTCCGATGCTGCCATAATAGCCGCAAGATCTTGATTAAGTTCAACTAACGTGAACTCTGGTTGACCCTCGGGAGTACTTAAGTAGTACAATCGCTCCATCCCATCAGCCTACAATAAGGTTAATAACTATTAACAATAATTTATCAAACTATAATTCAACCAAAAAAACAATATGCTGGGAAACCATAACGTTACCGAAAATCCTCTGAGTGCGCCTTCCCTGGCAACCCATCGTCGTGTCCTACGCAAGTGCCACCGTATATACTCTGATTGCTTATTTAGGAGACCAGTCTGTGGTTGATTATGACAAATTACCTTCATGTGTCTCTCATTCCATAAACTAATGTCATCATCCAACATGAGTGGCCAATTCTCAGAATGTTTGCCCCTAAGTGACAGATCATGGCGATTTTCTGGTTGGGCAGGTTCTATGGGTATATGTTGTTGCATGCCGAATTGACGCATCACACGATCTGGTTGAACCCACTCGACAATGTTGAAGCATATCAAAGGAAGAAAAACCCTCCATAAGTACATGGCTTCTAGACAGACCATGGGTAGGGTTGGCATCATCATGTCGTCGTAGGGACACCAGGTTATCTACCAACATGGAACAAATTATAGCAATTAAATTCATAAGATATAAACAACATAAATAATACAAAACATTCCTAATTTTTTTTTAAATTGAAAATTTATACTTACATTGCGATGCTTCATTTTGTCCAATCGGTCACGATAATACGTCAGGTGGTGCATCTGCCTGTTATAAGTAACCCCTGAACGCCGCCTATCATTGTTTTAAAAAAGGATTATCAGATCAAGTATATGCTACAAACAATGAGGGCATTACGAATTTTACATGCTACTTACCGTGTACCGTATGGTGTACCGAAATCTCGTTGGTCAATCACGAGCTGCGGAGCAATGGAAGGCATCCTTTCCCATGCCCATATTTGAACCAACGACATGAACCCGCAAATCTCCTTCTTTTAATAATTCATAGACTTGCACAACTCTCGATATATACAAGTAACCCAATACAGCCGAACCCACCAGCGATACTGACCTGCTACTTCAAAATTCTCCAATAGTGGAAGATATCTCAGTGATACAAATGAACCGGAGTGATCAGGGAGCAATATGTTCCCTATCAACCTGAGTATGTACGCTCGTGTATATATGATAAGCCTCTGGCTTATCTAGTTTTATAACTAGATGGACTGTGGTTTCTGTGCTAATTATTCGAGTTCAATCTCGTTTTCGCCCAAATTTGGCCTTGTTTTGTTCCTAAGTGGACTTTGACTCGTTCTAGGCATTTTTAGTAGTTTTTAGTCTATTTTGAATAGAATTACGCTTTTTGTTTCTTTTTATTGTTTCAGGTTAGAAGTGAGGCTCCGAGAGTCAAGGAAAGTCAAGAAACAGTGGAAATTTCCATTCTGAAGATACTCGCTCCGCGAGTGGATGCTCGCCTCGCGAGCCTGAAGATCAGCAAAACAGCAACAGTCATCAATTCTGGCTCGCCTCGTGAGAGGATTCTCGCCTCGCGAGAGTCTGAAGACCCTGGAAGACAGAGACCATCACGGCCTAGCCGTGATGAAGGTCACGGCTGTGACAGATTAAGGTTTGAAGACTTGCCCCGCGAATACACTCTCGCCTCGCGAGAATCCAAATTGAAAGCGCGCCAAAACTAATGTTCGCCTCGCGAAAGCTTTCTCGCCCCGCGAGCGGCCGAGAACCAGAATCCCTATTTATAGGCTGTTTCAGATCAGAATTGGAGGGATCCGAATCCTAGTTTTAGCCACTGTTATAGATCAGTTTTGTTACGAGTTCTTGTTACTCTGGAGCTGCGTCTCCCTTCTTCTTTTTCTTATTTTGGTATGGTGATTATGTCGGATTGTTTGTGTGTCGTCACGGGCATGAGGAACTAATCCCCTTGTCTAGGGAATCAATGAAGCCACCCATGGCGGTATAGTGTTCATGTGATGTATGTTTTTCTCCCATTTTCTCAATTGATGTTTTCCAATTCTGATTTGATTGTGTTGATCATATGCATGCGTGATTGACTTGTTAATGTTGATGAGGCTTAGTCAGCAATTCGCGTTTAGAACTTGAATTGGGATCACTAATTGAATATTGCACAAGAGTGAGTAGGAGATTGGTGCAACCTATAGGGAACAAGAATTAATAGAGTTTGATGATTAGGGTTATGAGACCTAGTAAGTAATTAATCCAATCATCGAATACGTCCTATTGAGCACGACAGTGGATATAGGAGAATTTGGGGGTCCCGGTTGACATTGTAATTGAACTTAGGGAGGAATTCATCATCACTTGGGTACTATGCATGATTGGGTAGGTGGATTTGAGACCCTAGATATTTTAATTTCATATTTTAATACCTTAGCTTTATTTGATTTGTTATTTGAATTGCGATATTAATCTCTCTCTCTCAACCACTTTCCTCTCTTGACTAAACGTATCTAATTTCCTGCGGATTAGTTGAATTGGTAGCCCAATCCTTGTGTTCGACCTCGGTAAATTCTTACCGTGTTATTTTATTACTTGTGACGACCCGGTACACTTGCCGGTGACTCACCTAGTTTTTGGCGCCGTTGCCGGGGATTGGCACAACCAATTTTCCTAATTTTTAGGAAAATTTGATTGTTTGGTTAAGCTAACTTTTATTTTTTATTTTTTTTATTTTCTGTTATTTAATTACTATTATTTCTCTCTGCTTCTTTGATTCCACTTGGTCTTGCCGTGTTTTTGTATGCGAGGTACCCTTCCACAAGAGGACTTGCTATTCGATTCAGAGATCACCAGGATCGAGAGGCAATTAAGGAAAGAAGCCAGGGAACGAAAAAGAATTGAAGGGATTAAAATAGAGGGCATGGCTGAAGAAAACCCTCCTCCTCCTCGCTACAAGCCTCTCTTCGAGTACGATCTACGAAACTTGGAGGATTGTGCTTCTTCTATCGTGAGGGGCAACCTGAATACAGACTCCTTCAGAGTGGAAGGATGCGTCACAGCCCAAATCCGCGAGAATCAGTTTGATGGCAGTGGCAAACAAGACCCTCATAGACACATCACTCGCTTCCTTGAAGCCTGTGACTTACAGAAGACAAGAGGAGTCTCACAAGATGAGTTTCGTTTGCGGCTTTTCCCTCTCTCTCTTAGGGATGTCGCTCGCGATTGGGTTGTGACTTGGATAGGAACAAAGATCAGAACTTGGGAGCAAATGGCACAGAAGTTCCTAACCAAATATTTTCCTCCTCAGAAAGCGGCACAAGCAAGAGTAGCCGTCACATCATTCAGGCAGACGGAGGATGAAACTTACAATGAAGCGTGGGAGAGGTACAATGGGTTATTGAGAAGATGTCCCTCAGCGTTCTTTGACCCGGTCTCCAAAGTTTAGCATTTCTTTAATGGGTTGAGGGGACGCTACCAGATGAACTGTGATGCCGCAGCTGGCGGTTCTTTTTCATATTTATCGGCTGAGGATGGGTGGGCGTTATTGGAAAAGATGTCATATAATGATTACAACCGTGGCAGAGAAACCTCAAGTGGAATCAGTTCAGCGACAGTGGAAGCTATTTTGGAGCAAAACAGACTGTTGAAGATGCAAAATGCGGCTCTATCGGGGAACAAAAAGGTTAATGTGATACACGAGGGGATGCCTCCGGGTTGTGACAATTGCAATGGAGATCATGACACTCAGATTTGTCTGCTAAACTTCTCTCAGGAACATGTGGACTCATGCCACAACTTTTATGACACTGTGCCCCAGAACAACTATCAGAGGAACAGTCAGAATCAGAATAGGGGCTATATCAGGAGAGACCATCCGGGTTTCGCTTGGAGTGATGCTAATGGTGGTCTAGAAGGTCAACAACATCCTCAACAGAATTGGCAACAACCTCAACAGGGTCTGAGGCCGAACATTGGAATTCAGCAGTGCAATACTCAGCAGGCTCTTCCGGGGCCTAATCAGTTGCAAATAACAGATGGTGGAAGGCAACCTTGGGAGTTGGGTTTTGAGAAGATGAATGCGGCAATGGAAAAGATGGTAATCAACACAGGCGCAATCATTGATAAGTTGGCAACTCACACGGGGTCAACAATTCAGAATCTAGAGATGCAGATAGCTCAGCTCGCTAAGCAACTGAATGAGCGTCCCCCAGGCACTTTCCCAGGTGATACCGAGAACAACCCTAAGAACCATTGCAATGACATAACAACTAGAAGCGGTAGGGTGTTGGGATCTAACAGGAGTGCAACCAGTTTAGAGGAAGACAAGACCCCGGAACAACCACATGTTGAGGAAGAGCAACCTGAGAAAGAAGAATTGGCAAGTGACAAGGCACCAGAGCAAGGGGGAAGGCTGAAGCTTGTGGATGAAGAGTTACGAAAGAAGAAGTGGGTTGAACCCCAATACCTCCCGCCCTACATGAAGGTACCGTATCCTGAAAGATTGAAGAAACCTCAACAGGATAAGCAGTTCAACAAATTCCTTGATGTCTTCCGCAAACTTCAGATTAACATTCCATTTACGGAAGCCTTAGAACAGATGCCATCATATGCCCGGTTTATGAAGGAGCTTCTCACCAAGAAGCGGAGAATAGTGGATGAGGAAACGGTTGCTTTGACCGAGGAGTGTAGTGCCATTCTTCAAAGAAAACTACCTCCAAAGTTGAAGGATCCCGGTTCTTTTTCGATACCATGCACCATTGGGGGGATGACTTTAGGGAAGGCATTATGTGATCTAGGGGCAAGCATAAACTTGATGCCCCTCTCTATGATGAAGAGGTTGGGGATCAAGGAAGTCAAGGACACACGGATGTCACTCCAACTCGCCGATCGTTCTATAAAATATCCTTATGGAGTGGTCGAAGACTTGTTAGTGAAGGTGGACAAGCTCATATTTCCGGCGGACTTTATAGTGCTGGATATGGATGAAGACGTCGAGATCCCTCTCATATTGGGTAGGCCCTTCTTGGCCACTGGGGGTGCCTTGATAGATGTGCGACAAGGGAAGCTCACTCTAAGGGTGCAAGATGATGAGGTAGTCTTCAATGTCTTTGAAGCAATGAAGCACCCTGTTGAGAGGACGGATGTGTATCGAGTGGATGTGGTGGAATCAATTGTCAAGGCAAAGGCAACTAGAGAAGCCCATGGTTCTTCACTAGCACAAGTGTTGGTAAAATCCCATAATTATGATAGAGAGGAAAAAGACCCTTTGGGGGATGAGGTCTATCTTGAGTGGTTGAAAGACATGGAAGCCTTACCGAGTTCCCCAAGGGATGAATGTGCAAGGGAAGAGCGCAACAACAAGGGCATGGAAAAAGAGGATAAAGCACCAAAGTTGAAAGGTGGCACAACCGTGGTGGTCAATGAAAACAATGAGTTGATCCCAAAAGGGACCATCACGAAGTGGAGAGTATGTGCCGATTATAGAGGGCTTTTGGATTTAAATGAGTTGTCCGGGATCCGCAAGCAAGCAAACCACAAAAAGCGGACTAAGGAAAGGCAGGACAAACACATCTTGCCTAGGGAGCTTAAGCTCGGGCAAGCGGTACTTCTTGACAACTCAAGGTTGAAACTCTTTCCGGGAAAGCTAAGATCGAGGTGGTCGGGACCATTCAAGGTCCTCCAAGTTTGTCCTCACGGAACAGTAGAGTTAGAAGGGGCCTCTGGTAACTTCCAGGTGAATGGGTAAATGATAAGGCATTACCATGGGGAATCAGTCCCAATTTTCAAGCAGTTTCTTCCTCCGGATTAACCCTTAGGGGCGACTTGAGTCAGGCTCGGGACGTTAAACAAGCGCTACTTGGGAGGCAACCCAAGCTAGGTATCCTTTATTTTTAGTTTCTGCATTTTCATTTATATATATATATATATATATATATATAAAAGCTTGATTCGCCACGCGAATCCACAGTGGCCGCGCGAGACAGAAGCCCCGAATCTCAGAGGCTTGCTCACGCTTCTGTCTCGCGTCGCGAGGTATGCTTTCGCCTCGCAATTCTGGGCATCATCATCTGTTGGAATTCCAGATTCGCCTCCCGAGATACTACTCGCTTCGCTATTCTGGAAAGTGTGAAAACAATTTTTCCAGATTCGCCTCGCGAGTGATCTCTCGCCTCGCGAATCTGCAATTAAGGTTTAATCTGCAGGAGTTCTTCCAGGATGCTATTCAACAGAAGGGAGCCCGTGAGACCAATTGGACGAGGATGCAACCATAGAAACTTGATCAGGGAGCACCCTCTCCTTTCCTCACTCTTGTTTTTGTTTTTGTTTTGTTTTTGTTTGTCACTCTTGAATAATTTGAGAAGATCAAGAGTTTATGTATGAATGTGTGTCGGCAAGCTTGTTGGATTTTAATTAAATTGAGCATAGATTGATTGCATGAATTATTTTGACCATTGATGATTTCCCCCTAGGTTCTGAAAATAGAAAATTGATCCCCATGTGAAAAATTGAAAATTGAACTTTGAGAATTTTATTGTGATTACTTGATTTATGATAAGTTTAGGGTGAGGGGGTGCACACACTAGGAATTGTATCTCGGTCAAACAATTTGCAAAATGTCCAGGTGAGGATTTGAGCCTCCAACTTTGTTTTTGATTGTGGGAATCACTGTTAAGTTGCACTTTCCCGGATTTGCTTGAATCTCTTCATGGTTTGCATGTTTATGTGTTGCATCAAATGATTTAGGCAATTTTCTTTGAAATAACTACTTGACCTAAAAAGAACCATCCCTAATGCATGTTCCCTAGTTAGCCCCGTTGAGCCTAATTAGCCTATTGTTTCTTGATGACCCTATATTATAAGCCAAAAATTTAAAAAAAAAACCATGTTAAACCAATCTTAGGATTAGGAGAGCATGGAAGCGTAGCAAGAGAATGGTTGTGAGGAACTAAGTTTGGGGTGGCTACAAGGTGATATGTCATTTTGGGTTGAGAAAAAGAAAAATAAAGGTTGAAACCCAAGGCAGTAAAAAAAAAAATTGCCAAAAGAAAAGGGGCGAAGCAGAAAAAATAGCAAGGAAAAGGCTATAGTCACCCGAGGCAAAAAGAAAAATGGAAAAAGGAATTTGAGTGGAATAGGTGTCAAATGCTCATGCTCTCTTAGTTCCTAGGGACTTAAGCCTAGTATCCTTGAATATCCTACCCTCAGCCAGGCCCCATTACAACCTTTACAAGACCTTCTGATGTTGCATACATGTTTTCGTGGGAACTATTTTTGAGATGAAAATCAAATTCATGGGAAGTGCTCTTGATATGTGAAATTGAGTGAAAAGTTGATAGCCTAGACGAATTTGAGCGAATGAGTGAAATTTTACATACCCTTGTGAGGAAGGCAGTTGTTTGAAATTGGTGATCTTCCTTTTGTGTGTGACTCTGATCCTCAACTTAGATTAATGATTGCATGAATGATGAAGTTCTCAATTGTTTAAAGTAAATGAATGTGGGGATTACATTGATGTAAGGGGGGAATCATTGGAGAAAAACTGTTTTGTTAAGATTGCATGAAATTTGTGCGAAATCGATTGAATCCCTTAAGCTTGCCAAGTCTTGAGTCCTTTTTGAGTTTTAGCTTGCTTAGGGACAAGCAAGGTTTAAGTTTGGGGTGTTTTGATAAGCTTATGGCTTATCTAGTTTTATAACTAGATGGACTGTGGTTTCTGTGCTAATTATTCGAGTTCAATCTCGTTTTCGCCCAAATTTGGCCTTGTTTTGTCCCTAAGTGGACTTTGACTCGTTCTAGGCATTTTTAGTAGTTTTTAGTCTATTTTGAATAGAATTACGCTTTTTGTTTCTTTTTATTGTTTCAGGTTAGAAGTGAGGCTCCGAGAGTCAAGGAAAGTCAAGAAACAGTGGAAATTTCCATTCTGAAGATACTCGCCCCGCGAGTGGATGCTCGCCTCGCGAGCCTGAAGATCAGCAAAACAGCAACAGTCATCAATTCTGGCTCGCCTCGTGAGAGGATTCTCGCCTCGCGAGAGTCTGAAGACCCTGGAAGACAGAGACCATCACGGCCTAGCCGTGATGAAGGTCACGGCTGTGACAGATTAAGGTTTGAAGACTTGCCCCGCGAATACACTCTCGCCTCGCGAGAATCCAAATTGAAAGCGCGCCAAAACTAATGTTCGCCTCGCGAAAGCTTTCTCGCCCCGCGAGCGGCCGAGAACCAGAATCCCTATTTATAGGCTGTTTCAGATCAGAATTGGAGGGATCCGAATCCTAGTTTTAGCCACTGTTATATATCAGTTTTGTTACGAGTTCTTGTTACTCTGGAGCTGCGTCTCCCTTCTTCTTTTTCTTATTTTGGTATGGTGATTATGTCGGATTGTTTGTGTGTCGTCACGGGCATGAGGAACTAATCCCCTTGTCTAGGGAATCAATGAAGCCACCCATGGCGGTATAGTGTTCATGTGATGTATGTTTTTCTCTCATTTTCTCAATTGATGTTTTCCAATTCTGATTTGATTGTGTTGATCATATGCATGCGTGATTGACTTGTTAATGTTGATGAGGCTTAGTCAGCAATTCGCGTTTAGAACTTGAATTGGGATCACTAATTGAATATTGCACAAGAGTGAGTAGGAGATTGGTGCAACCTATAGGGAACAAGAATTAATAGAGTTTGATGATTAGGGTTATGAGACCTAGTAAGTAATTAATCCAATCATCGAATACGTCCTATTGAGCACGACAGTGGATATAGGAGAATTTGGGGGTCCCGGTTGACATTGTAATTGAACTTAGGGAGGAATTCATCATCACTTGGTTACTATGCATGATTGGGTAGGTGGATTTGAGACCCTAGATATTTTAATTTCAGATTTTAATACCTTAGCTTTATTTGATTTGTTATTTGAATTGCGATATTAATCTCTCTCTCTCAACCACTTTCCTCTCTTGGCCAAACGTATCTAATTTCTCGCGGATTAGTTGAATTGGTAGCCCAATCCTTGTGTTCGACCTCGGTAAATTCTTACCGTGTTATTTTATTACTTGCGACGACCCGGTACACTTGCCGGTGACTCACCAATATACAATCCTCCACCGTTGATTATCCTCCCATTGAGAGAAGTGCCCAAAATGATCTTCCAGCCACTTTAACTTTATTCTTGATCCTTTCATGTCAGAATCGTTAGGAACTCTGCCTAGCATTTCACCGACATATGCCTTCCAATGTTTATGAGTTGCACCAATAACAGCGGGCCCGTTAATGCGTAGTCCACAGAGAATAGCAACATCCTGCAGTGTGATGGTGCATTCTCCCCACGGCATGTGAAAGGTATGTGTCTCGGGTCTCCATCGCTCAACAAGTGTAGTAATCAAATTATGATCAAGCTGGGTTATATTTACTTGGGCTACCCCCAAGAAACTGGCTATTTGAAGATTAGCTTTTACAGACTCTGGGAGATCAATAACAGCAGAATTAAATGACAGTCCACGTCGAGCTCTAAGAACTCGATTGGGTGATCCATTCCATACATGCTGAGAAACATGCTTTAATTGCATGTTCAATAGTGAATCATCCACTGGGCCGGGGTTTACCAATCGTGCCCCTGATTGTGAGCTAGATGATGCCATATCTATCACGTGACATTAAAAAAAAATGTTACAGTTATATAGATTATATAATAAAATCTATTGAGTTGTATAATTAAGGAAAATTATAGTATCAATTAAGCCCCAATAAATACTGACATTGATGATAAATGTAATTAAAGTATCTATTTAAAACAATAAGAGGCAATAAAAAATACTAGTAATAACGAGTAGCAAATAATTTCACAGGAGGCATAAAATAATTATTAGAAATAACAAATTTACACCAATAAATTATTACTGTAGTAAAAAAAATTTACCTTATAAGAATTAAAATAAAGTCACATGCAATTTTAAACGAACACCTCTACAAAAATAAATTATATTATAAGTATAGAGAGTAACGATGACATTAATGATAAAGTATCTATTTAAAACAACAAGATGCAATAAAAAAATACCAGTAATAACGAGTAGCAAATAATTTCACATGAGGCATAAAAAAAATAATACCAATAACAATTTACACCCATAAATATTCATCAATTATTATAGTAGTAAAAAAAATTTACCTTATAAGAATTAAAATAAAGTCACATGCAATTTTAAAGGAACACCGCTACAAAAAAATATATACTATAAGTATAGGGAGTCACGATGACATTAATGATAAAGTATCTATTTAAAACAACAAGATGCAATATAAAAAAACCCGTAATAACGAGTAGCAAATAATATTACAGGAGGCATAAAAAATAATTATAGCAATAACAATTTACAGCAATAAATATTCATCAGTTATTACAGTAGTAAAAAAAATTTTATCTTATAAGAATTAAAACACAGTCACATGCAATTTTAAAGGAACACCGCTACAAAAAAAAAGTTTACTATAAGTATAGGGAGTAAAGATTACATTAATGCTAAAGTATCTATTTAAAACAACAGATAATAAAAAAATACCTTAATAACAAGTACCAAATAATATCACAACTAGTAAATAAAATTTCTTACTAAGATTTATATATAGAGAAGGAATTAAAGGGGGGGGGAGCTGCTCTTCGTATTTTTGAGAGGCGCTGCTATTGAAACGTCTTGTTTTTTGGAGGGGGGCTGCTTTCTGCTGATGGATATGCCATGGGGGGGGGGGGGGCTTGTTTTTGTAGGGAATTGGGGTGGGGGAGACGTCTGAAGGGAATGGGGGGGGATACGTGTTAGGGAATAGGGTGGGGGGGACGTTTGAAGGGAATTGTGGGGGGAGGGGACATGTCAGTGTTGGGCATTTTTTTTTTTGGGGGCACCAGTGAGAGGCGCCAACTGCAGTGGCACCTTTAAAGGCGCCATCTGCAGTGACGCCTTTAAAGGCGCCATCTGCAGTGACGCCTCTACTTTTTACTTTTTTTTTTATAAAAATAGGGTAGGCGCCAACTGCAGTGGCGCCTTTGACTTGTCAGATTGAAAAAACCTAAAATATGCCACGTGTCCCAAACGACCCCCATTGGTAAATAGTTTCAGAATAACCCTAAACTGATAAATAGTTTCTAAAAGGAACCCAGTTTGGTCAAAAAGCCTCAAATTAGACTTAATCGGAATCACAATTTGCTCATGTATACTGACGTACAGCTTCACTCTGTAGTGATTTTTATCGTATCCTAATTAAATATATATTTTTAATTATAGTATGTGTCAAATTCCACCTTAGTCAATGGTAAGAAATATGTTTGATTTTGTAATAATTTTTGAGTGATTTTAGTGGAATTTTTTTTTATTGGAGTATGAGGTTGTGTGTGGACAATATGCAATTGGACAAAGTAACCATTAGGTATATGTATCGTTTGCCTATGATAGATGACCTTAGATCGTTGAGTAGAGTGACGATTGATGTTAGTAAAGTAGATCTAGAGATGGAATGAGAGAAGCCTAAGACAATGACAAGTGTGAGAAGTTTCCTAGAATTGGAGAAGTATTATAGGAAGTTATAAACTAGCCTTACCTCTCACCAAGCTGATTAGGAAGGAAAAATCTCTTGTATAGAATACAACTTGAAGTTTTTAATGATCAGTAGAGCCTTAAACAGTTGTTAAGAGATAGAGACCGAGACATAGACGAAGAGTTAAATATAAGGCAAAGAAAGTGGATGAATTTTCTTAGGAACTATAATTTTGAGTTGAAGTATAGTCCGGGAAAGGCTAATGCAGTGGTCGACACTCGAAGTAGGAAATTTCCGCACAAGTCTAACTTGAAGTTGCAAGAGATGAACCTAATAGAAGAGTCAAGAGACATGAACTTGGATATCTTTTTAAGGCTTAAAACTTGGAATTGAATAGGTTGAAAATTTGTAGTGACCTTAGGAAATAGATTAAGCGAGATTAGTTTTAAACTAGGATTTGAAATCTCTTTTGGATCAAGATAATTATATGTTATATAATAATGGTGTAGTGTTGTTTAAGAATAGGATCATTGTCCCTAAGGAGGGGAGCCTTAGAGGGAAAAAAATGTTATAAGAGACACATAAAAGAACGTTAACCATGTGTCTAGGAATAACCAAGAAGCATCAAGATTTAAAGAAGTATTAGTGGACGGAAATAAAAATGGAAGTGAGATTAAAGAATTTTATATATATGTTCAAATTTTATTATAATGTTGTAATTTTGTTATATAATTTTAGAGGATCACTTTCCTTGAAATTTCAAATTGCTTCTCAAGTGTCGAAGTATTAATCGCGATTAATATTCCCCTATGATTTGTTTTCGATATACATTAATGGGATGTCTAATCCTAACAAACTTATATTTCTTAACAAAAAGTGAAAAAATGTTATTTCTTATTTGTATGTGCCTACTCAAAGATCGAGATTGAATTGGTTTCTTATACTATTGTGGTGTTAATTTTTTCAGTTGTTTTTGCATAATGTCTGCACAGTTTAGTTGTAATTTTGTTAAACATTATTCTCCATTTTGTTATCACATATTTTTTTTAGTAAGCTCTTCTTATCAACATAAAGTGAAACTATTTCTTCATCTTTCGAAATTATCATTTTGGGATAGCTAAAAAATTAGTATGTAAACGTGCTACCGCTTCACATTTATTTATTTATAAAATTCCTCAGCTCTGTGTAGAATATAAGAAATTTGGTATAGAGTTCGTAAGAAATATTATGTCTACGTATGGATGATATAAAATATTACATCAATTTCTTTTCTGGATTGTTTGTTAAATTTAATTTGTGAGAATGCTTATAAAGATGATATGCAAGTGAAGGTGTTCTAATTATAGACGGATGGATAGAAACAAATGTTTAAGTGCATGATTTTATTATATAAATATTATTATTGACTTCATTTTAAAATTATTTTTTTTCTTTAAAAAAATAATTTTTTTTAAGTTAAGGGGCCATGAATTATACGTTTATTATCCGGTGGAATATCTAATGACTATACACACATATATATATATATATATATATATATATATATTAATGATGTGATTAGGAATGTAGATCCCCTTTTATGATAGTGCGAAGTAGGTGAGAAGATATTGTTAAGATCAGATTTAATCAAAGAGATCGCAATTAGGATTAATAATTGAGGGAAAGATGCGCATTGTGCAGAATAGATAAAAAGTGTTATGTCGACAAGAAAAGAAAGCATTTAGAATTTTAGGAAGAGGAACATGTAATCTTGAGAGACACTCTTAAGTTTTGGATGGGGAGGTCAATGTCATTCAGAAAACTGACTCTTCGTTTCATGGGACCTTTCCTAATTCTCAAAAGAGTCGTGCCCATTGCTTACCAATTGACTCTTCTGCCACGATTGGCAAATCTTCATGATGTTTTCCATGTGTCGCAACTTAGAAAATATGTACCCGATGAGTCTCATGTGATAGCTCCTGAGTCTTTACAATTGAAGGATAATTTGATCTATAAACCTAGGCATAGTCAAATCTTGAACAAGGGCACAAAGATTCTAAGGAACAAGACAATTCCATTGGTGAAAGTGTTATGGGAAAGGATTAACTCCGAAGGAAACTACTTGAAAGATGGAAGAGGACATCGTATGTCAATACCCAGATCTTGTTGTTTAGGTAAGGTAACCTTATGTTTGGTTTTAAGCATATGTTACAATATGTGCGTGAGTATGTGATGAATTTCGGGGACAAAATTCTCTAAGGAGGGGAGAAATATAACATCCTAAAAATTCAAATATAATTATTTTAATAAAAAAAGGGTAGTATAAGAGTTTATTATAATTGTTTTCTTTATAATAAAAAAACAGTTGGTTCCACAATAATGTAAAATTGATTTAAAATAAAATAAAATAAAAATAAGGATAAAAACCTACCCTTGACTAAATTATTGCGGCAATAATGATAGGAAACATAAGAATATCAAGGTCCATGCCGTGTTACCCATTATAAATAGATAGTTTGAGTGTTTTAAGCCCAATTTCGCATTATATGACTAGATACCTAACTTCAGACGGATATTTCATAACCAAAGAGAACTTGTTTGAATTCGAGATCTGCATAAGAAATATAGCCCTATCTCTTAGCTTTCCATAGAGCAGCTAGGGATGTTACAGTATATATATATATATATATATATATATATATATATATATATATATATATATATATATATATATACTCTAACTAAAACTACCAACATTGAACATACTACTGCTTTAAACAAAAACCAAACAAAATTGTTAACTCATTCATAAGCTAAATCAAGTCTTCCCCATTCTACCTTGCAGACTAACTATATACAGCAATGGAGATCAACTCAAACAAACATTGGAGAGAAGATTTACATTACAAGGATGAATCTAATACCTTCAATATTGGAATGCCTTTCAAGTTTCAAAGAAGACAATTTCATATATCCCTCTGTTTTGCCATGAGAATAAACAAAAGTCAAGGACAATCTTTATCTCATGTTGGATTGTTTCTTCCTAAACCAGTTTTCTCTCGTGGACAACTTTATGTTGCACTTAATTTCTAGAGTCAGATCGAGGAAGGGGTTGAAGATACTAATTTCGAATGAAGATGAAAATGTGTCTGGTGTTACACAAAATGTTGTACACAAAGAAGTTTTTGAAAATTTGTAGAAGTTACCTCTAATGAAGTCGACACTTCAAAAGCTTTTGTCTTGAATAATTCAATATATCATTTTCACTTTTAAACTGTTATTTAAACTTTTTATTTTATATATTTTAATATTTTAATGTATTTATACAAATAATAAAAACGCAAAGGCTTAACTAAGTTGTTTTTGGTTCAAAATTTGGTTCATTCCGCACTTTTTAATTTCCAGAAAATTAGGAACTTATTCTGATAAAAAGATGAAATCAATCATTCAAATTTGATTAAACCATTAAATCTCTTCATCAAATATCAAAATCTTCTATAATTATTTATTTACGTAAAATCAAGTACCCATTCACATTTGTTCGTAGTTACTAACTTTCATACAAGGATCAATCTCTACATTAACGGATTTTTCATTTATTAATTGATGCTGTAATTTTCTTATTAGTTAATTATTTTAAATTTCCTCTAAAAAATTTATATTATAGACATTTTTTATGTTTATTTCGCAGAATTTTATGTTATGAGTTTATCAACCACTTATTGTTATAAATTTAATTAACTATTTCTATATTTTAGATATTAAAAGCACCTATATAACTAATTTTCACTTTTATAAAAATTATTCCTGTGGGTTCAGTTACTAGAATATATATATATATATATATATATATATATATATATATATATAATGTTTAATTATATGCATTGTCAGTGTTTTTTATACTGTCAACCAATTACAAATCATGATATGAATAACTTTTAAGGTAATTTGGATAAGAATCAAATATTTTCAATGATGTGATGATTTATTATTGGTTGATAGTGTATACCAATTAAACTGTCATTAGGTCATGAGGAATTTGAAGGTTCAATTCTCCAATTAATTCTTAAATATTTCATGTTCTTTCTATGTTATGCTTCTATTTTTCTTTAGGTATTTTTCAAATTAATTAATTCATTTTTCTTAGGATAATGATTAAGGAATTATAAATAGAAATTTGTCTTGGAAAGTGATGAGACCACAAGGATTGGTCTGAAGAGAGCTCAAAAGATATAAAATAAAACAGAAGAGCAATAAAATATTTTTGGATCTTTAGTTGAGATAAAATAAAAATAAAAGCGCTAGGAATTTGATTTCAACCAATTATGAATCTGGATTCCCCGTAGACAAGGAATCCTATGAATTATTGAAACTCTAATTATCCTATTCCAAATTGATATGTTGACGGACAAATTCCCTAAATTAATTGAAGCCCTAATTCCTTAGTGAATCAATTCTATCAAACCTCTCTAATTACCCTAATTCCTTAGGTCTAAACCCAATTAACATTAATGTTTACAAGATGCATGTCCAAAAATCATTGTTTATAACATATAATTGAACCCTCAAAACACAAGAATGATGGCCAAATATTCAAATGTCAATAAGAAAAGTAAACATTACATCAACAATATCAATTGTTCATAAGATAATCAAAATGTCAAATAAAACTTCATCAAAGGATTACATCAAAACCCTAACAAAAAAGAATTTAGCTAGAAATAAAATAAAATAGAGATAAAGAGAGAGTGAAAAACTCCATGATGGTGATAACAAGAGCATCGCCGGATACCTCCAAGACAACTCTCGTCATTTCTCTTCTGCTCATATGCTGCCTCCTCTCCAGAGTCGCACCCCGCTTCTTTTTGTTGCGAGTAAATAGCCAATTTGGTCCCTCCTTTTGAGAGTCATGTGTGCAGGATTGAGATAATGCTTCCAAAGGTGAAGGAAGAGCTTAACATGGAAGCAACTCCGAAACTTTGCATGACAAATGATGTACCAAATAATGATGAAGATGGAGTTGCTCAACATGTGGAGTTAAAACTTCGCTAGGGAAGGAAGTAAGGCCATGAAACTCAGAGTGAAAAGAGCAAAGCGAAAGCGCATATGGCCATATGAACAAAATAGGCTCTTTTATGGACTTCCTTGGAAGAGAGGTGTTCTTGCACTTCCAAGCCCAGCTGATCCCAGTTGATTGAAGGGAGTATGGTCAAGCTTAAGACTGTAAATAAGCGCTTCTTGGGAGGTAACCCAAGTTTTCTTTCCCTTTTTAATTTGTATTTGAATTTTTTTTTTGAATAATTTGAGAAGATTAAGAGAAGAAAGATCACTAATTGATGGTTTTGCCAAGTATTTTCAAGTTATGAAGGCGGGAAGAGCAAAAAGGCATGAAAAAATAAGTCAGAGGAGATCACGACCTAGCCGTGACGAGGATCACGGCCGTGATGGGCCAGAAGCTGGAAACCAGAAGGCATCACGCCCAGGCCGTGATAGCCATCACGGGCGTGATGTAAAAAAGCAGGAAGTCAGAATTAATCACGGTCCAGCCGTGATAGCCATCACGGGCGTGACACGAAGGAGCCCAACAGAACAGAATTGATCACGGCCTAGTCGTGATGAACGTCACAACCGTGACACGTCTTCCAGCAGCTCTATGACTGGCATGTGAGCCAGCATCCTCCACCACCTCGGTGAGTTGTTCCATTTTTCTCCTCTCTCTGACTTGATTATTTACATTTGGGACAATTTAAGTTTTTAAGCTTGGGGTAGTGGTATTTTTACTTTTTTTTTTGCATTTTTGTATGTTGCATGTTGCATTCATATAGGCGTCGTTTTGCATAATCACATGATTATATTGCCCTTTGCTTAGAGTATGCATCCAATTGTGAGAACTTTGTGCCAAATGAACAAAGACAGTGAATTTTTGAACCCAATTTTTGTATTCTTGTGATAGGCTAAAAATAAAAATGCTTGAGATGATCTTCTGATAGTTGATAATTAGCATGTGGTTCCTTAGATTTGTGTTTCTCATTGATTTTAAACTACTAAATGTGAGATTTTTTGAGCCTAAAAGGGGTATTCACTAAATCTACCCCATTCTTTGTGATTGAGAGTTTTATTCCTCTTGGATTGTGTTCTCTAGAACTTGACTTGAAACTGTTTTGAAACTTAAAAAATTTTTAAAACATATTTGAAAATGATTGAGGCACTAGGTATTTTTCTGGCCTTCTGAGCTTTGACTGATTAAATGTTATCCCTTAGTTGCCCAATTTTGAGCCTAAAAGAATAAAATACTTTTCTTTGTACCTTGATTTATTTTGATGAATGATGCTTGATATGACACCTTTTAAAGTATTGCAAAAAGGGCAAAAAGGTAGTTTGAAAAATAAATTGTGGGATGAAAAAGTTAGAAAATATTTTTCTTAAGTTGAAAATCTCCCCTTCTCCAAAAAATAAATAAAATAAAATAAACAAAAAAAAATGGAGAAGGGGGATGAGAAAAAGAAAGTGAGAAATAAAATAAAAAAAATAAAAAAGATAGAAAGGTGGAAAAGTGAACTAAAGACCAAAAAGGTATTTTAGAAGGTTGTCATGCTTTGCATTGTTTGATATTTTGTTTAGCCTTCTTGAATTTTCCCTTTCTTGATTTCCCCACCTAATAATTAATTCCATGGCCCCATTACAACCAAAATAAAAGACCTCTTGATTCTTATGTGATTTTATTAATAAAGTAGAGATTTGGTTAATAATCAAGCTTATGGTAGGGTACCTTCCTTGAGAAAGTTGAGTGAATTGTCATATGTCCTTAAACACTTGAGTGAGGTGAGGAGAGTGTCTGAATTAGTGGGAGGCATGAATCCAGAGAACCTAAGCTTCTAATTGGACTTGAAATTGATTGTCTCTTGGTTACTTATTCGGATAAGCTTGTTACTTGGATTTATTACTCGGGTTCTTGGTTCACTGTCCATGCTCTAATTGTTTATCTTGTCTGACCTTAGTGATTGCTTGAGTACAAGCAAAATCTTAAGCTTGGGGTAGTTTGATGAGTGTGATTTGACCTCATATTTCTTTATCATATTGCATGCATTTTCATGTAGTTTAGGTATTTTTAATTTGATTTTTGTTAGTTTTTACCTTGGAACGGGTAAGGTGGTTTTATGGTGTTTATGTGCAGGAATTGAAGATTAAAAAGCTCATGACCATTTATGTTGGAGTTTGCATGAAGGCGGAGCTTGAAGAGCAAGAAAACTGAGCCAAACAGAGCCTATCACGACCTGGCCATGATAGGCATCACGACCATGATCGAGTAGGGCCTAAAAGAAAGAAGGTTGAACTCAGAACTGGTCACGGCCAGGCCGTGATAGCCATCACGGCCGTGACATGCCAACTGAACCAGACCCTCACAGGCAGAACTGATCACGGCTAGGCCGTGATGGTGGTCACGGTCGTGACAGACCAAGCAGTGAAGCCATCTCCAAGTCAGAACCCATCACGGCCTGGCCGTGCCAGGCATCACGGTCGTGACAGGCATCACGGCCGTGACGCGCAATATCTGGAATTTTAATTGTTGTTTTGATCTGATTTTGTAACAGCTTCGGATTCAAGTTACCCTACATTATAAATAGGACTTAGAGGCTCGAAAATAGGATCTTTTGGACTGCTACCCATAGGCAAAAACTATGATTTCTCTTCTTCTCAATTTCTTCTCTTCTCTTAGGTTTTTTTATGCTTTTGTTAATCAAGCTTGCTATGAACATGGCAATGCTTGAGTAGCCTTTTTATTTCTAGGAATTGGGGCTATGCCGAAGACTTGTTTTATGTTATGAATTGACGTTTTACTTCTTGTTAATTTCAATTTGCTTTCGATTTAATTCCTATTGCATGAATTACTTGTGAATTTGGTGCGCACTTATTTGCATGTCATAGATACTCTAAGGAGGAACCTAGCAGTGAACTTAGGTCTTGGATCTATAGGAATCAAACTTAGGACTTAAATCACGAGAGTTAGAAGCGGTCCTTCGAGGGTTCACTGAATTGTCACAAAGCTTAAAGTGTTCGATTTAAATTCAATTACCACGAGAGTAAGGGTTGGTTTAATTGGGCACGGTTCTTGTATCCCGTGAGGGAACATTATTATTAACAAGAGGGTAGTCAATTTAGTAGCATGAGCAGTCTTGTTGGTAACCCAATTCCTGAAAATCTCTTTTGATATTGAAAAAAATCCCATATTCGATTTGATTGCGATTTTGTTTGATTGCGTTTTAATTGCAACTTTAAATTTGATTACTGCTTGATTCTGATTTTAAAAATCAAATCTTTTCCAACTCTTTTTCTAGTCCAATTTAATTGATTTAATAATTGATAGTTATTTAAGATCACGGTCACTGTGGATTCGATCTTTTTATTACTTGACGACGAAGCCATACACTTGCGGATTCGAGCCCATCACATACATGGTGTTTGATAAAATGCGTGAGAAAAATGTTACTTGGACACTGATGATCATTAGATTCGCTCAACTAGGTTTCATGCGAGAGAGAGGAGGAAGAGGAGGAGGTTCTGTGGAGGTGGGAGGAGGAGGAAGATGATGAAGAGGAAGATTGCAATTTGGTTCCTGTAACGTAGTGTCAATTTCGTCCCTGAAATTAGGTGCAGGTTGGTCCCTAACGAGAAGTACAGTTGTCAAGCAACGTGGCAAGCCAACTAGGCACTTAACATGCCACCTCAGCGCCGTTAACGGCATCGGTCAACTGGGGTTAATGGAGGGACTAACTTGATCAACGTTTTACAGTTTCAGGGACCTTTTTAGAATTTCGTTAATTTCAGGGACCAAATTGATACGACTTTACAGTTTTAGAGACCAAATTGACTATTTACTCTTTTATTGCCGGTTGACGTGCCCTTTCAATTGCTAACCCATGGGCGTGAAGCTTCCTCTCCTTTCCAATACCAATCCCATTAGGGCCTTTATTTTTCCTACCTCCTTAGTTGATATTCCCACCTCGTTTCCCTCAATTTATTTAATTTGTTCACTAAAATATCATTTTCCCCTTCTTCTCCTTCCTACCCCCACCAGATCTCCCCCTTCCCCTTCTTTTTCCCCTCCCCCTTCCCCTCCCCCTCCCCCTCCCCCTCCCATCCCATTATTATTGTAATGTTCTTGCACGAAAACAGACCACCCCCAAAGCAAAAAAAAAAAAAAAAAAAGAGAGAACTCGGGCTACTGTACACAAACTAGTTAAGAAAATACTGCAATAATTGAAAAGAAAAAGAAAACTTTCTTATATATGATTTTATGTTTCATGAATATATGATTTGAACTCATGTCGCCGTTTTGTTTTGTTTTATGGGTATGTATGAAACAAAATTCTAGTATTCACCCCACTTATATATGCACATGACAGGCCACTTACGGAAAATATCAATTTCTGTAAGTCTAAATTTTTTACACTTGACGAAAAATAGTTACACTTATGGAAACTGATATTTTCCGTAATAATTAACTATTTACGGAAACTACTTCAACGTTGCTCAGCACTTCCAAGAATCTAGATTCAATATAAATTTTATCAATTACGTGGAAAAAAATGTTTCTCTGACCCTGAAAAGTTAGGAAGCAGGGTTTACGAATAATGGGCAGTGGATAAGTGGGTGGTTGGGGTTAGAGATAAAATAAGTAAAGCATAGGGAAAAAAAAATTAGAGTAAAGCTTCAAATAGTTCTCAAATTTTTGTTGGATCTCATTTTAGTCCCTATAAAAAAGGATAATTTGATTCCCACGGGAGACAATTTGGTCCCTATGTAAGGACCTTGGGAGACCAAATTGTCAATTTTTTTTTAGAGACTAAAATAAGATCCTCAAAAAATTTTAAGGATCATTTTGATCTTTACTCAATAAATTAAAATGAGAAATAAGAATATCGAAATGAGAGGTAAAAATATCAATAGCCTCCCATTAATTCAATGGCCAGAAGCATCATTTTCTTTCTTGCTTCACGTGGGCCATCTATTGGACCTTGTCAAACACCCTCATTTTACTTCAAGTCCATTAGCTCCACGTGAGCTACTTTAAAAATGCCAAATCCAAATTCATTTCCAATTTGGAATGAATTAAAATTGTTCAGCCTTGACATATTCTTCCTTAGTGCAGCAAGTATTCATCATGAGTTCAAGTGTATTTTCCTCTTGCCACGGGCCTTATCAAGTTTCATTGGGCCAATGTTCAAACTAGTCCAAATTTGATTTGTAAAGCTTTAGTTTTTTTAACTCTTCAGGACTCAATTTCTCTTTATTATTATTATTTTCTATGAACATAAACAAGTAAAAACATTATTATATTGACTCTAAAAAGATAAATTAAACTAAAGCATCTAAAACAATATTATAAATAAATTGAATTAGTTAAATTTGGGGACAAAACTCAATCAATTAGCATAATTAGGAGTAAAAATCCATCCAATAAGCATACAAAAATTACATAATCTAACGGATTATCAGAAATTGATGTACTCAATACTTTGAAAATTTAAAAGTTACACTTGCCAATAAAATTTTTCCATCTTTGGATCAATGCCCTTAGAACATTGATTAGTAAGACCCATTTATTAATTAAGAGCATATATGTATATAAAAAAAATATTGCGAATAATATTTATATGAAATAAAAATTATTTATGGAATATAATGTCATTGTAAATTTATAATTAAGTTTCTAAAAGTACGTTTGTAACATTTTATCCCTTAAAACGAATTCGTTCTCGAGGTCCTGGAATGCATACTAAGAATTAAGATAGCCAAATTTGAAGAAGACAAGTGCGATATATCCATGACATAAAGCAGAATCCACATACAGTTGTGATGTGCACATTACTAGATCCATCCAGACAATATACCAAGTCATCAAAAGCACGACAAGTCATACAACATTAAACAATATCAGCAAGACATTCTAGCTTTAAGCTCATCAATGAGCGCAATTAAGCCAAGCACTATAGTCAAGCGTCCACCCTCTCAAATAAAGGGTTCAAAATGACATATAAAGTCTCAAGCAAATTACTTAACTATCGCATCTCAAATTAAATGCATACTTAGCCCAATGCCACATTTACACCTCCCTACAAAGGGATACTATCTGACATATGGAACCAGTTGTTCTCCTGGATGGGTCCACTAGATGAGAGAGGGATACATTTAATAAAATAATATTATTTTATTAAATGTCTCTTTCTCTCTCATAAAGTCATAATGAACCTCTCCAATAATTGGAGAGGATCCGGTTCCCTGACATATAACCTCACAAGTAAGGTGATCTAAGAAGTCATATTTACATCTAGAGCGTAATCATCCAACATATTGCATAATTGACAAGACACCAATGTCATTTCTAACTAACCTGCTCTATATTTAAATAGAGATCGAGTGCTCATGCCATGACCAAAACTTATGAAAACTTACCAGAATCAAGTCCAAGGTTGTTATGTGGTTTGGATACCTAGGCTAGAAGCTATATGTTATGCAATATAGACAGTCTCAAAATAGGTTCAGCAGAATTAGGTCAATTTAAACGAGGTCTGGTGTTGTGATGGACAGTCAAATTGTCTGAAACTTTTACCAATGTCAGCTTAAGATGTTAGCTTTCATACAGGATATGTTTCGATCAATATGAATACGTATGGTGTAAGTTATGCAACTTGTACTACAGACTGATCATATTTACATTTCTGCAGAATTTATCAAACTTCCAATTAAAACTGGTCGTAAGACAGAAATTTAAAAATTCTAAGAATTGAACCAAATTTAGCTTAGGACGTTACCTTTCCTATGAAACTAGTTTCATAAAATTTGGAGACCTAGATCAAGAGATATGCAATCTGCATTCCTGCATGTTCAGAATTGGGTTCTGCAGGATGTGCTCTGAATTCAAATCAGTACTGGCATTAATTTACCAGTTAATAAATTCTAGAATTTAAGTCACATAAGCTTTAGGATGTTACCTTTTAAAAGAGTCTAGTTTCACTTAATTTAAATGGCTATAGATCAAGCTATGCAACAAAAGTTACAGGCTGTTAGGGTGAATCATCTAGAACCATATTTAGTGGTGTTATCTAACAAATTTTTCTTGTTGGATGACATTGTAATAAATCATCAAAAAAGAAGATAAACAATAGTAGTTATAGGTACCAAACCAAGTTGCTTTCGTCTAAGAGTCTCTTCCAAATGAGATCTTTTTTCCTCTCCAAATCTTGTGTATACTCCGCTGAAGTTTGTTCTTTTTTGGGGGTCAAGGATGTGACACACTCTATCCCGCACGTAATTATAAAGCGATAATATAGAAGAAAATAATTTAATTTTTAAAAATAAGATAAACACATGCATATCATTTATTAGAAATGAAAACTAACGGGTAAAGGATACCACATTGTAACAAGGTCTCAACGTGGAAATTAAAACATAACAAAGGTTTTTAAAAAGAAAGACATAACATAAGCATAACGAAAGATATAAACGAAACACAACTCCGATGTCACATTACAGAGCTGGTATAACCAATCCGATAAACAACTAAGATAAACAAACTAAAACTAAACATAACAAAACTACGAGTAGCGGCTCCTCAGAGTCACTCCTCAGCAAGCTGCTCACCATCCTCTGCATAACCAAAAAGATACATGCAAAGCAAACAACAAAAGACGGGGAGTAAGAACCATAAATATAGACATAACGGCAACATGATAGTTAGCAAGATGAACATACAACAAAGCAACATCATACACATCATATCAACAATAATAAGTATATCACATATCACATTCATCAATCATATAATGCAATACGACTCACCACTCCGAATGCATGTGGATCCATCTACATCGGGCATACAACTTCGGAGTTACATTTTCACATTGGCCAATAAGCACCAACACCGGGGCAGTTCACCTTACCATGGGTGGACTCCTAGGAAAACCGACGGACCATACTCTAGGGTGAGCCACCACGGGGGGGCCACGATTCACCTAACTCTCGGATGAATCACCGTAGACGATCAGATCGCCTTACTCTCGGACGACCTCCCCTATGTCTTACCTCCCCCTAATAACTTCATGCATGATGCATGCACACAAACAACCAACCGTTTATCCACCACCTCCATCAACACCATTTATTATGGCTTAACGTCTTTGGCCACAACAAGCACCAAAGATAACATCATCTTTAATCTTTTAACTTTAAACGTTAAACAACACTCTGGCCAAAAAGCACCAGATCATCTCAACACCTTGACCATTAAGCATCAAGGCCCCCTTGGCCACTCGACTACCAAGGTACAACATCATCTTATAACTTGTCTTTGGTCTTCATGTTCGTTTGGCATCTTATTAAATATTTTAAGGTGTTTGGGGTGAAACCCCTGTTTCAGCATTCTAGTCTGCACAGGTGAGCATGGGCGTGCTCACTATTCAGTACGGGTGTACTGAGCTCACAATCAAGCACGGTCGTGCTGACTGTTGAGCACGGCCGTGCTTAAGCAGCGCACCCTTTTCTGGGATTTAACTGGAGCACAGGTGTGCTCCTTGTTATGCACGACCGTGCTCAATGGAGCGTGGCCATACTGATCTCGGAAGAAGGGTCACAGACCCTTTTGCCAAATTCTTGGGACAGTTCATAGATTCAATCCTATTGGCTTTTAGTAATCCATTGAACATCAGCGTCATTATTCTTAAATGTTATTCATGTCTTATCATTATGGGGAATTAATCCTTTAATCACAGATTCGTTATTAATGTCCCTAGAACACTCTGAACATAATCTTACCTCTCATACTATATTCCTGTCTTATGAACAACTGGGACAACATCCCTTGAATCTCATTTATCATTGTTAACGTATTTTAACGTCTTAACAATATTAACAAGACCTATTAATTAGTTAGAGATTTATTAAAATCATTGTTGGCATTAACATCCTCAACAATCAACACTCTTTAAGAGCACAACATCATCATCATTATCATGGCAACATTCTCATCAAAACAACATCATCATCATAGCATTCATCATCTGAACATTCACTCATGGCATTCATCAAACATATCAACATCACCATCATAGTAACAAGTCCTAACACTGTAAGACTCAATGACTTAGAGATTTTGATATATGACAAATACAATTTAATGTGTGTGCAAGTGTTTTGGTGTCAAATTGCAAAGACAGGTATCAAGCAGTGATCAACAAGTTCATTAAGCAAATTCAAGGAAAATATTCAAGGAACAACTTGAAGGAATCAATGAGCTGCATGTAGAAATCAAAAGAGCAAAGTCAAAGATCAAAGGATCATCAAGACCAAGCTTAATGGAGAATTTTAGATTTAAGCCTAAGATGATTTGTAAGAGAAAGAAATCTCTTAGTCACAAAATAGCTCAACTAAAAATATGCATGAAGAAAATCATTTTTCATAACCTGCATTAAAAGGAATAAGTTTCTGTTAATGAAAATGATTTTTGGAAATAAGAAGTGTTCGTCCAACACAAATGATAGAAGCACTCGTCCAACACAAGTGACAAAAGCGCTCGTCCACTAAAGTGATAGAAGCGCTCGTCCAACATAAGTGACAGAAGCGCTCGTCCACTAAAGTGATACAAGCGCTCGTCCACGAAAGTGACAGAAGTGCTCGTCCACACAAGTGACAGAAGTGCTCGTCTACTAGATTACGTTCTTTGGACTTGCTAAGTCGTTAATGAGAAGCTCCGTCCAATAAAGTGGCATTTGGAGCTAGTCTACTATCCACTACGATCCCTGAGGATTGAAGACGGCGCCGATGTAGAATCTTATTGAAATAGACAACTATAAACACGAGAAGGGGAGTTGAATTGTGTTTATCAGAATTTAAGCAAAGCTGAAATATTTTCGCAAACAGAAAGTCAGCTTTGGACGAGTGGAAGAATACAGGATGGAAGGGTGACTATTTCAAAACACACCACTTGACAGATGCAAGAAAACTAAAGCAATTAAAGAGTTTAAGGGAAGAGAGATTGACACGGTGATTTATCCTGGTTCACTCTTCAAATCAAAGAGCTACGTCCAGTCCTTGGCAGCACCAAGATTTATCCACTATAACTGATTAAGGTTACAGACTCAAGTATTATTTGCACACCTAGCCTCTTCAGGCTCAAGACAAGTATTGACAAGTATTGTTTTCACACCAAGCCTCTTCAGGCTCACTTAGGTTTGTTTGAGAGATTGGGTTTGTAAAAATACAACTTCTCACAAGCAGATCTTTCACTAACACTCAGAGAGTGGTCTAAATGTGAAGTCTAGGAAAGCCTGCGTAATAACTTCAAATGTTTGAAGAATACAGAATGAAAGAATGAAAGAATTAATGAGAAGAGTAATGGCGTTTTAATGCAGTGTGTATTCTCTATTTCTTCATCTTCAATGACTTATGTATTTATTGTCTTCAAACATTTATGATCCGTTAGAGACATTCTCTCATATGTTGGCTCAAAGCAGAACTTCATTAAATGCAATATAGTCATTTTGAGCACCCATTAATGCAATAGAGTTGTTCTGATGTTCTGAGCAGCCATTAATGTAATAGGAGCATTGGTTGCACTCTAACATGTAGGATCATGGCTTTATGCCTTGAGATACAGTCATGTCAGAGTTGGGCAGAGAGCTTTCTGCACTTTGCTGAGCACACTCCCCTTTTTGTGGAATAAAGCATGTTGGGCGCATTCTTTTAGATTATCCAAGGTTGCTTGAGAGAGTAGTCTTCTTTTCTTGATAATCGTGAAACTGAGTAGGAGAGAAGACTTAAAGCTTCTTTCTGCCTTTTGAAAAAATGATTCTGAAAATCCTTAGAGAATTCGCGTTCATAAGATAAGTGCTTCCATCTTGAAAATAATCACGTCTATCTAGTCATTTGAGTTTTCATTCGGGCTAGTAGATGAGCTCTATATTAAGGACTCAGTAAGTCCAAAGACTAGTGGACGAGCGCTTCTGTCACCTTTAGTGGACGAGAGTCTCTGTCACCTTTAGTGGACGAGAGCCTCTGTTACTTTAGTGGACTAGAGCCTCTGTTACTTTAGTGGACGAGAGTCTCAGTTACTCTAGTGGACGAGAGTCTCAGTTACTCTAGTGGACGAGAGTCTTTTGCCACGTCATTGGACGAGCCATTCTGATACCTTAGTGGACGCGCTATTCTGATACTTTGATGGACGCGGTATTCTGATACTTTGATGGACGCGCTCCAACTGCCACGTCGTTGGACGGATAATTCTGATACCTCACTAGACGGGCTTTTCTGATACTTTGATGGACGCGCTCCAAGTGATACTTTTAGTGGACACGACCTTCTAATACTTTAGTGGACGCGGCATTCTGATACTTTTAGTAGACGCGGCCTTCTGAGACTTTAGTGGACGCGGCCTTCTGATACTTTAGTAGACGCGGCCTTCTGATACTTTTAGTGGACGCAGGTTTGTTTCTCTTGCGTTTTGGACGTGCGCTTCAAACACTACAGTGCTAGACGTTTGTTTAAAAACACTTGTGTGTTGGACGTGAGTTTTTATCTTCAAACAGTGTTGGACGAATGATTCTCTTATTTAATTTTCACACTCGATAGATAGGTTAGCAACCAATATGAAGGTTAATTAAATCATTAACCAATGTTTAGTTCTTATCAAAACTTAGGGAAATCCACATCAGACATTTTAGAGACTTAACAATCTCCCCCTTTTTGATGATGACAACATTGAGATGATTTAATACACCTCCGAAAATAGCATATATAGACAGGTTGAAATTTTCTTAAGAGTGACCAGGTCATATCATATTCATTCTCCCATTCTATTTCTCCTATTCTCCCTATTCATTTCTCCCTTTCTCCCCCTTTTGTCAACATCAAAAAGGGTTATCAAGTTTTATTTATGAGATATGTTAAAGGCAAGATAACATGTTAAGAAAATCATAGTAATGCAGCAAGCATATTAGACATATTCCACTTAACTTATTGTATCATTACTCCCCCTGAACTAATGCTTAGTTGAAAGAACATGTATATAGGAGTAATGACAGATTTAGCATAGACTCGTTAATATTCATACATGACATTCAACAATGCAATGTATGTTTAGATTATCTCTAATAAATAAAAATCTTTCTTATGCTAGGGGTTTAGTGAAAATATCAGCCCATTGATTTTCAGTTTTAACAAACTTAATATCAAAGATGCCTTTTTGAACATAATCCCTAATGAAATGATGTTTGATTTCAATATGCTTAGCCTTAGAATGCTGAATTGGATTTTTAGTTAAGCATATAGCACTGGAATTATCACACCATACAGATATGTTATGTTCATAAATAGAGTAATCCTCAACTTGATGTTTTACCCATAAGAGTTGAGAGCAGCAACCAGCAACAGAGATGTATTCTGCTTCAGCAGTAGACAAGGCAATGGTTGTCTGCCTCTTGCTTGACCATGAGACTAAACTTGCTCCAATGAAGTGACAACCTCCACTGGTGCTTTTTCTTTCTATTCTGTATCCAGCAAAGTCAGCATCACAACATCCCATTAATCTGTATTCTTTTGATCTTAAATACAGCAAACCAAGATTAGTAGTTCCAAGCAAATATCTAAATATTCTTTTTACAGCCTTAAGATGAGATTCTCTAGGCTCATATTGGAATCTAGCACACATACAAACACTAAATTGAATGTCAGGTCTGCTTGAAGTTAAGTACAGTAGAGAGCCAATCATACCTCTGTAGACAGTTTGATCTACCTTTTTACCTTCATCATCTTTGCTTAGTTTTGCATTGGGTTGCATAGGGGTTTTCATGAGATTTGCATTTTCCATTTTGTATTTCTTGAGTATCTCCTTGGTATATTTTTGTTGATGAATATAAATTCCATCACTTGTTTGCTTGATTTGTAATCCAAGGAAGAACTTCAATTCTCCCATCATGCTCATCGCAAATTCAGCTTGCATTAGACTTGAAAATTCCTTGCACAACTTTTCATTAGTTGCTCCAAAAATAATATCATCAACATATATTTGAACTATAATAAAGTTCTCTTTAGAGCATTTTTTGAACAGAGTAGTGTCTACTTGTCCTCTAGTAAAACCATTATGCATGAGAAAAGAACTGAGTCTATCATACCATGCTCTAGGTGTTTGTTTCAAACCATATAATGCCTTTTTAAGTTTGAAAACGTGATCTGGTTTATCAGTATCCTCAAAACCAGGGGGTTGTTTAACATACACTTATTCTTCAATTATACCATTTAGAAAAGCACTTTTTACATCCATTTGAAACAGGGTAATTTGGTGTTGTGCATCATATGACATTAAAATGCGTATGGCTTCTATTCTAGATACAGGTGCAAAGGTTTCAATATAATCAATACCTTCTTGTTGGTTATAGCCTTGAGCTACTAACCTTGCCTTATTTCCGACAACTTTACCATCTTCATCCAATTTGTTTCTGAAGACCCATCTTGTTCCAATAACCGACTTGTTTTTAGGCTTAGAGACAAGAGTCCAGACATCATTTCTGGTGAACTGGTTAAGTTCTTCTTGCATAGCAAGAATCCAGCTTTCATCCTCAAGAGCTTCTTCAATGCGTTTAGGCTCCAAATCTGAAATAAAGGCCACATTGCTTGATTCTCTTAATGTGGATCTGGTTCTTACTCCTTCAGAAGGATTTCCAATAATAAGATCCTTAGGATGATGAGTGTTGAACTTCCAATCCCTTTTGAGATCATCATGAAGATCTTGACTTGTCTGCTGACTCGTTTGTTCCACTTGTCTTTCAGCCTCAGGCACAGGTTCTGTTTTGGTTAGATATGGTTGTTGACTTTCTGGTTTGTTTATATCAAGACCTGCAAGATCATCTTCTAGATATGTTAGTTCTTTATCAGTCTTTAATCCATCATTGAATTTAACATGAACAGATTCTTCAATAATACTAGTTTTTGAATTGTAAACTCTAAAAGACTTAGACTTTTCAGAATATCCTACGAAAATACCTTTATCTACCTTAGAATCAAACTTTCCAAGATTATCTTTGGTATTCAGAATAAAACATTCACATCCAAAAACATGAAAGTAAGATATGTTGGGGCTTTTTCCTTTCCACAATTCATAAGGAGTCCTTTTTAGAAAAGGCCTAATAAGTATTCTGTTTTGTACATAGCAAGCAGTGTTTACGACTTCCGCCTGAAGTACTTAGGGAGATTATTTTCATTGAGCATAGATCTAGCCATCTCTTGCGCAGAGATCTGTTCTTTCTCTCAACCACTCCATTTTCTTTGTGCAGTTCTAGGTGCAGAGAAATTGTGAGAGATTCCATTCTCCTCACAGAACTGTCTAAACTGCTCATTTTCAAATTCTCCCCCATGATCACTTCTAAGGGTAGAAATACAGAAACCCTGATCATTTTGTACTCTTTTGCAGAATACTGAGAAAGCCTTAAAAGACTCATCCTTGTGTGTTAGGAAGAGTACCCATGTGTATCTAGAATAGTCATCAACTATGACAAATCCATATTTTCTTACAGCCAGGCTTGCAACACTAACTGGTCCAAACAGATCCATGTGTAACAACTGAAGAGGTCTAGAGGTTGATATTTGGTTTTTAGATTTGAAACTTGATTTTATCTGTTTACCTCTCTGACATGCATCACACAAGACATCTTTCTTAAAGCTAATATCAGGCAATCCTCTCACGAGATTATTCCTTTTTAATTCAGAAATTAGTTTCATACTAGCATGTCCTAGTTTCTTATGCCACAACCATCTCTCATCCTCATTAGACATCAGACAGGTTACACTTTGATCTGAGAGATCAGACAGTTCAATCTTATAAAGGTTTTGTTGCCTTTTAGCTAAAAAGAAGGTTTTTCCACTACAGTCTTTAACTATGCATACATCCTTGGTAAAGGAAACATCAAAACCGCTATCACATAATTGACTTATGCTAAGCAGGTTGTGTCTTAATCCTTTAACCAAGAGAACATTAGATATAGAGGGAAGAGGGGGTTTACCACCAATAGTACCAATTCCTATAACCTTCCCTTTCTGATTCCCTCCGAAGGCAACGTGTCCTCCTTTCTTAAGTTGGAGGTCTAGGAACATAGACCTTTCTCCTGTCATATGTCACGAGCAGCCACTGTCCAGGTACCAGCAGTGGTGTTTTCTTTGTCTTGTTGAGGACATCTGCAATAAAGATTATTTGATTTTTAGGTACCCATATTTTTCTGGGTCCTTTTCTGTTAGTTCTAGGAGTCTGTGAGGACTTCCTTCTCTTCTTATGGATACACTTAGACATAACATGCCCAGTTTTTCCACAGAAGTTACAAATAGGTGTTGATTTGGTTACAGTTGACTTAACAGATACTTTGGAAGCTTTAGTTGATACTTTATGATGTGTCTGATAGACATATCCAATACCTTCTTTGTTAAGAGAGTGCTTCTGAATGCCAAGTAGCTTAGTCAGATTGTCTCTACCATTAACAAATTTGGTAAGATCAGAAGTGAGCTCTTCCACTTTCTGTTGAAGTTTTTCAACTTCTTCAGATGGTGATGTTTCACTTGAGATCTTAGCTTCATTAGACTTTTGGTCTTGACTCACCACATTTTCTTTAGCTCTTCTCGCACTCTTGAGATTTTCTGTTTATGCTCTCACTGGTGAGCTTTACATACTCTCTCTTGAGGGATTTGAAGGCTTTAGATAAGCAGTTGGATTCCTCCATCAACTCCTCATAGGCATCAAGTAATTTCTCATAGTCAGGATGTACCTCATCGTCAGAGTCTGAGTCAGTGTTGGCCATCAAACAGAGATTGGCTTCTTCCTCAGTTTCTTCATCAGAAGATGTTGACTCCGGATCCTCCCAAGTAGCCATCATTCCTTTCTTCTTCTTCTTGAAGAATGTCTTAAGAGGGCCTTCTTGAGTTGAGGACATTCATCCTTGAAGTGGCCAGGCTTCTTGCACTCATAGCAAACAATTGGACTTTTGTCTGTTGAGGTGGATTCTTTGAAGTTCTTGTCCTTGTTGAACCTTCTGAATGGCCTATCCCTCTTGAACTTCTTTTTCTGTAGGAGAAGCTTTATCTTCCTGGTCAGGAGAGACAATTCTTCATCACTCTCAGAATCCTCGAGTTCTGATAGGTCAGCATCACTGGATGACTCATCTGCCTTCAGAGCCTTGGAACCTTTTGCTTACTTTTGATCAGCTTTCAGAGCAATTGACTTGCCCTTCTTTGGTGCAGCTTCATCTCCAAGTTCTTGCTCATGCACAGTGAGTGTTCCAAGAAGTTCATCCATAGTCAAGGTAGTGAGATCCTTGGCTTGGGAGATAGCAGTGACCAAAGGTCTCCACTGTTTAGGTAGACTTCTCAGAATCTTACCAACCTTCTCAACATTGGTATAGACTTTGCCAAGAGATTTTAAACTGTTGATGATAGTTTGAAATCTTCCTATCATCTGAGCAATAGATTCTCCTTCCTCCATGATGAACAGTTCATACTTTCTAACAAGTATGGCAATATTTGACTCTTTGACCTTTGTTGTTCCTTCATGTGTGACAGCTAAGGTATCCCATATTTCTTTTGCAGAGTCACAGGCACATACCTTCTCAAAATCCTCCGGACTGAGAGCACAAATGATGTTGTATCTGGCTATGTGGTTCAACTCCCATTTTGATTTTTCTGCAGCAGTCCACTGAGTTTTTGGTTTGTCAGTGTTATCATCATTCTTGGGAATGAATGGACCATCTGTGATGACATCCCAAAGATCAGAGTTTGTGGATAGAATAAACCATTGAAATCTATCCTTCCAGTAGTTGTAGTTTTCTCCATTGAAGTAAGGAGGTCTGGTTAGGGAAGCTCCTTCAGTCTGATGACTTCCACTTGAACTAGCTCCAGCCGTCATGTCTATTCTTCAGGACCTTTTACCTCTACACTGTTAGATGCTCAACCCAGAGGCTGAGCTCTGATACCAACTTAAATAGACAACTATAAACATGAGAAGGGGGGTTGAATTGTGTTTATCAGAATTTAAGCAAAGCTGAAATCGTTTTGCAAACAGAAAGCTAGCTTTGGATGAGTGGAAGAATATAGGATGGAAGGGTGACTATTTCAAACACACCACTTCACAGATGCAAGAAAACTAAAGCAATTAAAGAGTTTAAGGGAAGAAAGATTGACACGATGATTTATCCTAGTTCACTCTTCAAATCAAAGAGCTACGTCCAGTCCTTGGCAGCACCAAGATTTATCCACTATAACTGATTAAGGTTACAGACTCAAGTATTATTTGCACACCTAGCCTCTTCAGGCTCAAGACAAGTATTGTTTTCACACCTAGCCTCTTCAGGCTCACTTAGGTTTGTTTGAGAGATTGAGTTTGTAAAAATACAACTTCTCAAAAGCAGATATTTCACTAACACTCAGAGAGTGGTTTAAATGTGAAGTCTAGGAAAGTCTGCGTAATAACTTCAAATGTTTGAAGAATACCGAATGAAAGAATGAAAGAATTAATGGGCAGAGTAATGGCGTTTAATGCAGTGTGTATTCTCTATTTCTTCATCTTCAATGACTTATGTATTTATAGTCTTCATACATTTAGGATCCGTTAGAGACATTCTCTCAGATGTTGGCTTGAAGCAGAACTTCATTAAATGCAATATAGTCGTTCTGAGCACCCATTAATGCAATAGAGTCGTTCTGAGCAGCCATTAATGTAATAGGAACATTAGTTCTACTCTTACATGTAGGATCATGGCTTTATGCATTGAGAAACAGTCATGTCAGAGTTGGGCAGAGAGCTTTTTGCACTTTGTTGAGCACACTCCCCTTTTTGTGGAATAAAGCATGTTGGACGCATTCTTTTAGATTATCCAAGGTTGCTTAAGAGAGTAGTCTTCTTTTCTTGATAATCGTGAAACTGAGTAGGAGAGAAGACTTCAAGCTTCTTTATGGCTTTTGAAAAAATGATTCTGACAATCCTTAGAGAATTCGCGTTCATAATATAAGTGCTTCAATCTTGAAAATAGTCACGTCTATCTAGTCATTTGAGTTTTCATTCGGGCTAGTAGATGAGCTCTATATTAAGGATTCAGAAAGTCCAAAGACTAGTGGACGAGCGCTTCTGTCACCTTTAGTGGACGAGAGTCTCTGTCACCTTTAGTGGATGAGAGCCTTTGTTACTTTAGTGGACGAGAGCCTCTGTTACTTTAGTGGACGAGAGCCTCTGTTACTTTACTGGACGAGAGTCTCAGTTACTCTAGTGGACGAGAGTCTTAGTTACTCTAGTGGACGAGAGTCTTAGTTACTCTAGAGGACGAGAGTCTTAGTTACACTCTAGTGGACGAGAGTCTTAGTTACTCCAGTGGACGAGAGTCTTAGTTACTCTAGTGGACAAGAGTCTCAGCTACTCTAGTGGACGAGAGTCTTTTGCCATGTCATTGGACGAGCCATTCTGATACCTTAGTGAACGCGCTATTATGATACTTTGATGGACGCGCTAATCTGATACTTTGATGAACGCGCTATTCTAATACTTTGATGGACACGCTCCAAGTGCCACGTCATTGGACGGATAATTCTGATACCTCACTAGACGGGCTTTTCTGATACTTTGATGGACGCGCTCCAAGTGATACTTTTAGTGGACGCGGCCTTCTGATACTTTTAGTAGACGCGGCCTTCTGATACTTTAGTAGACGTGACCTTCTGATATTTTAGTCGACACGGCCTTCTAATACTTTTAGTAGACGCGACCTTCTGATACTTTAGTGGACACGACCTTCTGATACTTTTAGTATACGCGACCTTCTGATACATTTAGTAGATGCGGCCTTCTGATACTTTAGTGGATGCGGCCTTCTGATACTTTAGTGGACTCGGCCTTCTGATACTTTTAGTGGATGCGGGTTTGTTTCTCTTGAGTTTTGGACGTGCGCTTCAAACACTACAGTGTTGGACGTTTGTTTAAAAACACTTGTGTGTTGGACGTGAGTTTTTATCTTCAAACAGTGTTGGACGAATGATTCTCTTATTTAATCTGCACACTCGATAGATAGGTTAGCAACCAATATGAAGGTTAATTAAATCATTAACCAATGTTTAGTTCTCATCAAAACTGAGGGAAATGCACATCAGACATTTTAGAGACTTAACACTTATTTCAAGAACCAGAATCAAGAAAACAGATTCTGTTATCATACCCAAATCTGTTTTGATTGATCCCAACGACTATAAATTGTTTTCTATATAAAGAGGGATCAAAGGAACACCTTGAAATATCATATAACAAATCACAACCAGATCAAAAAATTTATACGAAATCAATTGTGAAAATCATTCATCTTCTTTCTTGAGCTTATTGTGAAAAGAGTGTTTCATACTCATAAGTGCTTCGATTTGTTTATCTGACTATTGAGAGTTAGGAATCAATTTTTTGTTTCATTTGATTGTAAAGAGAGAGGGAGTCTCTATTAGTGATTAGGGTGAGGTATCCCTAAGGAAGAACATTGAGGCTCTTCACAAGAGTGTGGTATCTCGAGGTGAATGAGTGCTCTGTGGTGTAAAGGTTTTTCAAGCTACCTGGCTAAAGCTTGTTGTGTTAGTGTGTGAAAACCCACAGGTGGAGTGGGGACTGGATGTAGGTCGCAGTGGTGGTGATTGAACCAGAATAAATCTAGTTGTGTGGTATCTCTAAACTCAAACATGTTAATTTCTGTCTTGCGCATAAAACTGTGATCTTGATGTTTTAAGTTTTCAATTAATATCAGTTCTTGATCTGCATAATCAGTATTGAATCTTGAGTAAACTGCAATAATAACTGTGTATTCAATTTTATTCTTAAGGATCAATATTTGAATTGAATCTTGCATCATATGTGATCAAATTCGAATAGCTTAGTTTATGTTTCTTAATCACTGAAACTGAAACCTGCAAAGTTTGTTCTTGATTGTTAATGCTTGTATCTGAAACTTGCATAACTTGTTCTTAATCTTTAAAGGCTTAATCAGTTTCTATATTTTGTTATTATTGAGTTTTGAACCTGAACCTATTCTATAATGTATTAATTATGAATCAATCTTTCTTATCCTCATCACCTTCTATTCAAGATTTCATTAAAAGCCCTTCACTGTTTTTGTAAAAGATCCTGAGGCAACTCTGATTTGAAAAGAATTTTTAAGAGGGAAATATTTTAAGAAAACTCAATTCACCCCCCTCTTGAGTCGTTGAAGCCAAAACAACAAACACGCCAAACATAAACACTTAAACATACATATATCAAATAGGCAAATATAAACATGTTATCAAGCAAACAGCCATATAGGAAATTAATCAAACACCAGGGTCACGAGTTAACCCTTCATCTTACGCTACTCCATAGCCTACATGTTCATACTAGCACTTCTCCCCATACCTGGTATGAAGATTCCCAAAACGATACCGTGGGTAAACTAGGCACGTTCCCTCGAGCGGCTCGATGAATTTCTCAAGCCTTGGCCAAACAATAAGAGGATAACCAATTAATCCCCAATTTAAGAAAAGGGAAAGGAGATTAAAGTGAGGAATAACCAGTTGACCTTTAGAGACACTAGCGCGTGTGACTTCTCTCCCAAACGGACTCAAGAACACCAAGAACTTCAAAGGGTTCAAGGGAAGAGGATTTTGTCGCACTAGGATTTACCAAAGTTCCAAAAAGAGGGTTTGGCTCGTAACCCTCACGAAACTGTTCTATTTATAGACTCTGTGATCTGAGCACGGTCGTGCTACCTTTAAGCATGCTCAATTCTTGAGCACGAGTCGCTCAAAGATTAAACTGCGAGACCATCTAAACGATCGAATTGGACAAAACATATAAAATAAGACTTGTATATAATTATCTTAGCTTTCCAACACATCAAATATCACCGTAATCGAACATCTAGAATTCAATATATGGCCAAAACGGTGAAACAAGTTACTAAAACTCTAAAAGGATCGAACATTTCTAAAGCTAAACTTCACAAACATGAACTTAGACATCAAAAATAAACATAACAAGCATATACAAACATATTTATAACATATATAAATGCATTAAGCTTATTTACGAAAAACGGGGTGTTACAAAGGATACGTACCTGGATTTTTCGTTTTTTTCTTCGACTTCATCGATTTCTTGGGGTTTCTGCATTGGTATGAACATATTGCTTTTGACAACTTTTTATTCATCCCAATTCCAAGTAGAAATTTCATCGACCTCAACATCCACTACAAAAAAGAGGTTGTAACACTCCCTTGGCGCTACATGTTGAAACAAAAGGACTGAAAATAATTACGCTGGTTGCTTTCGAAAAAATATAATTTTTTCTATTTCTTAACTTACTGGAAATTAGTGGTAAATTTTTTTTTCCTTTCCTCAATCAATACAAACAAAACAATGATAACTGACAACTGTGTGTGTGTGTGTATATATATATATATATATATACACACGTCATCACTTTTTTATATAAGGACCTTTATACTTATACAGGTCATTTACCAAAGTCATAACATAAAATAAAATAAGCAAAACTATAAGTAGCGGTAGTCTGGAACCACGACTCAAAAAGATGGCTCCCCGTAGTCAAAGTATTCAGACTGTCAACATACCACTACTCCCCAAAATGTAAACCCAAAACAAGTCCTACTGCTGGTCGCACCTAAAGAAAGCCATTAGAAGGCCACCATGGTCCTCCCCGGCCGCAGGAATCGGGCGAAGGTACATCCGCCTCAACTCCAATCTTTGGAACTATGTCGTGTATGCCTTTGGTGAGGGGATGATACTCTGGTACCTCCTCCTCGTCCTCGATGGGATCCTCCTCGATCTCCTCGTCAAAGTGCAAGGAACGTATCTTCGAATATGATATCGAACCCGTGTGGTTCATCTGTACTCAAATATATATATATATATATATAAAAGCATAGTAGAAACCTAACATGAAATAAATAAAGCAAGGGTGAGATACCAATATTGATATTCATTATGATAACTATATGGACGACACCCAAACAAACATCATATATACATATTGGAAATATTTCCTACCAGTGGAATTCATACCCGACAATCAAATCGTGATTTTTCAAAAATGCATGGCACTTCAAAATCCATCCTATGAGTCTTGACCTTTATTCTCCGGAGATTCCTAACTTCCCTTCTTCGAGCAATGATTAGGCTGCGATACCCTTAACACAATTGTCTCATGAGATCGACCTCTAAATTTAGGTCCGGCTCCAATTGTTCAGGGATACCACAATGGAGCACCTAAAATAATATTGGAATAGTTCCCTATTGAGTACATTCGTGCCGGGTAACCGAATTCCACGACCCGAGGTTGTAAATCCCCGATCATTCGCTGGATATTCTAAGCCCGAATGTCCTTAAGACCCAAAGACCCTATAATTTCTCTTTGGTCCGTAACTAACCAATTTACCCAATTCACCCTTTGTGAAATTGTAGCTCGACACACAAGGCATGTCGGCCCAAAATGACATATTTGCCGGACTATGCATGTAAAACCCGTTGTTATTGTAACTATTCTTTGTCGTTCGTTTTTCCTCTGTCGAGGCTTACAGCGCCCGACTGATAAGCCTCTGGCTCATCTAGTTTTCAGCTAGAAAAGGGGTATATTTTGTGCCTAATTGGGCGAGTCACCCTCGCTAATCTCCCAAATTGGCCTTGCTTTGTTCCTAAGTTAGACTTTGACTCGTTTTATGTATTTTTAGTAGTTTTTAGTCTATTTTGAGTAGAATTACGCTTTTTGTTTCTTTTTATTGTTTCAGGTTATAAGTGAAGCTCTGAGAGTCAAGGAAAATGAAGAAAACAGTGGAAAAGCAATTTTGGAGATATTCGCCCCGCGAGAGGATGCTCGCCTCGCGAGCCTGAAGACCAGCTGAGCAGCAACAGACATCATTTCTGTCTCGCCCCGCGAAGATACCACTAGCCTCGCGAGCCTGAAGGCCTGACTGTGCCAGAAATGTCATTCTCTCTGTCTTGCCTCACGAATCATCATCTCGCCTCGCGAGCATTCAAATCCAGATGGAGCCAAAACTTAATATTCGTGTCGCGAGAGCATACTCGCGTCGCGAGCACGCGCAGAATCTGAATTCTATATATATAGCTGTTTTAGGGCAGAAGCGAAGAGCTTTTGGTTCTCCACTGTTTTGTAGCGTTTTGGGACAAAATTCTTGTTCTCTAGAGCTGCGTCTCCTTCTTTTATTTTCTTATTTTACAATGGTGATTATGGCCGATTGCTTGTGCGTTGTTACGAGCATGAGGAACTAATCCCCTCGTCTAAGGGATCAAAGAAACCACCCATGGCGGTGTAGCGTTCGATGTGATGTATGTTTCTCTCCCTTTTTTCAATAGTGTTTTCCAATTCTGAATTTGTTGTGTTGATCATATGCTTGCGTGAGTGACTAGTTAAACGTGTTGAGGCTTAGGAGGCAATTCGCGTTTTAGAACTTGAATTGGGATCATCGATCGACTATTGCACGAGAGTGAATAGGAGATCAGTGCAACCTTATAGGAACCAGATTTAATAGAGTTTGATGATTGGGTTATGAGACCTAGTAAGTAATTAATTCAATCGTCGACTACGTCCTATTGAGCACGACAGTGTCATTAGGAGAATTTAGGGGTCCTGGTTGACATTGTAATTGAACTCGAGAAGGAATCATCATCACTTGGGTACTATGCATGATCGGGTAGGTTGATTTGTGACCTTAGATGTTTTAATTTCCAGATTTTAATACCTTAGTTCTATTAGATTTGTTAAATCCATTTACGATCCTATATTCTCCCTCTCCCTCAACCACTCGCCTTGCTTGACCAACGTATCTAATTTCTCGCGAATTGGTAGAATTGGTAGCCCAATCCCTGTGTCCGACCTCGGTAGTTACTTATCGTATTTTATTACTTACGACGACCCGGTACACTTGCCGGTGACTCAACAAGTTTTTGGCGCCGTTGCCGGGGATTGGCACAACCAATTTTCCTAATTTTAGGGAAGTTTGATTATTTGGTTAATCTATTTTTATTTTTATTTTTTGTTATTTATTTACTATTATTTCTCTCTACTTCTTTGATTCCACTTGGTCTTGCCTTGTTTTTGTATGCGAGGTACCCTTTCACAAGAGGACTTGCTATTTGATTTGGAGATTACCAAGATCGAGAAGCGATTAAGGAAAGAAGCCAGAGAGCGAAAGAGGCTTGAAGCAATTGATCTTGAGGAGATGGCCGCAAATCCTCCTCCTCCTCTTTACAAGCCTCTCTTCGAGTACAGTCTACCCAACTTGGGTGATTGTGATTCTTCTATTGTGAGGGGCAACCTGAATACAGATTCCTTCAGAGTGGAAGTATGTGTCACAGCCTATATCCGTGAGAATTAATTTGATGGGAGTGGCAAACAAGACCCTCACAGACACATCACCCACTTCCTTGAAGATTGTGACTTGCAGAGGACAAGAGGAGTCTCTCAAGATGAGTTTCGCTTGTGGCTTTTCCCTTTCTCTCTTAAGGATGTCGCTCGCGATTGGTTTGACAGCTTGGATCGGAACAGTATCAGGACATGGGAGCAGATGGCCCAAAAGTTCCTCACTAAGTATTTTCCTCCTCAGAAAACGGCACAAGCAAGAGTAGCCGTCACTTCTTTCAGGCAGACAGAAGATGAATCCTATAATGAAGCTTGGGAGAGGTACAATGTACTCTAGAGAAGATGTCCTTCGGCTTTCTTTGACCCGGTCTCCAAGGTGCAACATTTCTTTAACGGGTTAAGGGGGCGCTACCAGATGAACTGTGATGCCGTAGCTGGCGGCTCTTTTTCCTATTTATCAGCTGAGGATGGATGGGCATTATTGGAGAATATGCCGTACAATGATTACAACCGTGGTATGGAAACCTCAAGTGGAGTCAGTGCTGCAACAATAGAAGCCATTCTAGAGCAGAATAAATTGTTGAAGATGCAGAATGCTGCATTGTCTGGGAACAAGAAGGTGAATGTGATACACGAGGGAATGCCTCCGGGTTGTGATAATTGTAATGGAGATCATGACATTCAGAGCTGTCCGTTCAACTTCTCTCGAGAACATGTGGATTCATGCCACAATTTCTATGACAGCGTGCCCCAGAACAACTATTAGAGGAACAGACAGAGTGATTACAATCAGAATCAGAATAGGGGTTATATGAGGAGAGACCATCCGGGTTTCGCTTGGAGTAATGCTAGTGGTGGTCTAGCCCAACAACAACAACCTCAGCAGAATCAGAGGCCAAACTATGGAATCCATCAGCATAATACTCAGCAGGCTCTTCCGGGGCCTAATCAATTGCAAATAACAGATGGTGGAAGGCAACCTTGGGAGTTGGCTCTTGAGAAGATGAATGCGGCAGTTGAGAAGTTGGCAATCAATACAGGCACAACCATTGATAAGTTGGCAACTCATACAGGGGCGGCAATTCAGAATCTAGAGATGCAGATTGCCCAGCTAGCAAAGCAACTAAATGAGCATCTCCCAGGCACTTTCCCAGGTGATACCGAGAACAACCCTAAGAACCAATGCAATGCCATAACAACTAGAAGCGGGAGGGTGTTGGGATCTAACAAGGGTGCAACTAGTTCTCAGGAGGACAAGGCCCCGGAACAACCACATGTTGAGGAAGAGCAACCTGAGAAAGAGGAGTTGGCAAGTGACAAGGCACCGGAGCAAGGGGGAAGGCTGAAACTTGTAGATGAAGAGTTCCGAAAAAAGAAGTGGGTTGAACCCCAAGACCTCCCGCCCTACATGAAGGTACCATATCCTGAAAGATTGAAGAAGCCTCAACAAGATAAGCAATTCAATAAGTTCCTTGATGTCTTCCGCAAACTTCAAATTAACATTCCATTTGCGGAAGCCTTGGAACAAATGCCATCTTATGCCCGGTTTATGAAGGAGCTTCTCTCCAAGAAGCGGAGAATAGTGGATGAGGAAACGGTTTCTTTGACCGAGGAGTGTAGTGCCATTCTTCAAAGAAAACTACCTCCAAATTTGAAGGACCCCGGTTCTTTTTCTATACCATGCACCATTGGGGGGATGACTCTAGGAAAGGCATTGTGTGATCTAGGGTAAAGCATCAACTTGATGCCCCTCTCTATGATGAAGAGGTTGGGGATCAAAGAAGTCAAGGATACACGGATGTCACTCTAACTCGCCGATCGTTCTATAATTATCCTTATGGGGTGGTCGAAGATTTGTTAGTGAAGGTGGACAAGTTCATATTTCCGGCGGATTTCGTGGTGCTTGATATGGATGAAGACGCCGAGATCCCTCTCATATTGGGGAGGCCCTTCTTGGCCACTGGGCATTCCTTGATAGATGTGAAACAAGGGAAACTCACTCTAAGGGTGCAAGATGATGAGGTAGTCTTCAATGTCTTTGAAGCAATGAAGCACCCTGCTGAGAGATTGGATGTGTATCGAGTGGATGTGGTGGACTCAACTGTCAAGGCAAAGGCAGAAGCCCATGGTTCTTCACTTGCACAAGTGTTGGTAAAATCCCATGATGATGATAGTGAGGAAAAAGACCCTTTGGGGGATGAGGTCTATCTTGAGTGGTCAAAGGACATGGAAGCCTTACCGAGTCTCCCAGAGGATGAAGGTGCAAGGGAAAAGCTCAACAAAGAAGGATTGAAAGAAGTTGTGCGTGAGGAAGTGATTAAACCTTTAGAGGCCGGAATCATCTGTCCAATCTCGGATAGTAGTTGGGGTAGTCCAATTCATGTGGTCCCAAAGAAAGGTGGCACAACCGTGGTGGTCAATAAAAGCAATAAATCGATCCCAACAAGGACCATCACGGGGTGGAGAGTACGTGCCGATTATAGAGGGCTGTTGAACTTAAATGAGTTGTCCGGGAACCGCATGCAAGCATATAAAAAGGCAAGAACCTACAAAAAGCGGACTAAGGCATGGCATGGCAAGCAAGATCTTCTTCCGGATTAACCCTTAGGGGTGACTTGAGTCAGGCTCGGGACGTTAAACAAGCGCTACTTGGGAGGAAACCCAAGCTAGGTATCCTTTATTTTTCTGTCATTTTCCCTCAATTAAAAGAGAGAGAGAGAGAGAGAGAGAGAGAGAGAGAGAGATTTGCCACGCGAATGCACAGTGACCTCGCGAGACAGAATCCTTGAATCTCAGAGGCTTGCCCACGCTTCTGTCTCTCGTCGCGAGAGATACTTTCGCCTCGTGATTCTGGGCACCATCAGCTGTTGGAAATCCAGATTCGCCTCGCGAGATACTGCTCGCCTAGCGATTCTGGAAAGTGTGAAGAACAATTTTTCCGGATTCGCCTGGCGAGTGATATCTCACCTCGCGAATCTGCAATTAAGGTTTTAATTTGCAGGAGTTCTTCAGGGAGAGGCATTTGGCCCAACAGGGGTGACCGAGGGACCAATTGGATGAGGATGCAACCGTAGAAGAGCTTTCCGTGGAAGCGCCACTTACACTACAACTTGATCAGGGAGCACCCTCTCCTTTCCTCACTCTTATTTTATATATGTGTTCTTTCATTGAGGACAATGTATGCTTTAAGTGTAGGGGAGGGAACCAATTGCCTTGTTTTTGTTGTTGTTGTTGTTTTTGTTTTTGAATGTCGCTCTTGAATAATTTGAGAAGATCAAGAGTATGTGTATGAATGTTGTGTCGGCAAGCTTGGTGGATTTTAATTAAATTTAGCATAGATTGATTGCATGAATTATGTGCCATTGATGATTTCCCCCTTGGTTCTGAAAATCGAAAATTTGATCCCCATATAAAAAATTGAAAACTGAACTTTGAGAAATTTTATTGTGATTGCTTGATTTATGACAAGTTTGGGGTGAAGGGGTGCACATACTAGGAATTGTATCTCGGTCAAACAATTTGCAAAAATGTCTAGGTGAGGATTTGAGCCTCCAACTTTGTTTTTGATTGTGTGGATCACTTTCAAATTGTACTTTCCCGAATTTGCATGAATCTCTTCATGGTTTGCATGTTTATGTGTTGCATCAAATGATTTAGGCAATTTTCTTTGAATAACTACTTGGCCTAAAAAGAACCATCCCTAATGCATGTTCCCTAGTTAGCCACATTGAGCCTGATTGGCCTATTGTTTCTTGATGACCTTATTTTATAAGCCAAAATCTGGAAAAATCATGTTAACCCAATCTTAGGATTAGGAGAGCATGGAAACTTAGCAAGAGAAGGGTTGTAAGAAACTAAGTTTGGGGTGGCTACAAGGTTTGATATGTCATTATGGGTTGAGAAAAAGAAGAAGAAGAAAAGGTTGAAACCCAAGGCAAAAAGAAAAAAAAAGAAAAAAAAATTTGCCAAAAGAAAAGGGGTAAAACAAAATGTTATCAAGGGAAAAGGGTTGTAGTCACCCAAGGCAAAAAGAAAAATGGAAAAAGGAATTTGAGTGGACGTTCAATGTATCAAAATGATCATGCTCTCTTAGTTCCTAGGGACTTAAGCCTAGTATCCTTGAATATCCTACCCTTAGCCAGGCCCCACTACAACCTTTAAAAGACCTTTTGATGTTGCATGCATGTTTTCGTGGGAACTATTTTCGAGATGAAAATCAAATTCATGGGAAGTGCTCTTGGAATGTGAAGTTGAGTGAAAAGTTGATAGCCTAGACAATTTAAGCGAATGAGTGAATTAATAAATGCCCTTATGAGGAAGGCAATTGTTTGAAATTGGTGATCTCCCTTTTGTGTGTAGCTTGGATCCTTAACTTAGATTAATGATTGCATGAATGATGAAGTTCTCAATTGTTTAAAGTAAATGAATGTGGGGATTACATTGATGCAAGGGGGGAAATCATTGAATAAAAACTGTTTTGTTAAGATTGCATGAAATTTGTGCAAAAATTGATTGAATCCTTTAAGTTTGCCAAGTCTTGAGTCTTTTTTGAGTTTTAGCTTTCTTGGGGACAAGCAAGATTTAAGTTTGGAGTGTTTTGATAAGCCTCTGACTCATCTAGTTTTCAGCTAGAAAAGGGGTATATTTTGTGCCTAATTGGGCGAGTCACCCTCGCTAATCTCCCAAATTGGCCTTGCTTTGTTCCTAAGTTAGACTTTGACTCGTTTTATGTATTTTTAGTAGTTTTTAGTCTATTTTGAGTAGAATTACGCTTTTTGTTTCTTTTTATTGTTTCAGGTTAAAAGTGAAGCTCTGAGAGTCAAGGAAAATGAAGAAAACAGTGGAAAAGCAATTTTAGATATATTCGCCCCGCGAGAGGATGCTCGCCTCGCGAGCCTGAAGACCAGCTGAGCAGCAACAGTCATCCTTTCTGTCTCGCCCCGCGAAGATACCACTAGCCTCGCGAGCCTGAAGGCCTGACTGTGCCAGAAATGTCATTCTCTCTGTCTTGCCTCGCGAATCATCATCTCGCCTCGCGAGCATTCAAATCCAGATGGAACCAAAACTTAATATTCGCGTCGCGAGAGGCCACTCGCCTCGCGAGCGCCCGTAGAATCTGAATTCTATATATAGCTGTTTTAGGGCAGAAGCGAAGAGCTTTTGCTTCTCCACTGTTTTGTAGCGTTTTGGGACGAAATTCTTGTTCTCTGGAGCTGCGTCTCCTTCTTTTATTTTCTTATTTTACAATGGTGATTATGGCCGATTGCTTGTGCGTTGTTACGAGCATGAGGAACTAATCCCCTCGTCTAAGGGATCAATGAAACCACCCATGGCGGTGTAGCGTTCGATGTGATGTATGTTTCTCTCCCTTTTCTCAATAGTGTTTTCCAATTCTGAATTTGTTGTGTTGATCATATGCTTGCGTGATTGACTAGTTAAACGTGTTGAGGCTTAGGAGGCAATTCGCGTTTTAGAACTTGAATTGGGATCATCGATCGACTATTGCCCGAGAGTGAATAGGAGATCGGTGCAACCTTATAGGAACCAGATTTAATAGAGTTTGATGATTGGGTTATGAGACCTAGTAAGTAATTAATTCAATCATCGACTATGTCCAATTGAGCACGACAGTGTCATTAGGAGAATTTGGGGGTCCTGGTTGACATTGTAATTGAACTTAGGGAAGGAATCATCATCACTTGGGTACTATGCATGATTGGGTAGGTGGATTTGTGACCTTAGATGTTTTAATTTCCAGATTTTGATACCTTAGTTCTATTATATTTGTTAATTTCATTTGTGATCCTATATTCTCCCTCTCCCTCAACCACTCGCCTTGCTTGACCAACGTATCTAATTTCTCGCGAATTGGTAGAATTGGTAGCCCAATCCCTATGTCCGACCACGGTAGTTACTTATTGTGTTTTATTACTTACGACGACCCGGTACACTTGCCGGTGACTCAACACCGACTACTCATTCTCAGGTATTACAATTCCTTCCACCTCCAAAATACAATTTCCATTACTATTCTTTCCACCTCCAAAGTACAATTTCCTCTTAGGAACAATAGTCCGACGTCTCGGTAATCTAGGTCCTTATCATTTCCTTTATTTCCTCCAAAAGAGTTTTCGTTCAGTGAAACATAAATACCAAAATAAAAACTCCGAAAAACTTATCCAAGTTTGTCGGGAAATTTCCGCTGTTCTTAAATTCTTTTCCAAAAATTCTTTTATGATGTAATTCGTTTTAAAACGTAACGAAAATCATTTTTCTGAAAATTCCTTTATTTTCAATTCCAAAAATCCATTAACCCTTTGAAAATCATTTCCGACCCATATATTTATTTTTCTCACGTAAAAAGATCGTTTTTCCCTTATACCGTCGTTAGTTAAACAAAAACCTCATTTCTTGAAAAATTACATATCATCAACCTTAAAACAATTTTTAAAATTCATTTTCTTAAAATTCATATTTGTTTCCATTTTTTCCCGTCGTTTTAAAACAAAATGCGAAAGTGAATTTTTTTCATGGTTACGTCCTCGCTTTTACTCATTAACTTATTCTTTTGTTAAAACCTACTAAAATATTATTATTTTCACCTTAAAATTTAATCCATTAATTTTCAAAAACATAAAGTCTTCCTTAAACTTTCTTAATGTTTTATCCTTAATTTCCAATAAGCACTGACCGATATCAGACTTCCAGCTAATCACAAAATCAACAGAAAATTTCATACAACACAATTTATCACATACTTTCACAACCAACAATAAATTCACACATCGCAATTCATAGCATGCTTTCACGGATAAATCATGCATCACAGAATATTACGCAATAATTTTAAAACAAACACCACAAACTATAACAATTAATTACAGACATACCAAACAAATTATACACACAGTTATCGAAGCTCCTCAGGTAAACTCCCCTTACCTCTTGTAGTTTCTAATTTCTTTCTCGGCATACTTTCTGATCCGATTCCGGCTTTGCTCTACGAAACTCAGAACAAACCAACAAGTTTTATCCTTCACAGCAAATATTACACAATTAATAAAAATCAAACAACCAAACACTCTAGATTCTAAGACTATGATTCGGCCTCCATAGGTTTTCTAGGCTAGAGAAGTTAAAAATTTACACACTCTTGGATGAATGATCCTTAAGTACTAGGAAGGCAAGATCTATGATCATAACTCAAAAATCAAAACCAAATCATCTAACTCATCATGAGTGTGGTTTCGGCTAAGGTTGGTAAATTAGGTTAGGAACCTCAAAATTTCATATACTCTTAGATCCATGATCTTAGAGTAGTATAGAGTTAAGAAAAATTGTCATAAGTTAAAAATTGAAACAAATCCATTCAACCCCTTTAGAGCTTGAATTCGACCATAAATGGAAAAATAACTAGGGATTGATTTTGATTTCAAGTTTTTAGATCTAGCAATTAGAAGTATTGAATAGACTAGATCAAGTGTTAAATGATAGAAATTGAAACAAACTCATCTAGTTTCTTTAAGACTTAGATTCGGTCCACAATGAAAGAATAGTAAAGAAATTTTCTATTGATTCATGCTCTTGGATCATGAATATAGAGATCATAGTGACTTCAAAGAAATTGGTTTCAAGTCAAATGGATTTTCCTACAATTTTCTAGAGATTTTTGAAGTTCTAGATCTAAGAATTGAAAGCATGATAATCATGGCTTGAAACAAGAAAATCAATGAAGAACTTGATGTTTAGTGACTAAGGAGAATAAGGTATACCTCTTGGATGTTGAGAATTTGAAAGAAATGAAGCAAGGTCTTCACAAAATTTGGTTATGGTGTTCTTGAGAAATGAAGAACAAATGAAGAAGATGAAGTGAATTAGGAGCAAAATATGTCTAAGTGTTTCATTTTTGAAGAGCGGGCAGCGCACATGAGGGGAAGTGAGGGGTAGTTTTGTCCATCAAAATTGCCTTGGGGACAAAACAGTAAAATTACATAGGGACAAACTTGTAATTCTTTTAAAGTCCAAGGGCATTTTGGACATTTCATACCTAAAGTAATCATGACAAATGAGTGGTCATGGTTGAAGGGGATGTGGTTGAATTGTGACCACAAGAAGCTTATGGCACACTTGAGAATTGATAGAGAACTAGGGACATTTTGGTCTTTTCGCAGACAAAATATCTAGATATTTAGGAATTGTCATAAATGCGCCATAAATGTTCGATGACTCACCCCTGTGACTCGCTGCCATAGGTGGCAAGATGACTCATCATCCGATATCGGTTTTTGTCTCTACACGTCCGTTCTCGACTTCGTCGATTATCCGATTTAGGGTTTTAGGCCCGAACAACGTTTAATAACTTATTTATTTCGAAAATTTTCAAAATAATCACTATCGTTGGAAATGGGATTTAAAATCTACCCATTTTGTTCACGAGTCAAAATTTGGTTTTTTGATCAGTAAAATTTTACTGTCAATGAAAACGCAGACCGGGTTCAGTCTGAATTTTCAACCCAAAATTTAACATAACTCTCTACGATAATGTAGAGTATAAATATGACTTTGGTTTATCCAAAACCATTTTCGACAAACACCTGTCTGTCGGTACTTAGCGCGTAGGAAAGGGTTTCCAGTGAGTGCGGGCCATCCGTCGGAAATTTCCGACGGTCTTTTCCGTTGGAACACGCACCACACGAAGCCCCTCATTACCGACGGATAAGTCCATCGGTAATTGTCAGTGGAAGTTACCAATGGGCTTTTCCGTCGGAAACTCTAAACTACATTTACAGACGGAAATGTCCGTCGGAAACCAGTTATTTGTTTTTATATTATTTTTTTATAATTTTTTAATTGATTTTTTTGTTTTGTATTAATAATAAATTATTAATTTTAGTTAATTTTTTATTAAATTTTAAATTTTAAATTTTGGTTATTAATTATTATTTTATTTTATTTTAATTAATTAATATATTATTAATTAAAACAAAAATTGAAATTACAAATAAAATTTAAAAAGCAATTAAATTAAAATTAATTTAAAATAAAAAACAAACTCAACATATAATCGATATAAAATATCCGTCTAGCTACAAAACTCTACTACATCTATAACTATCCCAATACCCATCACCATAATATCCCTCATCGTCGTCCTGGCGGGGGAGTCTGCCGACGTCAGATGACCATCAGGCTATGGCTCAGAAGACAGACCGGCATCATGCGGCTGCGGTGGTGGATCAGTAGAAGTAGTGAAGGGCTGGTGTAACACCCTGATTTTTCCGTTACTTAATAATCCGTGTTTATGCATGTATATGTGTGTTTATTATTTTAAATTTGAGAGATTATTTTGATAAACTAATATTATTTTCCTGATTCAGTTTATAGTAGGAAGCTACTATTTAAATTGCGATTGAAATTTCAAACGAAAACGGTCTGCGTTTTCACTGTCAGTAAGACTTTACTGATACAGAAAATGAATTTCGACTCGTAAAATGAAATTGTAAAAAAATTTAACACGATTACAACGATTCCCATGGTTTTAAAATTTTTCATTTCTAATTACTTCAATAATTAATTTTTCTGGGTGAAAATTTACGAAGAAAATACGATCGGTTTTCACAGTCAGGAAATCGATGAAACCGGAACGAAACAAAAATTATTTAAAATAGATTTGATGCAAATTTGATGAGACTTGATTTGACTTGAAAAGTAACTCCATTTATTACACAACATCATGACCTTACACGCAATTATTTTCTTTATTTTAACAAGTAATCATTATTTTACTTAAATAAATATTTATTTGAAGAAAGGTTTTGGTAAAATTAAAAGCAAATTTATTTGTTCTTTTAAAATTTATGAATATTAGTATCAAAATAAAATTTTTATGAAGGAAATTCATTTGAAAATTCAAAAGATCTTACACTAAAAGAAAATCAATTTTCTTTTGAAAATATTTGAAGAAAACAAAATTTATTTTGAAACTTTTAAGAATTTATTTGGAAGTTTCAAATGTTTTTAGAAAAATAAGATTTTAAAAATAAAAATGGATCATTTTTTGAAAAGAATGGATTTTTCCATAACTTAAAGTTTTAAACAAAAGAATTTCAAAGGAAAAGTTTTCTTCAAAAGGTTTTATTAAAAAAGAAAATGTCCGATAACTTGGATAAATTACGGAAAGTTTTAATTTTGTATTTATTTTTCACTGAACGAAAAATAACGTTGAAAAGTGAACCCGGTAACCGAGATGTCGGGATACTAGAGTTCTTAAGGAACGTGGATCGATGATCTGTATCACAATGTTGTGGATTGTGTGTCCTATATACGTTGTTGTGGACAGTGTGTTCTATACACGTTGTTGTGGACTGTGTGTCCTATATACTTTTGTTGGGGACTGTGTCCTAGAGACGTTGTGATAAAACGTGGTGAACGTGGTAAAATGGTGAAAACTGCTTTTCTACGACCACAAAGTCCAAGACTGGTGCACAGGTTTAGGATGTTGTGATTAGACACTCGGATTTAAGCATCCTGTGTTGGTAATAAGTTTTAAAACATCAAAAATTATGGATGGTCGTGAGCCTAGAGCCTCAACAAGGAAATAATGAAACACAAATAAAAGCTGCGAAAACAAAATGTTTTTACATGCATTTGGCAGACGTGCCCAAAAAGTTTTGTGTGAATGCCTTGAAGGGAAATGTATCTCATGCGACGGTGTATCATTGGTGCCTTGATGGACCATGATTTCCATGAGCCTTGTTCACTGTGCCTTGTGTAGGACGGTGTGCTCTGGAACCCACATGCATTGATGACTGTGCCTTGAGCTGGACAGTTGTTGTGGGAATTATGTTGTGTCATGTGTTGTCTATTTGAGCCAACTTAGCTCACTGTTTTTTTTTTAAAAAAACTGCATGGAGTTGGGGTCTCCGGAGATTAGGATAGATTGTTGAAATATAGAAGTGCCACATGTTTTCAAGAACGACGATGATTTACTTGATACTATGCTTCTATTTAAAAAATTTATGTTGAATATGTATACTTATTTCACTACAACAGATTAGACTTTTCATAACGCACCTTTTATAGCATTTCCGTGCGGAAACGCTATTAAAAGTGATGCGGGGACTTTTAATAGCGGTTCCTTAAGGAAACGCTATCTTAGGTATCACCAAAGATAGCGTTTCCTTAAGGAACCGCTATTAAAAGTCAAGCTGTAGGAAAAGATAGAGCTTCCTTGAGGAAGTGCTATCTTAACTAACCACCTAAGATATAGCTTCCCACAGCAAACGCTATCTTATGTCACTACAACAAAAATGACTTATAATAGAAAATTGTAGTGCCCTTTTAATAGTGTTTCCTAAAATAGGTGCTATTAAAGAGTACACCTAAGATAACGTTTTTAAGTTGAACCGCTATCTTTTCTAATTTTCAATAAATAAATAAAATAAAATCAACTTTTAATAGCATTTGTTTAATGAAATGCTATTAAAAGGTAACCTTTAGATAGCATTTAAAGTTAGAAACGCTATCTTAGGTGATTACCTTTGCTGATTTTAGAACCCGCGCGCGCGTATGCTTTGGTCCTTCGATTCTCAATTTCTGCGTACCCTAACATCCTCAGTTCATCACTGACCTTTGTTACACGGTGAAGGTTGTTCATCGCAAGGCAAAATTTGGATTGGGTATTCTCTGATCCCCACCGCAAGGCGAGACCACTTCTCTGCCAGGTGAAATTCCAAACTGGAGCTTTCCGACTTACTTCGTAAGGCGAGACCGCTTCTCTGTTAGGCGAAATTCCAACTCCTTAGCTACTGCCTCTCGTCGTGTGGCGGAGCTCATGCATCGCAGTACTATAAAAGCTTCACAAGTCCAGTTTCTTGTTCACATCGTATGCAATTCTCACCCTAAGACTCATCAGTTCAAAGTAGTGGTAACAAATCCCTCTCTTCCTTGCACTCATCCCATATCATGTATGCATCTTAATTCTCAGAAGTGATTTGGTTTGATACTCCTTGGTTGATAATGTGATTTCTGATTTCATTTTTCCAATTTGGGGAGTTATTGATATGCTAACCATGCATTTATGTTAGAAGGATTCCACATGCATCACTTCTGTTTGATAAAATGCCTCTATGAAAATATTTTTGTTGAACACCACATGCCTAGTTGGAATTCTTTCCCATACAAATTACAAGCAAAAACGGTGAACTATCAACCTTATCCACTAGGTTCTTCCCCCACTCTGAATGGTTCTTCAAGTACAGAAGACTCATGCCCCTATAGTAAGTTAGACCACCATCAAGAAAATTAAACTATTGCATCGATGTTCTGTGTGTGGGGTTCAATCATATAATCAAAATGAAAAGCCGCACATATCAAGAGCAATTTTTTTTTCAATTCAAATTTTGTGTCAACTTTAGGCAATTTCTTGGTATTCTGGATCAACAATGTCTGTATACTAAGACAAAGTTAATAGTTCAACTGAGAGAACAAATTTTGTTAGTTCCTATTTTATCTTTCCAGACTCAACAATGGACTTTCAGCCATATTGTATGTTTTGGTGGACTTTCAGCCATATTGATGTATCATGTTCTGAAAACAACCTATTTGGAGAAAACTCTAGTGACATTGTACCTTTACTGCCTTGCTCTGGTTACTGGATTGCTTCCTACAATCCTACCCAATGACTTAGTATTACATGAAATATGATCCGGTATATGATGAAGAACAATCAGTGTTTACTGTTACTAAAAAATCCAAGGATCTTTAGGTACTGTTTCCATAATATTCAGCTAGCTTTTGACATAAAACATTAATCGACAAGGTGGACACTGGACAGAGCTATTTTGACACGGTCATCTTGTGAATGTGAGTTGTTGATTGCATCATTGCTTCAGTCTATTTCTGCCTGGGTTTAGTTATTCTTTTTCACAAACATAAATATTAAGATGTCAGTTCATGTTAAGCAACTGATATTTAGTATGTATTAAAAACTAGTTTAAATATTGTCTATAAATGTATGTATAAACTATTTAATCTATTTTTCATTTTGATTTTTATGTTCTACTTCCAAAGAAAATCCATCTAGTGCAATGGAGATGGTAGAGTCTTTCTAAGCTTATACTATTTGAAAATTTGAAGACAAAAGCACTATGTGAACATGCCATGAGCTTTGAGAGGGGACTCAACATTTTTTTGTAGGTAAATGGCATCTTCCAGTAATGCTAGTGCTGCCAAAGTGACGCGACGTGAGCCAACTGTTATGAAGGCGGTCATCCGCGCTAGGAGTAAAGGACAAAAATTTGAGGTAATTTACTTACTAACCTAAGGATTTCATTATGTTGTTTGATATCTAGATTTAATTACTTTATTATTTTATTAGGTTGAAGTCTGTCATCCAAAGCATGTTACTTTACAGTTTCTTTGTTTATGCTAGACCTATTCAACTTCTTAAATTCCTTGATGGATGCATTAGAAATTTCATATGGGCTGGCGACATAGATGTGAAGAAAGTGGTCGCTGTGGCTTGGGATAAAATTTTCAAGCCCTCAATGGAAGGTGGACTTGGCTTAAAGTCTCTGATCAGCCTCTGGCTCATCTAGTTTTATGGCTAGTATGACCAGGGTTTTGTGCAAATTATATCCTATTTTCACCCAAATTAGATTAGATTGTCCTCAAGCAAGGTTTTGAGTCTCTAAAGTAGTTTTAGGTTAATTTAGTCAGTTTTGAGTCAAATAAAGCACTTATGGCTATTTTGTTGTTTTCAGGTTAAGTAGAAGTTGAGGGAATAAAGAAACAGGGGAATCGCCTCACGAGAGTATTCTCGCCTCGCGAACCTGAAAGCCAGCAGAACAGTGAAAATGTCATCCTCTCTGGTTCGCCCCGTGACTACTCTTCTCGCCTCGCGACCCTGAAGGCTGACTGTTCCAGGAAAATGCAAGGTTTCTGTGTCGCCTCGCGAACACTTGACTCGCCTCGCGAGTAATCCAACCCTGGAAGACCAGAAGCTATCACGGTTTAACCATGCTGAAGGTCACGGCTGTGACAGTTTGGAATTTGAAGAGTCTCGCCACGCGAGTAGTCCTTCGCCCCGCGAGAAGACCAAACGTTGCTGACTTTTCACAATATTCGCCTCGCGAAGGTGTGCTCGCCTCGCGAGTGGACTTAATTTCTGAATAGTATAAATTGCTGTTCTGAACAGCTTGGAAGCACCCTTTTGCTTCTCCATTATTTTTACCTTTTTATGTGTGTTTTTGTTTTCCATGGAGAACTAAGTTTCTAGGATTAATCTATTGTAATCGATTTCCACTACACTTGAGGTTCTTATATTTCCTGTTTTGTATGCTTTTCCCTTTTCAATGCCATGCTATATATTTCTGCTTGCTTAATTCAGGAGTATATTGTGTTGTGTTGATTTATTTTCGGTGATATCATGTTCCTATAATTAATCGCATTTGCTTAATTCGCGTGTGTACGTTTCGTGTTTGCTTAGTTCACGAAGGGCTTAACCCCGTTTGCTTAATTCGGGAATAGGGACATATATCTGTAGTAGTGGTTTCGCTTGTAAATTGTTGCTACAACCGGGAGGGGATTAGAATCTGCTTAGGACTTGGAAATTGCATGAACCTATGATAGTTGGGAAATCGAGAACAATAGATTAATCATTTTTAGCTATTGGATAACCTCTTTGAACTGCCTTGTTTTAATTGCTTTGTTTTACTTGTTACTTATTTGCATCCCAATCCAACCCCCCCCCAAAAAAAAAAACTGATTTTTGTGAAAGATAACACTTTAAGAGTCCTTGTGAGACGACATCCGAGTTGTCGCCCTAACTACAGTTTTAAAACCCGCTCGTTCTTTTTGGCGCGTCTTGCGACAATGCGACCAAAAATTGGCGCCGTTGCCGGGGACTCTTATTTGTTATTTTTCCATTTTTTTTCTTTCTTTTCTTTTTCTTTTATTTTCGTTTTTGTTTTGAATTGGTCTGGCTACTAGGTCTAATTGCTCTGAATTGTGTGATTTTGACCCGGAAATTGAAAGAACACTGCACACACTCCGTAGAGAATTTCGGGCTAGCACTAGCAGTGATTCTAATTCTAAAACTGTTTTTGAAAACATGGGAGACCAAAGGACATTAAGACAGCTTGCTGCCCCTGATGTTAACTATAATGGATTGTGTATTTCATATCCTGGTGCTGATACTCCTTTTGAACTAAAATCTAGTTTCATTTACTTGTTGCCAAAGTTTAATGGTCTTGCAGGTGAGGATCCACACAAGCACTTAAAGGAATTCCAGGTTGTCTGCTCCACAACCTCGAGATCAGAGGGAGTAACTGAGGATAGCATCAAGCTGAAAGCTTTTCCGTTCTCACTCCAGGGAGCTGCAAAGGATTGGCTGTTATATCTTGAGCCTAACTCTATCACCACCTGGAATGATTTGAAGAGGGGTTTCCTAGAAAGATATTTTCCTGCTTCAAGAGCTGCGTCAATAAGGAAAGAAATATGTGGCATCAGGCAAGGGAATGAGTCGTTGGCTGAATATTGGAAAAGATTCAAGCATTTGGTATCCAGTTGCCTCCAGCATCAGATTTCTGAACAACTCCTTATCCAGTACTTTTATGAGGGGTTACTGCCAATGGATAGGAATCTTTTGGATGCTTCTAGTGGGGGAGCACTAGTTGATAAGACCCCAGCTGCTGCCAAGCAACTCATTGAGAATATGTCACTGAATTCCCAGCAGTTTACTACCAGAAGAAATTCAGTTGAGACAAGAGGTGCGCATGAGGTCCATAGTTCCTCTTCCAACTAGGCCCTTGAGAATAGAATGGATGAGCTAACTTCTTTTGTAAGGCAATTGGAAATAGATAGGGTTCAGCCTGCAAGGTTGTGTAGCATGTGCAACTCTCCTGAGTACCCATATGATGCATGCCCCATCCAGAGAGAAGAGTTCGTCAGTGAAGCGCCTCAAGCTTATGCAGTAAATCCCTATAATCAAGGAAACAGTCAGAACCGATACAGTACTCCAGACCTCTCAACAAATAGGTACCATCCCAATTGGAGGAATCATCCTAATCTTTGGTATGGGAACTCATCCCAACAACAACCGATGGCAGCACCACAGAATCCTCCCCAAGTGACTACTTCTGCACCTTCTGGACCTTCCCTAGAGGATATGCTCAAGCAATTGGCCGCAAACAACCTCCAGCTTCAGCAGCAGGTTGGACAGGTTGCAGCTTCACAGGCACAGTTTCAGTAGCGAACAAATGCTAGCATTCAAGATTTGAGGACACAGATTGGACAGCTGGCCACATCCATGAATAACATACAGCAAGCTCAAGGGACAACCCAGCTGCCGGCACAACCAGTGATAAATCCTAATGCCTCCAACCCTAATGTGAGTGCCATTTCTCTGAGATCTGGAAGAGTTGTTGAGGCCACCTCTGGAAAAGATGAAGAAATTATTGAGGTAACTCCTGAGCCTACTGTTGAAGTTGAGGCTGAGAAAGTGTACAGACCACCAATCCCATTCCCACACAGATTGCAGAATAATAAGAAGATTGGTGGTGAAGACAAGGAAAGGGAGATTTTAGATGTGTTCAGAAAGGTAGCTGTGAATATTCCCCTTCTAGAAGTGATCAAGCAGGTGCCCAAGTATGCGAAATTTCTCAAGGATTTGTGCACCAACAAGAGGAAGTTGAAGAACAATGAGAGAGTTGACTTGGGAAGAAATGTCTCAGCTCTTATCCAGTCCAAGCCTACACCAGAAAGGATTCTTTGTCGTTATAGCTCCTACTCAGGCATTACCACAAAAGTGCAAGGATCCGGGCACATTTACTATTCCATGCACTATCGGGGATAGGAAATTTGAAAAATGCATGTTGGATTTGGGAGCCTCCATAAATGTCATGCCTACCTCCATCTATAACAACCTTGATCTTGGTCCCTTGCAGTATACAGGTCTTACCATCCAGTTGGCTAACAGGACCAGTGCCCGCCCCATGGGAATGGTAGAAGATGTGCTGGTGCAAGTTAATGAGCTAATTTTCCCTGCTGACTTCTACATCCTAGACATGGCAGGAGAGACACATTCTAGTAGATCACCAATAATCTTGGGCAGACCATTCATGAAGACAGCCAAGACTAAAATTGATGTGAATGATGGGACCATGTCTATGGAGTTTGGTGATATTGTGGCAAAGTTCAACATCTTTGATGCTATGAAACACCCACCGGAGGAGCACTCTGTTTTCCACTTAGAGTTGCTTTCTGAGATCATTGATGATACCCATGAGGACCTAGTTTCTGATTTTCATTTTATTTCTGGTTTTGATGATGTATATTCATGCACTAATTGTACTGACACTAACCCGTGTGCTGTTTGTGCTGAGTTTCTTGATTCAACCTTGCAGGGTGATAGTGATAGTGAGAGTGAAGTTATCTGTTCAGCAGAAGTCCTTGACATCATGGCTACTCCCAATGTACCATCCATTGAGCAGCCACCATCCTTAGAGCTCAAGCCACTTCCTGGGAACTTGAAGTATGCTTACTTGGAGACAAATGAAAAACTTCCAGTCATTATCTCTTCCAGCCTTGACTCTGACCAGGAAGCCAAATTATTGGAGGTTCTAAAGAAGCACAAGAAGGCTATTGGTTGGACCTTAGCTGACATTCCAGGAATTAGCCCTTCCAGATGTATGCACGGAATTCTTTTGGAGGATGGAGCTAAACCAGTTAGACAGGCCCAAAGGCGACTTAATCCACTGATTATGGATGTGGTGAAGAAAGAGGTGACTAAACTTCTGCAGGCAGGTATTATATACCCCATCTCTGATAGTACTTGGGTAAGTCCGGTGCAAGTTGTACCAAAGAAGTCCGGTCTCACAGTAGTTAGCTGGCGAGTCTGTATAGATTATAGGAAGTTGAACCAGGCCACCAGAAAGGATCACTTTCCTTTGTCGTTCATAGATCAGATGCTGGATCGGCTGGCTGGTAAATCTCATTATTGTTTTCTTGATGGCTTTTCCGGGTATTTCCAGATCCATATTGCCCCTGAGGATCAGGAAAAGACCACTTTTACGTGCCCCTTCGGTACGTTTGCCTATAGGAGGATGCCATTTGGCCTTTGTAATGCTCCTGGCACCTTCCAAAGATGCATGCTTAGCATTTTTTCTGAATTTATTGAAAATTGCATCGAGGTGTTCATGGATGACTTCACTGTATATGGCTCCTCATTTGATGCATGTCTGCATAGTTTGAGTTTAGTTTTAGAAAGATGCATTGAGACTGATCTGATTTTGAACTATGAAAAATGTCACTTTATGGTAGAACAGGGGATTGTTTTGGGTCATGTAATTTCTAAAGAAGGTATTTCAGTAGATCCTGCAAAATTGATGTGATTTCTTCATTGCCTTACCCATCTTGCGTACGCGAGATCCGTTCTTTTCTTGGACATGCAGGTTTCTACAGGCGCTTTATAAAGGACTTCAGCAAGATAGCTCGGCCATTGTCAAACCTGCTGAAGAATGATGCCCTGTTCCATTTTGATGACCATTGCAAGAAGGCATTTGACTACCTGAAAAGAGCATTGACATCTACCCCCATCATCCAGCCCCCAGACTGGACACTCCCTTTTGAGCTCATGTGTGATGCTTCCAATTTTGCTGTGGGAGCGGTTCTGGCACAAAGGGTGGGCAAGGCTGCCTATGTCATTCACTATGCTTCTAGGACATTAGATGCTGCACAATCAAATTACACCACCACTGAGAAAGAACTGCTAGCTGTTGTATTTGCACTTGATAAGTTTAGGTAATATTTGCTAGGTTCTAGGGTTATTGTTTTCACTGACCATGCAGCTCTGAAATACCTGTTAAAGAAACCAGAAGCTAAGCCAAGACTGATCCGGTGGATGCTTTTGCTCCAAGAATTCAATGTGGAGATAAAAGACAAGAGTGGAGCTGAAAATTTGGTAGCCGATCACTTGAGCCGAATAGCAAGGGATGAGGATCCTTCTCCCATCCAAGATGACTTCCCTGATGAGAGACTTATACATCTGTATGGGGTAACCCCCTGGTTTGCTGACATGGTTAACTTTCTTGTTGCTGGTATTGTTCCTGTAGGTACAAGTAGACATAAGTTCCACGAGCTCAAGAGCGATGCAAAGTACTATGTGTGGGATGATCCGTACCTTTGGAAGTTTTGCAGTGATCAGGTGATTCGGAGGTGTATCCCCGATCACGAGACAGAGTCCATCTTGCATTTTTCACAAGCCTCTCAAGTTGGAGGACATTTTGAACCACAGAGGACGGCAAGAAAAGTCCTGGATTCCGGGTTCTACTGGCCCACAATTTTTAGAGATGCCTATGAGGTTTACAGAAATTGCAAGGAATGTCAAACAACAGGCCCTGCCATCACTCGTAGGAGTGAGATGCCTCAGCAGCCCATGCTTTTTTGTGAGGTTTTTGATGTGTGGGGGATTGATTTTATGGGTCCTTTCCCTGCTTCTTTTGGTTTTGTATATATTCTTTTGGCTGTTGACTATGTTTCAAAGTGGGTGGGAGCAATTCCCACTAGGACTAACGATGCTAAAGTGGTTTCCAAATTTGTTAGGTCCAACATTTTTTGCAGGTTTGGCATACCTAAGGCCATCATCAGTGACCAGGGCACACACTTCTGCAACAGAACCATGGAAGCCTTACTCAGAAAACATGGGGTTGTACATAGAGTTTCCACTGCTTACCATCCCCAGACCAATGGCCAGGCTGAGATATCAAACAGGGAGATCAAGAAGATTCTTGAGAAGATGGTGCAGCCGAACAGAAAGGAATGGAGCCGCCGTCTGGAAGACGCACTGTGGGCTCAGAGGACTGCTTTCAAGACGCCTATCGGAATGTCCCCCTTTCGGCTTGTATTTGGTAAGGCATGTCACCTCCCGGTGGAAGTTGAGCATCGTGCATATTGGGCAGTCAAGTGCTGTAACATGGACATGAAGAAAGCTGGTAATGAGAGGAAACTACAGTTGCAGCAACTTGAGGAGCTTAGGCTAGAAGCCTATGAAAGCTCCAGGATTTATAAAGAGAAAACCAAACTTTTTCATGACAAGATGATTGCTAGGAAAGAATTTTCTGTGGGCTAGAAAGTCTTACTGTTTAATTCCCGCCTGAAATTGACGGCTGGGAAACTTAGGTCCAAATGGGATGGCCCCTTTATTGTTACTAACGTTTTTCCTTATGGTGCAGTAGAGATTCAAAGTGCAGGCACCAACAAGATCTTTAAGGTTAACGGGCAGAGGCTGAAGCCATTCCATGGTGTGGATGCTGGTGACCCTGTGGATGCTAATGTTGAGGAGCTCTCCTTGGAAGCTCCCACCTACACTGACACTTGATCAGGGAGTACCATTTCTTTTCCCTCACTCTGGTTTTATAGTTCTTTTGTTCATTGGGGACAATGTATGTTTTAAGTGTGGGGGAGGGAACTAGTTGTAGTTTTGTTTTGTCTTTTTTTTTTTTTCTGGTCTTGAATAAATTGTCTTAAGTCTTATGTTGGCAAGTTTGATGGATTTTGATTGATTTTGCACAGATTGATTGCATGATTGATGTGATGATTCCCCCTAGGCTGAAAAAAATTTTGTTTTTGAAAAGTGATCCCCATGTGATTGAAAACTGAACTTTGAGATTTTGTCGTGATGGCATGATTTATGATAAGTTTGGGGTGATAGGAAGCACACACTAGGGATAGAATCTCTGTCAAACAATTTGCATGAATGTCCAGGTGAGGTTTTGAGCCTCCAACATGTTTTAAACTGTGTGAAATCACTTTTAAGTTGCACTTTCCTGAATTTGCTTGAATCTCTTTATGGTTTGCATGATTATGTGTTTGCTTCAAATGATTTAGGCATTTTCTTTGTAAATAACTACTTAGCCTAAAAATAACCAATTCCTAAGTTCCCTAGTTAACCCCCTTGAGCCTGATTAGCCTGTTAATTCTTGATAACCTAATGTTATAATCCAAAATCTGGAAAACCATGTTAACCCGATCTTAGGATTAGGAGAGCATGGAATCTTAGAAAGAAAATGGGTGCAAGAAACCAAGTTTGGGGTGGCTGCAAGGTGTAATATGTTGTTTGGGATTAAAAAAAAAAAGGAAACGTGTAAAAATGTTAAAAAAAATATAAAAGTATTAAAAAAAAAAGAGGCTAGTCACCCAAGGCAAAAAGATGAATGAGAAAAGGAACTTGAGTGGAATTTCAATGTTTTGAAGTGTTTCATGCTCTCTTAGTTCCTAGGGACTTCAGCCTAGTACCTTTGTATATCCTACCCGTAGCCAGGCCCCATTACAACCCATAAAAGACCTTTTGATGTTGCATGCATGTTTTCTGTGGGAATCATTTTGAGATGAAAATCAAATTTATGGGAAGTGTTCTTGAAAGTGAGATTGAGAGAAATGTTGTTAGCCTGACACAAACTGAGCGAATGAGTGAACACTAAACGCCCTTGTGAGGAAGGCAGTTGTTTGAGTTTGGTGATCTCCCTCTTGTGTGTAACTTGGATCCCCTGCTTAGATTAATGATTGTTTGAATGATGATATTCTCAATTGTTTAGAATGAATGATTGTGGGGATTGCTTTGTTTGAAAGGGGTGACATTGAAGAAAACTGCTTTGATGTATTGCTTGAATTTGTGCAAGGTTGATTGAACCTTTTAATGCTTGCCAGGTCTTGAGTCTTTTTGATTTTTTTTGAGTTTTAGTTTGCTTGGGGACAAGCAAAGTTTAAGTTTGGGGTATTTTGATCAGCCTCCGGCTCATCTAGTTTTATGGCTAGTATGACCAGGGTTTTGTGCAAATTATATCCTATTTTCACCCAAATTAGATTAGATTGTCCTCAAGCAAGGTTTTGAGTCTCTAAAGTAGTTTTAGGTTAATTTAGCCAGTTTGAGTCAAATAAAGCACTTATGGCTATTTTGTTGTTTTCAGGTTAAGTAGAAGTTGAGGGAATAAAGAAACAGGGGATTCGCCTCGCGAGAGTATTCTCGCCTGGCGAACCTGAAAGCCAGCAGAACAGTGAAAATGTCATCCTCTCTGGTTCGCCCCGCGACTACTCTTCTCGCCTCGCGACCCTGAAGGCTGACTGTTCCAGGAAAATGCAAGGTTTCTGTGTCGCCTCGCGAACACTTGACTCGCCTCGTGAGTAATCCAACCCTGGAAGACCAGAAGCTATCACGGTTTAACCATGCTGAAGGTCACGGCTGTGACAGTTTGGAATTTGAAGAGTCTCGCCACGCGAGTAGTCCTTCGCCCCGCGAGAAGACCAAACGTTGCTGACTTTTCACAATATTCGCCTCGCGAAGGTGTGCTCGCCTCGCGAGTGGACTTCATTTCTGAATAGTATAAATTGCTGTTCTGAACAGCTTGGAAGCACCCTTTTGCTTCTCCATTATTTTTACCTTTTTCTGTGTGTTTTTGTTTTCCATGGAGAACTAAGTTTCTAGGATTAATCTATTGTAATCGATTTCCACTACACTTGAGGTTCTTATATTTCCTGTTTTGTATGCTTTTCCCTTTTCAATGCCATGCTATATATTTATGCTTGCTTAATTCAGGAGTATATTGTGTTGTGTTGATTTATTTTCGGTGATATCATGTTCCTATAATTAATCGTGTTTGCTTAATTCGCGTGTGTACGTTTCGTGTTCGCTTAGTTCACGAAGGGCTTAACCCCGTTTGCTTAATTCGGGAATAGGGACATATATCTGTAGTAGTGGTTTCGCTTGTAAATTGTTGCTACAACCGGGAGGGGATTAGAATCTTCTTAGGACTTGGAAATTGCATGAACCTATGATAGTTGGGAAATCGAGAACAATAGATTAATCGTTTTTAGCTATTGGATAACCTCTTTGAACTGCCTTGTTTTAATTGCTTTGTTTTACTTGTTACTTATTTGCATCCCAATCCAACCCCCCCCCCCCCCCCCCTCCCCAAAAAAAAAACTGATTTTTGTGAAAGATAACACTTTAAGAGTCCTTGTGAGACGACATCCGAGTTGTCGCCCTAACTACAGTTTTAAAACCCGCTCGTTCTTTTTGGCGCGTGCGCGACAGCGCGACCAGTCTCTTAGATCCTTAAATGAAGAAGCTCACATGAAACTGTCTCGGGAAATGTTGGCTTCTAATAGAAAGTGGGCAGAATTTAACAGGAGCATATTTACTCTTCTAAATAAGCCAGCTGTTAAATGCATTAAGTCATCAATTTGACCTGGAATAAAGGTAAACTTGCATACTGTTATGTCCAACTCAGTGTGGCTTATAGGTGATGGAAAGAAAATCAACTACTGGCTAGATAATTGGTTAGGAACTCCTCTTGTTGATTCTTTCCAAATCCCCTGCCACTTACATAAAATCTCAAGGCTTCTGTGGCAGATTTTATGCAGGACAGAAAGTGGATAATTCCAAGCCCAATGCTGTCCCTTTTTCCTCATATTGCTATTGAAATCGATAAGACAGTAATTCCACAGGTCAGTGCAGAAGATAAATTTGTTTGGCAGCACTCATGTGCAGGGATTCTTTCCTTCAAATATGCTTTTCACCAGTTAATTCCTCAAAAACCAAATCTGTCTTGGTGCAATTTGATTTGGAATTCATTAATTCCTCCATCAAAGTCGTTTATAGCTTGGAAATTGTATCATAGTAGATTACCTACTGACGACAACCTGCAGCAAAGAGGTTGCATAACAGTCTCAGTGTGCAGTTTATGCCTCCAATCTGCAGAGTCCTCGGATCACCTATTTTTCAGATGTTTGTTTGCTAAACAATTGTGGAATTGACTTAGTTCAGTTCTCAATATCCCTGTGGATGCCTCCTCTTTGAATGCCATCCTCTCTTTATGTAATAGAAACTGGAGTATGCAAGCTAAAGATGTTGTTTCGGTTGCAATTGTAAACATTCTCTATGTCATTCGGTTTTGCAGAAACAAGCTCAGATTTTAGAGCAAGCAAGTTACTTTAAGTTCTGCTATTGGGATGATAAAGGCCTCTACTTCTCTTTCGGGCATTTTCTCCAAGAATTGCACAAGCTCTTTCATTCATGATTTTCTAGGTTTTATTTGCTACCTATAATTTGGATTGTGCTTCAATTATTTGTGTAAACCTTTTGTTTTTTATGAACATCCAGGATGGAGGTAAAGTTAAGAAATAGGTAAGCTAAAAAAACAATAAGGGAATAGGTAGCGTTTGTTTTCATAAACGCTATCTAAAGGCATGCCTTTAGATAGCGGTTACAAATACAAACTCTATCTAAAGTCTACCTTTAGATAGCGTTTACTAAAACAAACGCTATCTAAAGTCACAAATGCCCTTCCAAAGATGTCAGAAAACACACACTAAAGATAGCGTTTGTAAATACGCGGAAACGCTATCTAAGGTCATCTTTTAATAGCACTTCTTAAATGCTATCTTTGCTAACTACTTTTAATAGCGGTGGCATAGATAGCGCTTAAAAACACTATTAAAAGGCATCCGGAAATGCTATCTAAAGCCTTTTCTGTTGTAGTGTTTGTTCTTATTGCTTGTATGTTTGTAGTACATGTAGTCATCATAATTCATCCATATATTGGTATCTCATCCTTACAATATATCAGGTTTTCCTGGTTTCTTGCCGATGTACCCTGGTACACTAGGGCAGGTGGTGTCGAGAAGTTCCTAACCTCACTTGGGGATATAAATCCCGATCCTTGAAGAGGTTGACGATGATTATAACGGTAAGAACTATGCAATTCTTTCCAGTTGATGTCTTGCAGAGTGACCGGCTTAGGATTTTCCTTTGGGGTTGTCTGTTTTGAGAAAGTCAGTTTATGTGGTTGAAAACCTTTTTGAAATTCTGTTGTGAATAATGAAGTATTTTCAAGAGAAATCTGTACTTTGTAGAAGAGTTTGTTTTTGAATAAAACCAGTCTATGTATGTTGGTGAGTATGATATAGTTTGTACTATTGTGTTTGCCCCCATATTTTCAGACTTAGGAAAATAATAGAAATTTTTCCAAAAGCAACCAGTAAACTTTCTTTTTAATTTAGTTCTGCATGTGATTAGGAAGTAATGTCCAAGGGGGCGTTACAGCTGGGGCTGGGTGGCATGGAGGACCCCTTGCAGAGCATTGCGCCTGTCTAGTGGGAGGAAATCGAGGACAATGGTCATGACCGTAGAGAATGTCTCCATCTACTACATCATGCGCTCGTTCTACTCCCTTTGATGTTGCACCTCCTGCCTCAGCCGTTGCACCTCCTCTGTTTCCGGTGAGTCGGAAGATGTAGGCTCCCGAATGGTCAAGCTCAACGTCGACCCCCGACGGATGGACCTAGCTAGGGTCGCAGTACCGTAAATCCGCCCCTTCTTCTTCCCGCCCGCCATATCCACCCAGACCTGGGTCTATAGTCGCTCAACCTCGGCGGGGTCCAGCGGGAAAGGAATCGAAGCGCCAGAGCAGGAGGCAGCCTCAGACGCTACCTGACTAAACATGGCATTGTACTCCGCCTGCGATCAATACATTACAATCAATATATATTATTAAACTATACATATATATAATAATAATAATAATAATAATAATAATAACCTATAATTTAAATGTAAAAATACACTTTAGCTCACCACTGTCTGCCTCGATCTCTCATCAACAAATTCGCCATTGTCCGAGCGAATATGCGTCTGCTCAAAGACCATAGGAACATCAATGGAATGGGCAAGCTGTCCTGCCTGCAACCAACACACAAATAAAATCAATTAGTTATAAAATAAATTTTTAATAAAATTATTTATATATGCATACCATGTTAATGGCATGTTGCATGTGGCTAATCGAACAACCAGTGTGCATGCTCCCACCCTTCTTGGAAGCCCCTTCAAACAATGGCTTATTTGCCTCTAACAATAAATTGTAGAATCTCTGCTCCGATTCATTAGGAGGCTCTTCCATGTCATCAGACTTATTCACCTCGAAATTCCCATGTTGCCTAAGACAATCATCCACCATCATATGCATTGATTGGAGTCGTTCGACATAGTCGTCGTGTAAGCCACTGCCTGATGCACCCATGTCAATATCGTCACCACCGGCTTCATTCAGATCGATATCAGACAACTCCTCACCATGATCAGTCCATATCCAATAGTTAGGCTTGAACCCACGTCAGTATAGGTGTAACTTCAAGTCATCATCACTCAAAACGTCATACAGTTGCACTTTGTGCACAGACATCTAATCCCCCCTCTTCGAATCACAATGTTGCTTGGCTTTCGATATAAACTCCTCAACTCCATCTACAAATGATTGTTTCAGAAGTCGTCTCCCAGACTCGTTTCTATCATACACCCAACTACGACTCGAGGGATAATATTTCATCCTTCTGCATTTTCAGATAAATTGACGTATTTTTAAACTTGATACTATGGCCCTAAATCCCTCCCTTTCCTTAAAAGGTGTGGCCCTATCCCATTCGAGAAAAAACTTTTTCACCGTTGTATTATACTAATTAGTCATTACTTCTCATGTGTTATAGCTGACGAAATTTCGGCAACATTTCCCATCGGTCTCCAAGTACACGACTTGACCGCGGTAAGATACCACAATCAAGTATGGACCCGGAGAACAAAAGGAAAGGTATCGAACCGATATTTCATCAACTATTTAACATATGAGAATCAATGAGTAACTATTATAGCAGTGGAGAAAAAGTTTCTTCCCAAACTGTCCCAATTGGACAATTCAAGATTCAATAAAATGAACGATACCATGACCACGAGTACACATACTCAATAATATTGAACCTTGAATGGGAAACTATGGTTTTTCTCGATGACGTATTAATTATACTATAAAATAAAATAAAACTTTAAGTAACAGAGATAATTTGCATAAAGTTTGACAATAATAGCAAACAGTTAAACACATAATTAAACAAATCTTTGTCCAAAAAAAATTCACATAATTATTTGTCTAATGTTTTATTAAATCATTTATGTTTTAAATTAATTTTAATTAACAAAACATTTTATCGAATTAGTTAATTACTTATGTTTTTTACTTGACTTTTTAAATATCAACTTTTAAAATGTATTATTAGTATATTAGTTAATTGTTTGCTTAAATTATTACTAAAAAAATTGTTTTTTAAATATTTTCTTATTCTTCCCACTTATTACGTTACTTAGCTTTTTAAAATCCTATGATGTTAATTACTTAATTAATTACTTTATTTTAAATTAAGGATTTAATTAATTAACTTCTTAACTAATTTCAATTATTCCATAACAAAAAACTAATTACTCATTATTATGTAATTATTTTATTAACAAATTCAACCATAACTACGTACAAACAATCCCGATCACGCTTAACCGATCACCATGAGCTATTGTCGAATCTGCTTATTACCACTGCAGGTATATATGGGCGGAAAATGCTTTTATCCATTGGCTAATCCTATCAACACTAAGTTTTGTCATTATGAATTTATTTTCTTAAGTAAATTCACTTATTAATTTACGTGCGCAATTAGCAAAAACAGCACAGACCCACATGTAAACAAAAATTTTCATGATTGATTTGGAAGAAAAAAACTCAAATTAATAAATTGACAAAATTTATATACACTAGACAGATTTATTAAAAAAAAAAATACATGCACATATATACAACTAATATTTCATCAATCAAAGGAATATATATAACCCATTACATATTGAGCATGAACAATTAATACCCTAAAATAGAGAACCCACAGTACCTATAGGAGCAAACAACCCACGACAGTGGCAATGGCGGGCGACGGTGGCTCATGGCAGTGGCAGTGGTGGCAACCCTTAAACACATAAAAAAAATCATAAATAGCAATAAAAACACATAATGCACAAAAACTACGTACAAGCAATGGTAAAATGGTGGCTGCTAGACGAAAAGTTGATGGTCGCTGTCGGGGTTGATGCTCGTGGAGGAGGCAGAACAGGGGGAGGAGGGGCGCCGCCGTTTATGGTGCTCGCACGCAGAGAGTGGGCGAGAGGGAGCTAAGAACATAGAGTAGGGAGTACAGAGAGCAAGGGAGAAGAGGGCGGTGCGCGGTGGTGGGGGCTGGTCGTAGAGGAAGGGGGCGCGCGGTGGTGGGTTTAACAGATAGAGAAGAGATGGAGAGGGAGAGAAAGGAAAAAAGGAAAGTGGGGGGAAGGGTTTCTCGGTGGCCCTAAATTGCACATTTTTCGACGGCCACTTAAGGTTTCCGACAGATAAATCCGTCAGTAATTAAAAAACTTGAATTACCGACGGAAATGTCCGTCGGTAATGGGAAATAACTTTTCCGACGGACATATCGTCAATAACATCTCCCACAGTTTCGACGGACTTTCTGTCGGAAAGCTCTCGCGCGCAAAAAAAATGTCTTTCCAGTCAACTTTACCAACGGATTTAGCGACGGAATACCTTCCGACGGTCTTTCGGTTGGTAATGTTGAAAACTTTTCATATTCATTATGACCGATGGAACCCACGTCTGTCGGTAATTTGCCGTCGATAATCCACAGTTTTCTTGTAGTGATCCCAACTGATAGTGAGCTTCTTAGTTTCCAAATTGCAAACTCGATAGCCTTTTGATTATGTGCTATACCCCCAAAAAGATGCCTCATACTGCCTTGTTTTCTAGTTTGTGTCTCTTTTCTACTAGAACATGAATGTAGCAGATTGATCCAAAGACTATCAAATGTTTCACTGATGGCTTTTGCCAACTCGAGGCTTTAATAGGAGTCTTATCTCAAACTGCCTTAGTTGGACACTTGTTTAGAATATAAGCGGTTGTCTAAACTGCTTCAGCCCAGAAAGTGTTTGGCAGGCCTTTCTCCTTTAGCATCGATCTCGCCATCCCCATGACTGTGTGATTTTTCCTTTCAGATACTCCATTTTGTTGTCGAGTGTATGCAACTATAAGTTGACGCTCAACACCTTCGTCCTTGCAAAACATGTCAAACTCACGAGGGTTATACTCTTTGCCACGATCACTTCTGAGTACTTTTATATGTTTACCACTTTTATTTTGGACAAGGGACTTAAACTTCTTGAATACTACAAAGATTTATGATATTTCTCTAATAAAGTAGACCCATGTCAACCTAGAAAAATCATCAATGAAAAGGATGAAGTACATGTTGTTGGTAAGTGATCTCGTCCTCATTGGTCCACATACATCTGTATGAACAAGCTCCAATAAATATTTTTCTCTCCATGCTAGGTTAGTTGAGAAAGGTAGTCTATGTATCTTTCCAAGTAGACACCCTTCACATGCTTCATTGTTCTCTTTGAGGCATGGAATATCTCTCATCATACCTTTTATATATAGAGCCTTTAAGGCATGAAGTGGTCGACTCTCTGATGCCATAATTAAGAATCATCGACTTGCACCTTCATGGCAATGTTAGTAGTGTATTTGAATCTTATTGGAAAACTTCTATTTCTTTTCTCCATTTTCACTTCGGCTATCTCCTACCTTTTGTTTTTGTTGTCATATATTGTGCATGTGTCCCATTCAAAGTGAAGAGCATAGCCTTCCTCCATCATTTGACCAACGCTCAAGAGATTTTCTTTAAGATTAGGAACTAGTAATACATCTTTAATGAATCTCGTACCATTCTTCGTCTCTCCACCATAAAAGTGTATTTGCCTTTAGATTGCACAATGGTATCATTCCCTAGCCGAACCTTCACTTTGATAGAGTCATCAATTTCCTTGAAGTTGCTCCAATCTTTCGTCATGTGATTATTTCATCCACTATCCAAGCACTAGTTTCCACCCATTTCATTATTAGAATCTTGGGTGAAAAGCTGTTGCTCACGATCATGCTCTACAACAAAATTTGTTTGATGCTAATTTTTGCTGTACCAATTCTTCTCCACATGTCCAAATATGTTGCAGTGTTGGCATTGTGGCTTTCCACGGTACTGATAGTCTTTCTCGGGATGATTTGTCCTCTTGCAACTGCTGCAAGGAGGATACTTATTGTTTCTAGAGAAACCTCTAGAATTTTCTTTGCTTCTAAAATTTCTTGCACCATTATTGTTTTCTTCTTTGCATCCTTCATCTTGAGACTGCAATTTGAGGCATTTTCAATTGAACCTTCATCATGCCTACTCAATCTTTGCTCATATGCTTCAGGAGAGCTATTAGTCATGTCACTGACAAAGTAGACAGGTCTTTGGTTTGCTCAATAGTCATCGTGATAGCATCATACTTTGGGGAATAGAAATTAGAATTTTCTTGACTATTCTCTTGTTGATAATATTTTCCCCATAGGCCTTCAGTTGATTTACTATTTCTTTAATCTTGGAATAATAATTTTTAATGGTCTCAGACTCCTTCATTTTAGTTAAATCAGACTCTCGTCTTAGAGTTTGAGGTTTAATGGTGTGTACCTTGTTAATGTCGTGATACTCCTCCTTTAGAGTATTCCTGGCTTCCTTAGCACTAGTGATTCCCATAATTCTTAGAAAGATAGTATCTGCTACAGCTTGTGGTTGAATAAATAATGTCTTTGAATATTTTTTGCTTATTTTCCTTCAAACTCTTTCTTTTGAGCTGTAGTAAGAGGCTGAAGTGTCTCCAGAAGTAGTAAATCCTTCTTCTATGTTGTCTCATAAATCTTGGAAGCGAAAATATGTCATCATTTTTACGCTCCAAAAATCATATTTTTCACCAGCAAAAAATTGGGACATCCATAGATGATAGTTGGGTTGTGTCTGCCATGACTCTAGAAAATTTTGTAAGTAATCTTAGGATAGATGGGAGATTTTTGTGAAGTGATTGGGTAATTTTGCTATGCCCACTATATGACTGAACGTAGCTCTGGTACCAATGATAGTTGTTGAAAAATATTAGAAATAGTATAGTTGAAATAGTAAAAAAAGGCTCGGGTGGAGTAAAAATTTGGATGCGAGACTATAGTTTTGTAGCTCGGACAGCCTCTTTAGTTTTGTAATTGTTGTTTACCTTTATAGGCCCGGCATTTCGACCTCAACTCGGTCGATTTTAGCTCGGCAGCCTCTTTAGGTTTGTAGTTGTTGTTTACCTCTATAGGTCGGGAGTCGGAGCTCAACCGAGTGGTCGGGAGCCGGGGCTCAACCGAGTGGTCGGGAGCCGGGGCTCAACCGAGTGGTCGAGAGCCGTCTTAGCTCAACCGAGTGGTCGGGAGCCGGAGCTCAACCAAGTGGTCGGGAGCCGGGGCTCAACCGAGTGGTCGGGAGCCTGAGCTCAACCTAGTGGTCGGGAGCCGGGGATCAACCGAGTTGTTTGCTTGGAAGGAGTAGTTCCTCAACTTCCAAGCGAGAGGGTCGTAGCTCGCCTCTCGATTTGAACCTCGGGAGGAATCGCTCTTCAACTCCCGAGTTGTTTGCTTGGAAGGAGTCGCTCCTCGACTTCCAAGCGAGAGGGCCATAGTTCGCATCTCGATTTGAACCTCGGGATGAATCGCTCTTCAACTCCCGAGTTGTTTGCTGGGAAGGAGTCGCTCCTCGACTTCCAAGCGCTAAGGGATATCCTTTCTCTATAATTTTCGAGAATATCCTTCCTTTATCCCCATAAGCCCCGCAAGCTCTGAGCTTGAAATAAGCGAAAGAGCTTAAATGTCAACCCGCATATCTTAACACGCTTTTTGGTGCCGAGTACTTTGGACTATGGTTCGCGGGAGCATTGCTCGGAAATCTGTTTTTTGTAGAACCAAGTCTTTCTTGGGTTATCGGCTTACTTGGCCGAGCACTGCTCGAATTTTGTGCGGAGCCAAGTCTTACTTGGGATTCCAGCTTATTGGGTCGAACACTACCAGGATTTCCTTCAAATCTTGGATCTATGATCTGCTGTGGACATTATCTTGGTGCGAAGGTGTTGTGCTCGGTCTAGGATTTCTAGTGCAAGGGAGGAAGCATTGCTCGACCTCGACTTTTTTCAATGCGTAGCACGAGGGAGCATAGCCCGACCTTGACTTTTTGGTGCGAAGGAGTAATGCTTCGCCTCGGCTTTTTGGGCTTCTGCCCTTGTTCTTGGCTAGACAATTTTAGCTCGGGCCCTTTAGTGGATTCTCAAGTTATTGAGCCAGCATATGCTCGACTTTTACTAGAATAGGGCCCTGACGCGAGCAGGAAAGTCGCGGCCGCTTATGCTTTCCGAGTCTCCTCCATTACCCGTGTTTCGAGCCACGAACTTTCTAATAATGAAAAGCATGAAGGCGGAAGCTGCCCAAACTTTGCGCACTGGGGATGAGCTTGAAAAAGTCGTGGCAAAGTGGGAAGAGCAAGCTCGGCTAATTGGGAAATTGAAAACTCGAAATGTCGAGCTTGAGAAGACCAACTCCTCTCCTCAATCCGATCTCTTTAAAATGAAAGGATTGACTTTCATAGGGCTGCCAAGGCTTTAAAGCTTTCCCTTGACAATCTTCAGCAGTTTCTTGCTACTAAGAAAAAAGGCTAATTGCAAGCTTCAGTTCAAGTTGAAGGAAGATAAAGCCCAGATTAGAAGGGAACATGTTTCTGAGTTCTCGCGTGCGAAAAAACAAATCCAGCGCTTTCTTCCTGATTCTGATCTATCGAGGGCCGGTGTAGACAAGGATTTTAATAAAGATGGCATAATGGTTCCTTGGTCCGAGCTTGATGATGAGGTAGAGGAGAATAATGAGAAGCAGGTTGGGGGAGAGGAGGAGAACAGGGGAACTTGAAGTGGTCGTGCTCGAGCCATCCTCGGTTGCTCTTTCGCAAGCTGAAGACACTATTGATTTCAAGCTTGATGGTGTCTTTGCTTATGGGAACGCCCATGAGTAACTCAGCAAATTTTTAAGATATTTTGTACTATTGGCTATGCCCTATGTACTTTTGCTTTATGGATGATAAAGACTTCATACTTATGGTATTTAACCCAGCATTTGGATTTACTCGGTTAACTTTCCTAGGTTTTTACTCGCCTTTTATGCTTGGCATTTAATTTGGCCTCGTGAGCTTTTTGAGCTCGGCCCTATCGTAGTTAACTGTTTCATGTTTTTCTTGCTTGCCTCTTTAGGTTCGGCGTTTCGACAACAGCTCGGTCGATTTTAGCTCGGTCACCTTTTTAGGCTCTTTGTTTTTTGAGTTAGTAGGGAGATGTCCTCCCCCACACTCTTCCATTTAAATGGAGCTTGAGCTCCATGATTTTTATAGAGGGAACTCTATGGTTTTAATTTGAGGAGCTTCGACTCGTCTTCCTCTTAGTAAAATTTTGAGAGGGATTTTTGGCTCGACCTTTCGGGAGCCGGAGCTGAACTGTGAGTTTTTAAGGAAGCGGAAGCTCGACCTTGTGGAAGGGAAGCACGGAGCTTCGATGGGTTATTTTCAAGGGAGCCAGAGCTCAACCTTAGATCAGAGTTTGAGGGCGTCTAAACAGAAACGAGACAGAGGTCAGTGTTGTGGAAACTCGGGGCATGTGACGCCCAAAATACGAATCACAGAATCAACTCCAGAGGAAGGCATCATTACAACAGAGTGTGTCTTCAATGCCGACCACATTGTATTTGCTGGAGAAGGTGGATCATCAAGTATGGCGTTGGGCGGTTCACATGGAGAATGATGTAGCCTACACTCTCTGCCAATGGCAGCAGTGGGCATTTGGTCGAGCACTTTGTAGTCGCAAATTTTGTGACTCTGGAAGTGGTATCATCCGAACATCACTTTGCTCAAAAATATGTAAATAATATGATATGATGCTACATAACACAACATTAAAGGCGTGGAGCAAAACATATCAAATCATATTAGATTTAACCTAGATTTAAAGAACAATATCACCTGAGCATTTCGTGGCCTCTGATTTAGGCATTCCCTCAAGCCCATATGGTCGAGCTCTCCGAGGCCAAGCTGTGCTGGCCGAGCTCCGCGGCCGAGCTATGCTAACCGAGATCCGAGGCCGAGCTATGGTGGCCGAGCTCTCTAAGTCTTCAGCTCTCCGAGGTCGAGTTGTGCTGGCCGAGTTCCGAGGTGGAGCTGTGGCCGAGCTCTCTAAGTCTTCAGCTCTCCGAGGTCGAGCTGTGCTGGCCGAGCTCCGAGGCCGAGCTGTGCTGGCCGAGCTCTCTAAGTCTTCATCTCTCCGAGGCCAAGCTGTGGTGTCCGAGCTCCAAGGCCGAGCTGTGGTGGCCGAGCTCTCTAAGTCTTCAGCTCTCCGAGGCCGAGCTGTGCTGGCCGAGCTATGGTGGCCGAGCTCTCTAAGTCTTCAGCTCTCCAAGGTCGTGCTGTGCTGGCCGAGCTCCGAGGTCGAGCTGTGGTGGCCGAGCTCTCTAAGTCTTAGCCTGTGACTAGGTGGAGAGCATCAAGGCGTCCATGGTGTCCTTGCAAACCATTACCATATTTTCACCACCTCCTGCGCCATATATTCCTTCCTCGTCGCCATTACTTTTGAATGAGACTTTCTTTTATTGTATGTGCAACCTGTATTGACTGAGTTTCCAAACTCGGTTTGAGTCGAGTGGACTTATTTCTGCCCAGTATGTTAGAGGTCGACTTCGTAAGGCCAGGGGAGATGAGTTGCCTCTGTTCAAATTGAGAATGCCGAATTTTAAGAGGCTTCGTTGCCACGAAATTTTTTCTACTGATCATTGATCAAGCATTCCCAGATGTCAATAAATATGTGGCCGAGGAAAGTTTACCTCGGCCCCAACGGTGGGCGCCAAATGTTCCTGCCGAGATCTGACTTGTCGGAATCTCGCCGTAGAACATCAAACCAAGAGTGAACAATGGGGGTTGTTTTAGATTATGGCTTGACAGAATATTGTATTCCGGTCCTACGTATCCCAATGGGAATCAAAGCCAGACGTAGTTCTAGGTTCAACCCTTGGCCATACGGTGATCTCAATCCCTTAATCTTATATCTGATGAATACCAGCGAGCAAGGACTCTTCAATAGTCTCTTGGTCGAGCTAGTTTCTCCAATACGCTTAAAAGAGGGTCATCGAGGTTAGTGAAAAGTGAGTTTCTCTCATGGGTTCTCCTCCTTTTATAATAGGATTCTCATATCTTTTAGAGATCTGGATTTATCTCCTTTTATCTCTTAAATCTCCTTTGAGATGTGATTTCCTTAATTTAAGAGATATTATCTCTTTTAACCGGATACGGTTATTTCAGATAATATCAGGATTTATTTAAGGATAATATCAATATCCTATCCCTTAATTTAAGGGATATTATCTCTTTTAACCGGATACGGTTATTTCAGATAATATAAGGATAAATAAAGGTGATATTAACTTCTTATCCTTAATTTTCGGATTGGGACGGGTATTCAAGCTCGGTGGCCGGGTTTCACTCTTCGGCCAGTAGTCTATGTATCTTTCCAAGTAGACACCCTTCACATGCTTCACTGTTCTCTTTGAGGCATGGAATATCTCTCATCATACCTTTTATATATAGAACCTTTAAGGTATGAAGTGGTCGAATCTCTGATGCCATAATTAAGAATCATCGACTTGCACCTTCATGGCAATGTTAGTAGTGTATTTGAATCTTATTGGAAAACTTCTATTTCTTTTCTCCATTTTCACTTCGGCTATCTCCTGCCTTTTGTTTTTGTTGTCATATATTGTCATGTGTCCCATTCAAAGTGAATAGCATAGCCTTCCTCCATCATTTGACCAACGCTCAAGAGATTTTCTTTAAGATTAGGAACTAGTAATACATCTTTAATGAATCTCGTACCTTTCTTCGTCTCTCCACCATAAAAGTGTATTTGCCTTTAGATTGCACAATGGTATCATTCCCTAGCCGAACCTTCACTTTGACAGAGTCATCAATTTCCTTGAAGTTGCTCCAATCTTCCGCCATGTGATTGTTTCATCCACTATCCAAGCACCAGTTTCCACCCATTTCATTATTAGAATCTTGGGTACTAATGAAAAGTTGTTGCTCACGATCATGCTCTTCAACAAAATTTGTTTGATGCTAATTTTTGTTGTACCAATTCTTCTCCACATGTCCAAATATGTTGCAGTGTTGGCATTGTGGCTTTCCACGGTACTGACAGTCTTTCTCGGGATGATTTGTCCTCTTGCAAATGCTGCAAGGAGGATACTTATTGTTTCCAGAGAAACCTCTAGAATTTTCTTTGCTTCTAAAATTTCTTGCACCATTATTGTTTTCTTCTTTGCATCCTTCATCTTGAGACTGCAATTTGAGCTTTTGTAATACCCACAAAAATAAATAAATAATAATAGTAATAATAATAAATATAAAAAAAAAAAAATCAAAGAGAAGGTATGAGAGAGGTAGTAAAATAGAGTTATGGGATGGATTATTTGAGGTTTTGTTTTTTTCACCCCTGGTGCGGTGGGACCCTTCTATAAGTGTAATGGTTAAGAAATAAGATAAGGGGAAAAAGTTAGAGTGTTTTTAGAACCCTAACTTTTAAATCAGTTTTCTTTGGAGGAAAAGAGGAAAAAGGCGCGATGGCTCAAGATCGTAGAGCGTGCTCTTGGTGCAAGGAATCCAATTTCACTTTCCTTTTTCCTTTCTTTTTTGTCAATTCAGGTGAGGGGATGTAGGTTTTATGGGTAGGAGTTTAATTTGGAGGTTAATGGTGTCAAGGGATAGAGTAAGATTTGTTGAAAAATATTATCAGAGACGATTGGTGTATTGTTTTATTCTAAAATATTAATTTATGTGATGTTTTGTTTTGATTTCCATCGATATTGACTTGTTCCTGCGTCCTTCAATCTGTTCGTATAACTGGTTCTCGTTGCTGGTAACGTAACTTCAATTGTTGCGTCTGCAAAATTCTTCACCGTGCGTAGTGTGTCCATGTGAGCCTGACACCCCAAAGCACATGCGCTTTTACCCAATCTTCACCATGACCCTTTGTTAGAGTTGCTGGACAAATTTGGGATTAATGGCTGCAATGGGGGTTTCGAGAAACATGTAGAATCTTTTAGCAATATTAGGAAATAAAATAATATGATAATAACAAAAAAGGTATATATTGTGAATATGTGTAAATGAAGTAGAAATAGATAGATAATATCTATACTTATAATATATATGTAGAGTGCCGTAGCCTTACTCAAGAGTTTCATATATTATATATATGTATTAGTTATTTTATGGTTATTTTATTATAATGGATGTACTTGTTTCGATGACAGTTGTTAAAGTCATGTATCCATATAAACATAATGATTGTATTTGACTTTGTTTTATATAGATGCCATCTGTTCTTTCATTTATTGATATATTTTATTGAGGTATTGATAACTAGGAATTAAGGTGTAAATGAATGATCGTGTGATTAGTAAATGTATGAGAAATACCTATTGACTCTATGTCTAAGGATCCTTTGATTGGGGTGGATTCAAAAAACACAATTGTGTTATGTGAATTGTTTTCTTTATTTATTTTATGACGCTGAACACATTGAGTAAGACTTGGTGTATCCGACCGGTCAGCGGACTCGACCGGTATATAAATGTGACCGTCGGAGAATGGGACTCTAGTGAAAGAACCCTGGAGTTTGGAGGGTGGTTACGCGGTGACCGAGGTCACTTGCCGGTCAGCGGATCCGACCGGGGTACAAATGTGGCCATCGGAGTGGGAGACTTTAGTGAACAACTCCAAACGGAAAACAAGCATCTTACTCGATGGTTAAATGATTGTAATGCAACTTAAGAGTTGCAATGATGGTATGGTTGGAGTACGTGATAAAGTATGACATGACATACATATTTATTCATATATTGGTTTTATCTGATTGTGTTTGTACACCCTCACTGTGTTCTGGGACTCACTCCTACCCTTTTGTTCCAGCTTCAGGTACTCCACCAGGGGATCCATCTCAGGGAGCCCATGCACGAGAGTAGTGTGGGCAGTTGCTGCAGCTTGGTTATCCCTTTGGTTTCTGTTTAGTCATATGAGATACCACTTCTCTTGTTTAAAAATCGGAACCATTTCCTTTTTGGTTGTAAACTATTTCTTTCCATTTAAACTCTGGATGCAGACTCAGGGCCACATTGGCTTATTATTTTGGAATGATCATTTACTCTGATATTTACATTGGTACTATATCTTTCCATTTAAACTCTGGATGCAGACTCAGGGCCACATTGGCTTATTATTTGGGAATGATTATTTACTCTGATATTTACGTTGGTACTATATAATTACCCATGTTGCGATGTGACTTATACGTGCTTGATAGGCCTTGGGAATGGGACATCGGGGTCCCATTCTGGCCGGTCAGAAATGCCTAAGTTGGGTCCTGACAGCTTTGATTGAAAGGCATTTTCAATTGAACCTTCATCATGCCTACTCAATCTTTGCTCATATGCTTCAGGAGAGCTATTAGTCATGTCACTGACAAAGTAGACAGGTCTTTGGTTTGCTCAATAGTCATCATGATAGCATCATACCTTCAGGGAATAGAAATTAGAATTTTCTCGATTATTCTCTTGTTGATAATATTTTGCCCATAGGCCTTCATTTGATTTACTATTTCTTTAATCTTGGAATAATAATTTTTAATGGTCTCAAACTCCTTCATTTTAGTTAATTCAGACTCTCGTCTTAGAGTTTGAGGTTTAATGGTATGTACCTTGTTAATGTCGTGATACTCCTCCTTTAGAGTATTCCTCGCTTCGTTAGCACTAGTGATTCCCATAATTCTTAGAAAGATAGTATCTGCTACAGCTTGTGGTTGAATAAATAATGTCTTTGAATAAATAACACATACTTAACAATGATCGAATAATTATATGCTCTTGGCAACTCTTGACATAGTAGTGCCCATTGCTGGTGCATACAGGACTGGATTTGGAAGAGATGGCTCAATAACATCCTCATCTTTCTTTTAACAAAAACTCCAAAAGGGAGTCAATGGTGGTCCTCGTATCCCATGACCACAATGAATGGCTTTATTGAAATTCTTGATGTTGTGGAGCAGAGGCAACTCTTGAGATAGTCCCAATTGCTTCTCTATCCAAGACTGCATTTGGAAGAGAACATTATTATCTTCTTTCATTAGAAACTCTGTAAGTGCCATGAATTCCTCAAATGTCATCTCATCTAGTAGTTCCCATTGTTTTACGTTTCTGACTTGTACTCTCCACATCTCAACAAAACACTCAAAAAATTTCTTGCTCTTGATTTGAAGATGAATGTGAAAATGTGAAGCTACTTGTGGATTCAAATATGATATATCTTTATATATTAGAGTATACCATGTTATCAAGTTGCATGTTAGACTATAGCATAGCTTACGTATCTGTTGCATGTTACCATTTTGAAATAAATATTTTTTTATTTTATAATATTTAATATTTTAACATTAATTTTAAAATAAAAAATATATATGGAAAATATAATAATTAAAATATACAAATAAATAAGATATGTAAAAAATTATAAATATTCTTATTTAGTTATTTATTAACAAAGAATAAATTATATAAGTAATACAAATATAATTTAAATTTTAAAAAATTTAATTTAAAAATATAATATTAAAATTTGTTTTTTAATAATAATAATAAATACAATTTTAGATTTTAAATTTTAAAACAGTATAAAACAATATAAATTATAAAAAATAAAAAATAGGTTAAAGCAATACTTTGGTCCCTATATGTGACGCGAATTCTCGATTTGGTTCATATACATAAAAAAATTATTAAAATGGTTCATATACGTACAAAAAGTCTCTATTTGGTCCTTGCCGTACAAAATTTTAGGGATTAATTTAATAATTTTTTGCTTGTATAGGGACCAAATAGGGACTTTTTGTACGTATAAGGATCATTTTAATAATTTTTTATGTATAGGAACCAAATCGAGAATTCGTGTCACGTATAGTGACCAAAGTATTATTTTAATCGAAAAAATATGATAAAGTATAAATGTAATAAATAATAAAAGTTAAAATTTTTATTAATAAAAAGTGATAAAATGCAGTGAGATTGTGAAAAGCACTATTTCAATTTAAGTTAAAAATAAAAAACATAAGTGTTCAAAGATTTTAGAAACTTTAAAAACTGGTTAAAGAATTGACTGTTCTAACTTTCTAAAAAGAAAATCCGAGGGTGCTATATTTTCAGTTTTTGGAATAAACAAGAATATTATCGATAAACACAATTATGAAATGATCTAAGAAAAGTGGAAGTAGTGCAAAATTGGCCTAGACAAACGTGAAAGAAATTCGGAATTTCCTTGGTTTGGTCGGGTACTGTCGCCATTTTATGAAAGCTCACTAGTGCAAAATATGTTTTCAACCTCGGAGATTCTCCAAAATCAATATATAAAACGAGGTGGTGATATTTTTTAAATTAAAAATAAAGGATTCCACATCGGTTTCAAAAATAACCGATGTGTGAATATTTTCCACATCGATTATAATTAACCGATGTCTAAAATTAAAACAAAAAAATTTAAAATTTAAAATTTTTATCTTTTCACATCGGTTCTTTTTGAACCGATGTGTAATATATAGATTAATCACATCGGTTCTTTTAACCGATGTATAAAATTTTAAAAAAAATAGAATTTAAAATTTTTATCTTTCCACATCGATTCCTATTAAACTGATGTCTAATATATATTAACCACATCGGTTTCTTTATAACCGATGTAATAAATTTTTAAAAAAAATGAAATTTTAAATTAAATCGTAAGTTTCTACATCGGTTAATATTAAACCGATGTGAAATATGACTAACCATATCGGTTTTTGCTAAACCGATGTGTAATATTTGATAAAACCCTACTTTTTGTTTCTATTTTCATTCCCTCCATCTGTTCCGCGCCCTCTTCCATCTCTCGTCACTTCTTCCCCATCTCTCTCACTGCTCTATGCTCGCCGTCCCTACTACTTCGCCGCGGCCTCCCATCTCTGTCTCTCCCTGCTGCTCGCCGGTCTCCGCTGCGCTTCTGCTTCTGCCTCCGCTTCTGCTTCTGCTTCTCTCTCCCACTCAAGTTTTGCTGGTAAAGTTCACTCCTTTTTCCTTACATCACCATTTTCTCCCTCTCTCATCCTCACACACACGTCCTCATTCTTCCTCTACTTCTTCGCCTCTAAGATGTATGCTTTGGTTTCTTCTCTCTTCAGGTTTTGATAGAGCAGATTTTTTTTACGCAGATTTCAAAAAATTGAGGTGCGAAATGCTCTCTTCTCTATAAGATACTCTTTATCTCTATTCCATCTTCTAGACACAACTTTGCTTTAGATTGTATTTGTGTTTCCTCGGTATGTTCAAAATTCTGGAAAATTTTGATATTTGATTTTATTTTGATTTTTGTTGGTTGAGGAAAAAATTTCTGAGGATTTTTTTTAAAGTTTTTGGTGACTGGGTAAATATTTTCATTCTGATTCTTTATTTTTCAACTCTTTTTTTTATTGATTCAAGTATTTATTTGTAGAAGTTAGAATGTTTAATCTTTATTTGGCACATTGATGGAAGATATTTTCTATTTTGAGTACAACTAACTGATTGAGTAAGGAGAAAAGTACCTGAGTTGATGAGCGAAAGCGAGTGACAGTGGTTTTACTGTTAGCTTATGTGAAACGGACTTAGGTGGAATCTTTTCAATTGTTTTAGGATATTGTGACTTGGGCTGTGGAAGAAGGGTCCATGTGACTCTTCAATGAGATATGTATTCTAGAGTACACTGAGCACGTTGAGTAGCTTATATGTTCTGAGTTCCTCCTTGGCTCATTGCATACCAATGAATAAATGGTTCTTTTGATTTGTGTGCATTATTAAAATGGATAGCTTTTTTTTATGCATTTGAATAATTATATATTGTTGTTGTTTAAGATTCCGGAGCAGGTGGCAGGTGTACAAGTGTCTTTGACTCCGTTGCATAGTGCTATTGCCTCTGCTTTGTTCACTTCTCTGCTGTCTGTGCACAATAACAACAGGGGCTGTCTCTCAGAAGGTACGCTTCTTACTTCATGCTGCTCGATCTTTCTTTACATTATTGGTTGAATTATCTTGTACTGTAAGTTTATATGAACTACTACCTTTTGTCTTTTCATTTCAGCTATAATCCTATACAATCTTGAGAATATTTGTTTTGGGGAAAAAGAACCATAGACTTCATTTTTTGTTGTATATTTTTATCATTTGTGAATTTTATTTTTGCCTCAATATGGTTGTGATAGCTCTAATTGCTAAAGAATAGAATTTTAAGTCAATTATTGTCAGGTATAGTGTTATGTTCTTTCCCCAACTAGATCATAGGCATCCATGCATCTGTTAGTGTGGTAATTACCAACATGAAAAAATGTAATAAATTAACACTGTATTTTTCATGCTTTGATTTTAGACTCTACGTGAGGGGCACAATCCTTGGATACAAAAGGTAAGAGCTTCTTGCCCATAGTAGTTTTACCAATTTTGTATTTTATATCATCTTGTGTATGGATACTGGGAAATTGAGAGTTGAGATTCATGGAGAGAAGCGTTTAAGATTATACTTTCACGGGTTTTGTCAAGTCATTTGGTTAATGATGAGGCAATGTTATTTTTTCAAATCCAAATCAAACCTATAACTATGGCTTGGGTTTGACAACTTGGAGTCCACTTGCATGTGGTGTGCTGACAGGAAAATACAAGAAAGGAGTTATACCGGCAGATAGCCGCTTTGCATTGGAAAATTACAAAGTAAGGTTTGATTTCCATCGTTTTGGCTGAAAAGCTTTCATTGGAGTTTTAATGTATTTGCTTGAAAATTTATTTGATCCGAGAATACACCCACAATAATTAGTAAAGCCTTAGTTTCCCGTTTGAGATGCAATACTAATGAGCACACGTGTACGTGCTTAATGTACCGCTCATTGTATTGGATCTTGAATTGTCCAAAGTTGGACAGTTTGGGGAAAAAAATTCTTTATTCAGTTAAAATAGTTATTCATTGATTCTAATGTTATATACTTGATGAAATTTCGGATTGATACATTTCCTTTCGTTCATCGGGTGCATACTTTATCGTGGTGGATGTCATCGCGTTCAAGTCGTGTACGTCGAAGACCGAAGGGAAATGCTGTCGAAATTTCATCGAGTATGAGCATGAGAGTTAAGGACTAACTGTTAACCGAATGTTGAAAAAGTTTCTTCTCGAATGGGATAGGGTCATACCCTGTCATAAGAAGTGGTTGATGAATATGTTGGACTAAGTACGAAGTTATTGGTTTAGTCATGGATCACGGTTGGATGAATGCTAGACGGACAAGTGATGAGTATGAGAATGGAGTGGAAGATTTTCTACAGTTTGAAAAAACAAATGCTCCTGATAGTGGTAACGGAAGGTTTTATTTTCCTTGTGTTAACTGCTTGAATAAGAGACGACTAGAAGCTGAGGAGATACGTGATCATCTTATTTGTGATGGGATTTGCAAGAGTTATACAACATGGATATGTCATGGTGAATCGTTAGACAGGCCGAGGGTTTCGGATAGAGAGGAAGTTGATGACGTGGAAATGGACGATGGACTAGAGGACATGATCCGTGATGTTGGGCAAGAGTCTTTTTGTCGCGCACATGTGTATGATACTTTGTGCAGTGATGCGGAAGTGGCTTTGTATCTGGGGTGCACTAATTTCACACGGTTGTCAGTGGTGTTAAGATTTTTCAATGTGAAGGCGAGAAATGGGTGGAGCGATAAAAGCTTTACTGAATTGCTTGAGTTGTTGAAAGACATGCTTCCAGAAGGTAACACATTGCCATCTCGAAACTATGAGGCGAAGAAGATATTGTGTCCGATGGGTATGGAGTATAAGAAAATACACGCTTGCCCCAATGATTTCATATTGTACAGGAAAGAGTTTGGAGAGATGGTGTTTGAATATTGCATATTGTACAGCACAAAAGCATCATCAATGAAACTTACCCTAGAATGAATGAAAAATGGTGTTTGAATAAGCATAACAAGACTTTCTTGAACTGGTTTAAAGAAAAAATTTCAAAGGATGGTATTGCTTCTGATACATTAAAATGGCTAGCACAGGGGCCTTACTCTGATGTCATATGCTGGAGTGGGTACGATATCAATAAGTTTTCCTTCTATACAAAGTCCCAGGATGACAAAAGTACTATGCAAATTAGTGGGGTTATGGTCGTCGCTGAGTCCATGCATTTTTCTAGTTCGAAAGATAATAACCCTGTTATGGCATCCGTTTCATACTTTGGAATCATTGAAGAGATATGGGAGGTTGATTACACGAAGTTTAGAGTACCTGTTTTTAAATGTCAGTGGGTCGACAGTAACAATGGTGTGCAAACCGATGAGTTAGGATTCAAATTGGTAGACATTAATAAGGTAGGTAATAAAGAAGAGCCTTTCATCATGGCATCCCAAGTAAAACAAGTGTTTTATATCCGTGATCCTTCTAACAAAAGGTGGTCAGTGGTTCTCCAGGGAAAAAACATGTATAATGGTAGTGAGGGAAATCAAGATTCAACTCTTGATATTTCTGATACTCCTTCTTTCTCAACACAGGTGCCTAATTTCAATGAGGAAAATGAAGTGCATGGTGTACATGCTACTCGTAATGATCACCAAGAAGGGTTATGGGAGAACTTTACTAATTGACCACAATGTAAGTTTATTTTGAGTTATGTTTAAAGTCATATTATATGTTTACGTTGATATTTATAAGTTATGTTTACGTACGTTGATCGATATTTATAAGTTATGTTTGATATTTATCCTGGCATACTAACAAGATTTTTTTTTTATTTAAACAGGTATACATGGATGATCCTGAGGATATCCCTTATTCATGCAGCGGATCAGAGACCCCGTCTACGGGTAGAAAGGGTAGATGTGCCACACGAATGAGGAATTTGACTGCCAACCGTGGTTCAAATCAAAGGATAAGAATAGACTTTGATAACAACATCAATCCTATTGGGCCAATGGCAGAGCAGATTAACAGTTTTGTGGCGACCCTTGCTAGAAGCAGGCCTAGTATACTTATTGATAATTGGAAAGATGTACCGGCGGACATGAAGGATCAGATATGGGAGAGTATTTTGGTATCTATACTTTTACGTCCTGTGTTTGTCTGTATCTACTTTATTTTAATCTTATTAATATCATACAGTAATTCGTTGATTCTTTTGGTGTTAATGTAGCTCACCTTTGACATACCGGATACGACGGATATGAAGAAGCGTTTGATAAAGTATGCTGGTGAGCGTTGGAGGGCTTTTAAGGTCGACCTGGGCAGATACTATGTATTCAATCCAACATGTGAAAAGAACCAACTTGAGGTGTACCCGTTTCTTGACCAGGCGACGTGGGATCGCTTTGTTCAGAACCGACATGATCCCAGCTTTCAGGTTAACTTATTTGATTTGTCTCTAAATTTATTTAATTTCATTAATTTTATTTACTTATGTAATTTAATTGTCTTCTATTTATAACAGGAGAAGAGGAAAAGGGGGCAGGAAAACCAAAGCAAGAATGTCTACCCCCATGTCATGTCTCGTGGGGGATATAAAAAACTTGGTCAGATAATGGTGGAAGAGGAAAAGAAAGCACTTCAGGAAGCAGCATCTCAGGCGGATCCTAATGCTGAAAATCGTCTAGAAGTTGTTGATCCACCTCCACCCCCACGCCATCGCAAATGGAAGAGGTCCCGACAAAGAAAAAGGGGACAATATACATCTGAGGAGGCCCGCCAAGTAGTTGAGAAGATTGTAAGTATAGTTTGAATTGTAATTGTCATTTTAAGATTGTTACCGAATTGTAATGTGACATGATATTTTATATGTTATAGGATGACTTGAACAAGCAGGTAACCCAAGGAATCTTTGTTCCTAGAGGACGCGATGATATCTTAGTTGCTGCCATCGGTAAACCAGACCACCCGGGCCGTGTCATTGGTGTTGGATGGGGCGTCGGCATTTGCCAATACCTTGGTTCATCTTCACACCAATGCCACAGGGATGTTGATGCAGATAGAGCACGGCTAAAACAGGAGATTGCACCTGAGCTTAGACAGGAGATGGCCGAGCAGTTTGCCCAGCAGCTGGCAATATTGAATTCTATGTCCCAGCAGATGACAGCCGGTGTCCAACCCTCTGTACCCTCTGTCCATGATGATGATGATGATGATGACGACCCTGATAGGTGTGAGCTGTATGTTGATGATCATCATGATCGTCGCTTAGTGGCATTGGGGAGGGCACATAATAACTTCGGTAATACCATACACTATCGTTTATTACCGGATGATCAGGTGAGGGTCGTTGTTGAGATTATTCGAGATGCTCATGCTCGATTCCTTGTGCCCACTGAGGAGGTTCAAACAGTGGGTCAGGCCCCCGGTAACTTCATCCCCTGACCAAGAAGACTGGTCAGCTTTCTTGTTGCATCTGAGGTATTCAGTTAGTTATGTTTTTTCTATATTCATAGTCGAAATTATTTATTACTGTTTAAAGATAATGCTTTATTTTTATTTGTTATAGGATGTTGGAAATGATATTCTGCCTAAAAGGTCGGATCCAGGAAGACCAGAGATGTCTACTCCTGCCAAGGTATTCATTTGACCATTTAATTAATTACGAATGAAATAACTTATCTGTGATTACTAATATATATCTTTGTTGTTTAGGGGATCGACAAAGGGGCACTTGGTGATGTTTTTAAACTTCTGGCTATACAGGTTGTGACCATGGAGAATGACGCGGCTTTAGTAAGGTTGGAACATGATGTCAGTCTAGGTGACGAACTATATATCCCAAAGAAGGAACTTATGGAGATTGTACTCGATAAATAAATGGCTAGTTCTGCACACCTATCGTTATGGTGCACGTAAGTACATTTTATTTATAAGTTAAGTAATTAAATTTTAAATACTATGATAATTAACATGTTTTTTCAATATATTAGGTATCTGCATCGTATGTTAGTTGATCAGGGTAACCTTGCCCTTTATGGGTTCATTGACCCCATGTTCATTCAGGGTGATGTTCTCCTAGCATCAGAAGACCCGGTCACCACCATACGTGATATACTTGCCCGAGACGATCATCAATTCTACCTTACGCCTTATCTCAATAAGTAAGTACCAGTTATTTAATTATAACTATATATGACTTAGTCACTAATTGTTCCACAAATACAGCAAGCATTGGCAACTGTTGATCTTGTACCCTAGGATGAATGTCGTGGTCTTCTTCTTCTCAATTAGAAATAAGCCGGCGAATGAACTGAAGATGATCATGGAAACATAAGCATTAAAATACTTTATAATCAGTAATGCAGTTGTTTTAATTATCTGAAATCTATTAGATATACTTTAATTAATGTTTATTTTGTCATGATAGTTCTATTAATGCAAACCACATGTTGCGTGGTGAAAGACGTCGGGCTATTAGATGGATTATTCCTAACGTAAGATATTTATTAATTCAAACGCTTCAAATGCAGTGGGTATAATTATTGATTTCTATTTAATTCCTCGTATTCTAATTGGGTTTCATTTGTACGTAGTCTCGTATACAACGTGGATCATGGGAATGTGGATACTATGTGATGAAGTGGATGTTCAAAATTATCTCCTCCGGGATCACTGAAGGATGGCACGAGGTAAATGTTAATTGGTAACGATTAGAAGTAACAGTTATAGATTTGTTATATGTTTTATGTTAGTTTATTACTTAAAAGATATAATCTTTTGTCCAGTTAAACTTGCGCGGATATTCAACAATCCAACTCCATTATCTGATTCCGACATCAATAACATAAGGAGGCGTTGGGCAACTTTCTTTCTTGAAGTGTACCAACCATAGTTTGTATGTAGTTAGTTTAAAAACTTATCATGTACTAGCTATAGTGTACTTTTGACTAATCATATATATTTTGATAAAATCCATATTCATGTAGCTTTTTGGTTTCTAATTATCTTTGTTGTCGGAATGTAATTGAACGTACATATGTATTGTTCGTAATAAATTCAGTATATATTAATTTAGTGTGTTTTTGTTGTACAAAAGTGATTGTGTTGAGAATATTTAGAATATGTTATACTGTCATTGATCTGGATTACTGAAACAGGGGAAAGGAATGATAGAAATGTAAAAAGAGTTTTTTTTTTAAAAAATGAGGCTTTACACATCGGTTACTCAAAAACCGATGTGGAAAGTTCACTTTTCACATGGGTTAATAAAAAACCGATGTGGAAAATGAAATTTCCACATCGATTTTGGTTAAAACCGATGTATAAAGTTCACTTTTCACATCGGTTATATTTAAGACCGATGTGGAAAGTGATATTTCCACATCGGTTATTTAGAAAACCGCTGTTAAAAATGTACTTTAAACATCGGTTTTAAAACCGATGTGAAAAGTAACGATAAACAACATCGGTCTTTTCAACATCAGTTTGAAAACCGATGTGAAGCCAAAAATAACCGATGTGGAATCCCTTTTCTGCACCAGTGAAGATTTCTCTAAACTTGCTTCCCAATTGACCAGGCTGACTCAAAAAAAAGTGTCAGTGGGCTGATGCATGTGAGGAGAACTTTTAAAAATTGAAGGATTGTTTTACTTCGACACCACTTTTAGATTTACCTTCGAGTGGTGGAGGTTACACAGTCTATTTTGATGCTTCTAGAGTGGGTCTTGGTTGTGTGCTTATGCAACATGACAAAGTAACTACCGGTGCATCTAGGCAACTCAAGAGGCATGAGCAAGATTATCCTACACACCCGAAGGAGGGGATGCTAAGAGTGTATAGGTATGAGACTATATAGTTGAGGATAACTTAAAAAAATTAATTAGTACTACATATACCAACAAGATGCATCTTCTTTTCGGGAGCCCATCACTTAAGAACACCAAAGTTAAGCATGCTTGACTTGGGGCAATTCTGGGATTGGTGACCTCCAGGGAAGTTTTTCTAAGAAGCGTGCGGGTGAGGACAAACAACGTTGGAAATACTTGTGTTGGTTTGTGAAGGTAATCCTCAATCCATAACACATCACAAGATGTTATATTTAGGGGTGTATATGAGCTGGGTTATTCGTGAACTATTCAGGCTTGACTCGTTAAATGCTCGACCAAGCTCATTTCTTTAATTAAATGAGTCAAGCTCAAGCTTGAAATTGAGCTCGATTATTTAAATGAGGCAAGTCAAAGCCTTACAAGCTCGACATTAAACGACTCGTGAATAGCTCGTCTATTTGTTGTGGTCTTTAAGTTGTTGTTATGTTTTTTGTTGGGTGAAGTTGCTCTGCTAGCATTGGATTAAATATCTCAATAAATAGATGGTGGTCATATATTTTTTTTTGGACTCATGCTTTTGTAATGATTAAGTTTAAATTGTATATTTGGATTCATGCTTTTGTAATGGTCAAACTTCAATTGTATTTGGCAATGGCATATTTTTAGGATGTTTTGGTCAAGTTTTTGAAGTTTCTTTTTTGTATATTATGTATTAAATTGATAAAATTAAAATGTAATTATAGAAAAAATTTCATATGCAAAAATAATTTAATTATAAAGGAGCTAAACAAATCAAGTTCAAGCTTTATTATTTTTAAACAAGTTAAACTCAAGCTTTAAGTTAGGCTCGTTTAAATAAATGGATCAAACTCAAGCTTTATTATTTTTTCACAAGTCAAGTTCAAACTTCAAGTACTCGGCTCGACCTACTAGTTTACACCCCTAGTTACATTTGAATGCGAAAATGTTTTTATCTCCATTTATTTCTATAAATAAAATTGACACTTAGTCAACAATTTACATATAATATATCTACCTCATGTACCACCTACTTACATTTATAATATTTAATAATTTTTATACGAATATCCCATTTTAAGTTTTTATAAAAAAAAAACATTTTTTAACCATTCGGTACACCAAGTATACTATACATAGTACATTAGGTAAATATCAAAATATATCATACCGTGAAATTGAATGTATTATGATATATTGATGAGAGATAAAATTATCAATTGTTTTCAATAATAGAAGTGTTTAATTTCGATATATGATTAGTAATTTTTTTTACAAGATTTATTAATCACAAATTGTTTTATATACGGTTTTTAAGATTCGAATCTCACTGCCCATGTAAGGATCTCGTTGGTGGATAGTTGTAAGTACCTCTGTAAATGTTCTGAGCCTTGAGACCTGCCCTGACCCTGGTGAGCCCACGAAACCAAACTCACCTAAACTTTATTAAATATTAAAAAAAAATACTAAACATTTTCTTTGATATAAAGCTACATATTTTTAATGATGTGATAAATTATGTAAAAACAATCTTTACATTAATAGTATATATTGATTGAAGAATTGTTAGTCATTCTAACAACGGAAAAAAACTAGACCTTTCAAATTTTTCATTAGGTGTTTTTCACTTACACCCAATTTCAGCTATTGATTTTATTTTCGCCCAAAAGTGTAAACTATTCAAATTTCAAATTTCAAATCAAAATCATCATTAGATGAAAATAAAATCAATAGACTAAAGCTGGGTATAATAAGTAAAAAAATGACTTATACTATAAATCGGTCCCTCCTATATATGTAGAACAGAATCTGTATAGTTCTTGGTTCTTACAAAAATAAGTCAATTTAAGTAGTTTTTGTGGTGCAGAGTGTGTGTGGATAATATTATTTTTCCTCATTTCAACTATTTTTTAGATTAGATGTTTCATAGATAATTTATCATGTTTGATATTTTACTTAAATTTATAAAAAAAAAAAGCTTTTTTAAAAGGAAAAAAAAATTGTTTTATACCATCTAGTTTTTATTAGCTTAAGATTGTTGTAATTTGATTATTTTTCATTCTCAAAACTTCCTTCCCTGTTTACCCCTACAAAATTAACTTCTAAACAAATATAATTAAATTATAAAAATAACTCCTTACCATTTTTCGTAATTTATTATATAAAAATAATTTTTTTGCACCACCCAAATAAAATAGATTATCTTAAAACCATTTTTCACCAAACAGACCCAAACAAAAACAGATTCTGATTATAATCGATTATTGTGATAATCGATTATACAAATATTGATTATCAACATAATCTTTTTTTCCCAGCTTTCCCAAACTTTCCCAAAAACACTCGCTGAAGACAGAAACAAAGATGGATAAAGAAAATCGAAAGAGGATGAAAATACTGTGTCTCCATGGATTCAGAACCACTGGGAGTTAATTGAACGAATTGAACGAACTCCCCATGAATCATGAATGTTTCAAACATATAATTTATAAAATAAAACATGAATCACATGTTCGGTTTCACTTTTGGTTCCACTACTGGGGTAATAATTCCTAACTCTCCATAGAAGCTACGTTAATTCACACGACAAAACTGCTAGCTGAGGCAACACGACAGATAACCCTCCCACCAGACTCCACGGTTTAACCAACTCTGTTGGTGACAGTTTGATAAAGAGATTTAAGCTGTGTGTTCCATTTGTCTACGGCAGTGTACTTTTTCATTCCTTTCGACCTGAACCATGTATTTTAAATGTTAATAAAAATACCAGGTTTTATATATAAACAAAATTGTGAGTAGACTAAACTCAATGAAAAGGAATTAAAATATAAAAACTTACCTATCAGATCGTTCTAAGAGCCGGTTCACCTGATCAATGTGTCCTTGAATTCTGTTGTCCAAAATCAGTGACACCAGTAGCTGCTCAACATCATGCTCAGGCACATTAAGTTCCTACAAATTAATAGTTTTATCATATAAAATATAGACTAACCATAACTTAAAGTGCCTCCAAAATTCAATTCAACAAATAAACAATACTCGTCATAAGAGGAAAAGGCAATAACTTCTAACTTGACCATCTGTACAAGGTAAGAGACACAGAAAAGAGGAAGAAGACAAGTTCAGATAATAACTTTTGCTTATTCTCTTCACAATAAGCAATCTTACCCAACATTCTACCATCACCCGTTAAACCAGGGACAGGAGAGAATGGTTAAATTGTCAATATGTATTTCACTATTTATTTTCCTTTTTCGATTCCACTATTTTGTTTGATGAGCAGGAGGCCAGGGGTAGCTCAGAAATGAAGTTGAAGTGGAAGAGTGGTGAGAGTACAGTTACCTTAGATATAAATGGGATCCTGATCCTTGTATATGGTTTGATGAGCTTCAGCAAGACTTGTGTTCTGATATTCTTTAGCAGATCCTCAATGTAATTTCTAATAAACGGATCATCCATGATGGTTCTTCTGTTACTCTGGAAAGCATAATACCCAATGTCCATTTACAACAAATATATTGCATAGAAAATATGAAAGGGTTAAATTAGTGCAGACATATTCTTATGATAGACCCCCTAAAAGTACCTTCAGGATTTTCTCAAATTCCAATATTTCATTTCGTTGATAGGCTGCTATCAAATTTGTCATAGCCAAAATCTCAGGGTCATTCTTGTATCTACAATACATAATATATGAGGGGTGGAAACAGAGAAAGAGAGGGTGGCACCATCCTCAACTCAGGGGATTGAATCAAAGAATGGCAAATATGAAAAAATGAGTTAGGTACATGGAATAAAACACAGAGAGGACTTACGGCTTAGCTTCCTGCCCATCAAAAGGATTTACTTCAGACTCCATCAACATGTTGGCAAGAACAAGGTACCTGACACATATAATGACAATTATGGTACAAGATGTTAAAAACAAAGAACGAATGCTAGAATGGTTTACTTTGAGGTAGTCAAGTATAAATGCTGAATCCAAGGAAAAGATTACTGAATTTAAAAGACAAGTATAGCATATATCTAGATAAAAATTATTGCTAAAATTGATGATTAACAGTTAATTGCATGTTTTTATTTACATGCAAATTATTATATAAATTGTCCGAAATTAATAACCAAGTAAAAAGAACACTTTGCTGCTTACTTCAAGCATTGGATACGCCTCTGATTACCAGCTTCGTCGTAATTCTTAAAAGCTTCAAAGAAGTCAGTAGCTGCTTCAGCCCACTGGCGCTCTGCCATATGCATTTTCCCACCACATTCATGGATTATTCCCATTATCCTTGGATGGGGAATTGCTGACTTAATAGTGAGTGCTTTCTGATAAAGTTGCTGCATTTAATATCATAGAGACTGATAAATATTGGTGAACAAACTTCCCTATACTAAAAGATTCATCAATCAATAAAATAATTCAGAGGAGGATCATAGATTGTACTTTAGAGAGATTCACTATAGCAACACTTTTACATAAAGTATGTGCTCATTTGGATTGTGCTTTTATGGATTTAAAAAATAACATTTGCCAAAAAAGAAGTACTTTACTTATATTTTAGTGTTTAGATGAGCTTTTGTAAAAAAAAGGGGGGGGGGGCGAGACACTAAATGATCCTGCATCAACCTTTGAATCAGTTCAATGACTTCTCCATCAGGAATGCCTTCACCAACTCCGACTCCCAATCATGAATGTCTTCGTAAAATATATCAAACACCATCTTAAAAAGCAAAGATCTGGTGTCGGTTGTACAGTAACTCTACTAGTTTCACACTTTCACCAGTACTTTTTACCATATTATGTGCAACAGACAGAATCTTCTGACATGAAAACAGCAGATAGCTGTTAGATAAAGCTGCAATTTTTCCTTACTCAATGTGATGAGTTCTAAAGTATCCTTAATTTTATCAAGCATTTTTGGATTAACATACAATTTCGAAGAGGTTGCTAGATGATGATTTACATCATGCAAGCAAAAGACCTCATAACTATCCTTTTTCCTTTGCTTCCTTTCCTCTTCCTTTTCTTACAGTGGAAACCAGTAATTTCTCCTTTTCAGGGTCTCCCTGCCCCACACTTGCTTCCTCATACTAGAGAGTCAGACACACTAAGTTTCATGCTTGAAAATACAACGAAAGAAGATTCAAAATAAATTATAGAACAATTTTTCTAACCTGTGCAGCCCTGCACATGTTAAGGAATCAAAAAATAGAAATGTTGTATTGGAAAGAGTAGTTTTTAAACTTTCAAGGAATTGAATACACAACTTTCAACGCAACATTTCTATTTTTGATTTCTTAACATGTGCAAGGTTGCACATGTTAGAAAAATCGATTATAGAAAGTGTAATGTTATAATCATAAAAGTAGCAAATAGAGGGGACAAGGAGAGATAAAAAAGAGGAAGGAGGAGATGGAACTAAAAATATAATTGTTTTCTTGCACAGGTAACCCCATATATAATTTATTTATTTATTTAACAAATTTCCAGATGGACTAGGGGTTTTACTTTCCTCTGTTTTATTGGAATATTTGTGATAAGAAAGGCAGATAGGAATTTGCCATTGAAATTGCTTTAATAAATATGATAAAAACTCTTAGGTCATGTTAGCTCAATTATCAATGGAAGAGAGCCGTGATGAAAAGAGTCATCGCCATCAGAGCCCCAAATTTGCTTAAGTATCAGTATTCAGTGCTACACCTCAGTGCACATATATCAAATCATTTTCATAAATTTTTCAACAGATAATAAACTCATAGACGCCCACGACTGGTTAATTTTTTGTGAGTCTCAGCCAATTTTGGTATTCTGAAGTTAAGAAAAATGAAGATAATCCCCCCTCCCTCAGGAAACAGAAAGCAGAATTAAATATATTAGTGGAGAAAAAGTTATATTTTCATCAAACTAAATCTCCTAGACTATTTTTTTTAATTAAAACAAAAGCATGGAAGTGAGATGAACAGCTTAATAACTATAGAATTTAGCAGAAGATACATGAAAAATGTGCCTATCGTAATCTTCAATACAAGCAAAGTACTTAGTCAAAATATATATATATATATATATATATATATATATACAAGCAAAGTACTGATATGTGAATGTGTTTAAGTAACTCTATCTTTCATTCTAGGTAGATGCCACAAGATCATATGGAATAAAACTAACATGACAAAATTATCATTTGAGAATTTGTGCTTATTCCACAAACAATAAGAAAAGTCTGATAGATGGTTAAAAGATGAATTGTATGGGGAAAAAACACTAATAAATTGGAGAGGCACATTATTACTCTATGCAAGTAACATTATAAGAATTTATTTTCAAAAACAAATGCTAACCTTGAGTTTTTTGTTGTTCTTGGTCTCTGTGTACATTTGAATCTCTATAGCATAAACCTCCAAAAGTTGTGTTCCTTTCTTATGGTCATCAGTGCCATCTTCTCTTTGACAAGATTTGTGAAGTTCCTTCAAGATCTGGCAGGGTCCAACAAAACTGTTAATTATTAAATACTAGTACATACAAATAGAATCACCTACAAGCATTCAAATTAAGTTGATTATTAAGTTACACCATTGCACAAAAAAAGAACAAATTACCTTGCTCATCCGTCCATATTCACCAATATCAAAGAAAATCTTACAAAGCTTCAGATTTGTCTTAAACCACAATCTCTGCAAAATGATGACATAAAAAATAAACATAAGATTGCATTATGGGAAATGCCATGAGATAAGTCACAATGAAGATAATTTCTAATAGATCAACCTCATTCTTTGCTTCTTCAAGGGCCCTCAGAGTTGTCTGGTAGAATTCCTGCAGGAGGCCGAAATTCTGGCTAGCTGAACCCGAGACATAGTCCATAATGCTGTTTATGCATTTTTCACTATAGTTACGAGTCACTGCTGACTTAATATAAGTCAACATCTCCCTATAGGCTTCCATCATCTCTTTATACCTTCCAAGTCGATAATAGAGCTTGACAGTTTGCTTTAGAGCTTTAAATCCCCTGGTAAAATGTAAAATAAATGACATGGGATATGCAATGGTTTCTTATAACTGCAAAGATTCTAAGACAGATATCACTCTGCAGTACATGAAAGATTACAAGAAACAAGAGGTGTGAATAGACCAACAACCAACATATTAGCTATATTTATTAAAAATGAAATGTTACCGATTTAAAAGAAAAGAGAAAAGTTCTTGCTTTTAAAATAAGAAAATAAACACAATAAGTGTCAGATCATGAAATTAATAGTGATAAAAAAGGTTACACCACACACTAAATTATGTTACCATTAAGTTCTCTAACTCCAACATCCATATCTTCTTTATTATACAGCACTCAGAGAGTAGAGTTCTTACCATTCTGCCTTTTCTTGTTCCATGCGCACTACCTCAGCGAAACCAGCAAGTGCACCTTCTGGATCAGTTTCAACCAAACCTATATACAAAAAAAAACAACAATGTCCTAAGGAGTCAGTCTGTAAATTAGACCAACCAGCCTTAAACAATAAATTATGAAAAACTAAATCATACAACTTTGCAAGAGAAGCTTAAATGTTTGGAATTATTTAACAAGTCACTTTTACTTTATTTCCACAAGGAACAAACATAGCATAATTAAATACAAATCAACAAGATAATGAACAAACTTCTATTTCCAACCATGATGCATATAATGATGAATGATCATAAGAAATTGCAGTAAATTTTTTGTCCAAAATATCCAATGATAGAACACTGATTTTTTAAGATTTGAACAAATTAGTTTAAGACACTATCTAATTTCTAGGACTCGACACTAAAATTTCAAAATAAACCAACTTTTCCTAATTCATAAATGCTAAAAAGAAGCAAAACTAATAATAGTTGTTGGAAATACCTTTTGAATTGTAATATTGATTCTCAATATCAACATCTTGCTCCTCTTGCTCCTCATCTGAGTACTCAAACCCGTAGTCCTCCATATCAGCATCTACAGAATAACAGAAGCAAACACTTGGTGAGTTTTGACTATGTATTTTCAAACCAAACCTCAAACTCAATATTAGATAATGTTTTGACTTTTGATGTCATGAAACGTGAATAATCAAAGAAGCATAACTAGCAAACTATCAAAGCAAAAAACACCCATCCAAATCACGGGACACTGCAGGATATACTTTAGACATATCACCTCACAAAAAAGAAAAGACCTAAAAGGAGGCATGTAGATGTATCATGTATCAACATCATAAAAATTCAACGAAGTTTTAAATTGGCTCATAACTGCCTAACACAACCCCCAATTTTATACAAGCTTCAGGCTTGCTATGTAAAGATTGGCATCAAAGCTCGACACAGGATAAAACCCAACTAATGGATTAAGACTTTATTATTGTTGTTGTTTTTATCCTTGTAGTTGTAGGCATGTGGATGAAGTGTAAATGAATAATGATTAAGTATATAACCAATAATAAGGTGCATGCATTGTCTCCTAATACAATCCGCAAGAACACTGTACATACAAAAATCAAAAGACCTTGTTCCACTCAAAGCTTCACTGTTTTTTTCCCATTTTTTTGTTTTCAAAATTGGATTCCCAGAAATTAGCATCAACATTGTTATCACACACACATGGACACAATCACCAACACACTGTCATCAATTACAGACTCACTTGCGCAGCGAAGTAAAAACCTCTGAAGTCCGAAGTTCAATTCAGAAATTTCATTGCAATAATCACGCATATGATGAAAGCAGGGTTAAAATTTGAAGCTTCTTAGAATCGGAACAGAGAAAAAAATAATAATAAAGGAATCGATTTTGCATAAAATTAAACAAGAACCGAATAATTGCGAGAGCACGAAACATGAAGCGTGCGTACCGGAAGCCATGTTTTGTGATATCGATTGAGTTGGAGGGTCGAGTTAGGGTTTCGATGGATGGAATCAGTGAGTCGGGGAAACTTCGAGTTGGTCTTTGAGCTGAGAGAGTGAAGAGAAGGTGATGGGTAACAGTGGCACTGTGCCGTGCGTTTTCTCTGCATCGGCTTTTTAGCCCAGATCCATTTTTGGAACTATCCCTCTCTCTATGACAAAGACGCATAGGATACAAGATTTGCAAAATAATGAGGATACGTTTCAGTAAATAAATAGCTTGTCGTATGAGAGCTTATACCGTAAGGATCTATTTGGTGGTTAGGATAAGAGAGACAGGATAGGATAAGCTATCATATCATATCTGAAACTGTTGTTTGGTAAGCCAGCAGGATAGGATAAGTCAATCCTGTCACTTATCCTATCCTGTCAATCTAGTTAAAATTCTATCCTGAGGGGAGGGCTGGGTTAGAACTCAACAGGATAGGATAAGGTGAATTTTTTTTTTCCGGTAATAAGTAGGATAGGGTGATTTAGAGTATAATAAAATATAAAAATATATAATATATAAAATAATTAAAGTATAATAAAATAATATTTTAAAGTATAATAAAATTTAACATGTTTACCAAAAAAAAGTATAATAAAATATAAAATATAAAATATTTAAAATATTAATAATCAATTTTAAAATTTATTTTTATTTTATCACAATGCTAAGTTTGTTATTTTATATTATTTTTAAAAACTGTAAAATATAAAAATTATTCTAATAATTTAACTATATGTAAAATAAAAACAAAAAATGAATATTTAAAAATATAAAAAATTAATTTTTGTTAGACAATATTTAAAAAATTTAAAACATTATATGTAATTTAATCATAAGGATAATTTTGTTTTTTATATAAATTTAAATAATGAAAATTATAAAAAAATAAATAAATCTAATAAAAGATGAAAACATTTAGAATAAAAACGAAAAATTTTAAAATTCATACTTAAATTATAATGCTGTCCAGTTGGTTATCTGGTGGACACCAAACGTCGGATAGGATAACAGCTTATCCTGCTCATATCCTATCATACTCCTATCATGTTCCCTTATCCTATCCGTCCTTATCCTATCCTGACCACCAAACGAGCCTTAAGTGTTTAAAGAAAGAAAAAGAATGAATGGGGTATGAGAGGATTTAAATAGCGAAAAACACGGAGAGGGTGTTTACTGCATAAGCTCTTATGATAATTCCACAAGCTTCTCCCAGTGACTTATGAAAATAAGTCAAAAACTCCTTATGGGATGTCATAAGTTATTTTTATAAGCTCTGCCAAACACACTGCATAAGAGCTTATGTCATCAGATAAGTCAAAAGGAGCTTAAATAAGTTCTTCCAAACGCCACATATATTGGTCCAATAAGTTTCTTTTTTTTTCTTCTTTTCACATAGGATCCTATAAGTTTTATCTTTTTTTAAATGATCCCACATGTTACATTATATTTTTATGATAGTCATTTCCGTTAATTTTGATCTAATGTCATCAGTTTTGACATAATATGACTATCACGTTAGTCTGATGCATGACTTTTAATTTGACGACATTAGGTCAAAATTGACGTAAAGGACTAACATGGAAACGAAATGTAACGTGTAGAACCAATTTGAAAAAAAATAAAACTTATAGGACCCATGTGAAAAATAAAAAAGTGTATAGGATCAATTTACCTATTTTGCCTATAAGATAAAAAGAACTGTTATGGTATAGTATTTTTGTACACCCGAAAAATCGAGGACACTTGCAGTGTTAAGTTTGGTTAATGGGTACATTAAGATTAGCTAACTCATTAACCATCCATTAAGCTTCATTAATCAAATTTTTTGTATATCATTAACCAAAATGTCGATTAACGAGTTATCCATATAAATATGAATGTACCCATCAACCAAACTCAATACGTTATTGACCATGATTTTGAAAATCATTAATTAAGTATCCCTAAGTTATCAAATTTCATATGTACAAATAATCTAATTTATAAAAGAACTGGACATAGGATAGCCCAAGAGCATGACATGCTCTTATTAAATCTAATGTTTGTTGCCCATCAAATAATAATAGATAGTATTATATTGTCCTATATGTGTTTGAGAATATAGTAATAGGATATTTGTTTTTGTATAAATATAATAACATGATATGATATAAGTTATAAACAAATGACAAAATTATATGATGTATTTTTATAAAAAAATAAAATAAAAAATAATATGTATTTTTTTTTTTTGGCTTTTTATACATTAGTCTATTTTCTAAATTATAAAAAAATACAAAAATTATTTGGAATATATTTTTTGACTTTTTATACAAATTGTCAATCAAACCACACCCTATAACCAATGTTGGTTGGTCAAAATAGTAAGGAGTTTGGCTTCCCTTGAGTAATTAAGGTCTTTGGCTCTAGACCTATAATGGAAAAATTAGGTATTAGAAGAGTTGTATCCCCTTAAATGTGTCTAATTGACTCGACTATGATTTGTTAGAGTCCAATATGATTTCCGGATATCGAATTCGAGGGTCTCTGAACAACATGGAGTGGAATCCATTTGCCACATGGAGTTTTGATGAAATAGATTTTATAAGCTTGTTTTTTATTAAAAATAGGTTTTTAGTAATTGATTTATTTTTTATACTTTATTAATAAAAGTGATTTTTGTAGAATGAATATTGTTTAAATTGTATTAATCAAAATAAATTTTAGATGTATGATTACATGTATATAATTACTAAAGATGAAAAAACAATCAAATTAATAAATGAAAAGCTTTTACTTATTTCTCAAAGTTTGAACTCCAACAAAATAAATTGCTTAACATATTCAATAAAACTCCAAATTAAGATTTGACACTAAAAACTCCATTTCAAACCCTCCAAAAAGTTGACAAACACATACTTGATCTTTAGAAAAAGTATAAATAATAAATAATAATCAATAGTCATCTTTTCATTCGCACTCCAAGAAAACATGAAATTATATCTAAGATGAAAAATAATCTTAATAGTAAAATTTAAAACTATATATTTATCAGCTCGACTCGGCTAGACTGATTTGGTTCACTACAACCCAGTTCGACTCACATAAACAATGTTTCATAATTAATGATTTTGTTTCCCTTTTTAAAAAGGATTAAGAGTTTTGTTTTTTTACCCATCCATTATAATCCAATCTAAATCTTGTCCAATCCATCTATTTATCACCTCTAACCTGGAGTCACCTTCATTGCCCCAGTTTCCCACCTCTCTTCAAATGTAAATATCACAATCCACCACCCCACCATGGCCCTTCTATCGATCCCTGACCCACATGACCCACTAAAACTCGTCACGAATCACCAGAAACCTTCGCCTTTCTACCCATTATCTTGAATATTCAAAGCCCAACTAATGTTCAGTCATGGTGCTCAAGGACAGATTTACATTTATTTTAGGGGGTTGAGTGAGACGCCCTGGTGTCCCATTAAAGAAAATCCAAAATATTAAGACTTAATTTCGTTATTATCGTTAAGCTGATATATTAAAAACAGTGGGAAAATTAAAAACTTAAAATATTAACAACATATATATACATACATGCATAACATATACACATCACACTACTACAGAAAATGGCTTTAGTAGCGCACATTTAATAGCGTTTCTTACTGAAACGTTATTGAAAAGGAGGCGGAAGACTTTTAATAGCACTTCCTCAAGCAAGGGCTATCTTAAGTTAGGAATAAGATAGCGCTTCGTCAAGGAAGCGCTATTAAAATTTGATGGGTTAGAATAGATAGTGCTTCCTTAAGGAAGTGCTATCTATTTCGAACCCTTAGATAGCGTTTCCTTAAAGAAGTGTTGTCTATTCATTATCTAAGATAGCGTTTTTCCAAGAAAACATTATCTATTTATTACCCTAAAAATAAAATTGTTCTCTCCCACTCATTTTTGCCTCGATCCCAAACATTTCGCTCGACCTATACCCTCAGCGACACTCAACCTCTCCTTGCGACCCTTACTCATTCTTGATTCTTCCTCTACAACCACCGCTCGATCGAGTAACAGGAACTGCAACCCCATGATACGACCTAGCCTCGAGCCGCCGTCGTTCTCCACCCTCGACCCCAAACTGTTGTTGCATAGCCTTCGTCTTCGTCCAGGTTCTGAATTTTTATTTCTGAGCTTGAGTTTTGAATCAAAGATCTTCCACTTCACACACACACACCCCTTCTGCGCGTGTTGACAACCGGCGCGCTTTCCACTGCCCGTGACTGTGTCTCCCTCCGTTGTGCCTTCCACTGCGACTATGCCTCCCTCTGCCATGCCTTCCACTCCTTTGGGAGCATTGTTTTCTCAGTCTCTGATCGATCTCTCGTCCCTCTCTGTTCTTTCCTTCTTTGATCGATCTGTATTCACCGATCTATGTTCTCCGATATGTGCTCGCTCTCTCTCTCTTCGAAGTTGTAGCGAGCTTCCACCTCTAACATTTCTTCGATTTGGAGTTGCGGATTTGGAAGCTGCATGCGTGGCCGCTGGGAACTCGCTTCCATTCTGAATTCGATTGATGAACCTGTACTTGAGCGTTGGGTACTCTCTTCGTTCTTAAATCGATAGGTTTTTTCTTTTTCTTCTTTATCAATAACAATTTTAATTTGAATAATTTTGATGAACATGTACTTGAGTCATTGATGTTGTCATTGTTGCTTATTAGGAATGCATCGAGGGTGATAGGGTGGGAAAAATTGGGTCAAATGGTTTTTGGATACCATTCTATGTTTGATCATGTGTGAGAATGGGTTCTTATCATTGGATGTTGGTTGGTAGTGTTTGATCTCTTGTAGTTCATGAAGTGGATTTATCTTTTGTAGTGATTGATTAAGAACTGAGAAATAAATACCTTATCGATATTTTGTATGGTTCAGCACTCTAGGGAGCCAAGTCGAAGGATTTGTACCAATTGATCAGAGTCATAAAATCTAAAATTGGAAATGAGTCTCACTCTTACTCTTTCATAGGACTTGCACCATGAGTATGTCTTTGTGTTTAAGATTTACAATCTGAAGCCTGTATGTCTAAGAGGCAAACACGTTTTTTATTCAAAATCTTATTCATAAAAAAATTAAAGTAGATAAAGATATTAATAGTCCTTTTGATTATGGTCTCTTGCAGGAAAAAGATGCTTGGAAGGCCGAATTGAAAGAGTTTAGCAGCAAAAATGGGTATGGTCTCAACAGAAATGGAGATAGCCCCCTTACTTTTAACCTTGTTCACTATGTGTTTGTCATAATGCCTCAACATGGAAGAGACACTCATTTCATAATTTCTTTTTCTTATTGACTTGTTCCATTATTCTATCACGTTCTGTACTCTTTTTCTTGTCCATGTTTATTGGAAAGAAGGCATTATAAAAGTTGCAAAAGGATTATATACAATCTTCACTAAATTTGCCTAATCTATTTGAATTTCTATTTGACAAATTATGAAAATAATGGAGGACAAAAAAGAGATATATATCAGCATGAGAAAGATTCATTTGGGATTACAAGAATTTCTTATGTATTGAAATTGACTCACGAATTAGGAGCCTTTATTTATGCATATCAAGCAACCCGCCACTTGATTTTGGGCATGAATTACATATTTTTGCATCCTTTTATTTTGGTACAAGTAGTAAAACATAACAAAATAACCATTGGAAAGTAAATATGTAAAATGAGGAGGAAAAATGGTAAGTTAGTGTAATACTTGTCTCATTAGTGAGATTATGTCCTAAAATGTACATGGTTAAATTTTTATAATTTTTGGCTCGATCTTTTAGTACCAATTCTGTTTTGAAATTAGACCAAGTGTTGTGAATTAATTAACTATGATATTCCTTTGTTTAGCTTTTTATCTACTGGTAGTGATAGCTTTATTCCCTATAAAACTATGCAGTGATCGACTAATTTTTGTCTATAATTATGTTACTATCAGAGCAGTGCAACTGAAGCTCACATTTCTGCCTGGCTATAGGAAAGAAAATCTCCCACAGAAGAGAGATTCAGTTGAAGAATATGTGATGTATGATTGCCAAGCTACTTGAGACTGGTCAAGAAGCCACTGCTTGATTAGTGATTTTTTTATGGCAGAGTACTATTATTGAAAACATGGGCACTATGAAATACTTGAGCAAATTGGCAAAGGTGCTTTTGGTTCTGCACTTCCACTGGTGCTGTATTGAAGACTGATGGAAATATTTAAGAAAAACTAAGGGAGCTTGGAGGATTTAATGTTGTCTCTGAAATCACCATGTGCTGCCCATCAAACTTGGAGGTGTGAGCGTGTATATTCAATTCCGTTTATGCTTTACTATTATTGTGGACACAACATTTAACTATAATAGGGATATCAAAGTGCAAATTGATGTAATTACTAGTATGTGTTTGCACTTAAAATTAATACACAAGACTTGAGTGGGTGCTCTTCTTTTTCTTGGATATTCTTTTCCTATCATCATCATCCTCATCTGGTGTTTACTTAACCTCTATTTATATTTCTGATTTTTATATTTACTTTTATGATCGTATGCTTTTTTTTAAAACAAATATATAAGTTGTATAATGATATTTATGAAACTTTTGTGACAAAAAGTTAATACTGCAACTACCTCACTTCTTCCTATGAACCAGAAATATAAGAAAAGGGAAGTGGCAGAACTTAGATGAAAATTTTTGAGGTGCCAACAACTAAGGTCTGAGTGAGTAAGTTAAAAAAATATATACTGAAATTAGAAACCATAAAGAAATGACACTAAGCACTAAATTTGAGTCCATATAATATAATATGGTAGATTTACTTATGCTTCTTCCTAATGTTTAACTTGACGTTTAGAAATAGTGGCCAGTCCATCAGGGCACTAGAATGCTTACTGAAAAGCTAATGTACTCTATGCCTTTTAAATTTATATCATACGCTAATTGTGCTATAACCATGTTATTTATGGTAACACGCTCTATTACATGTAGGTGATGTAATCATATAGGATGGTCAAAGTTTTGATTTCTCTGTCATCGTGCAGTTAGTGATCATCTTGTCCACTAAGCCTTCTGATAGCTTGAAGGGTTTCATTTTCCTTGTGGGTTATGGATCAACTTTCTCACATTTCCTCCATTTAGTGCACTTTTATGAGTGTAAAATAAGTAATAGATTTGTTTAGCATATAAAAGCTACTACTATGGCTATATTTTTTTTTTTTCTGGTTTTCTAGTCCTATATTCTAAACTAAACTGAGTAATTTAACATTTGAGTATATTCTCCACTTTCTAGACTTTTCCCCTCTGAAACGATCTTTTCCTTTTTGGAGAAAAAAAAAAGTAACTTTTGGGACCTTATAAATTATGTACAATTGTAGTTACAAGTTAGTTGATCAGAAACAGTTTATTTATATTATAGTTAATGAAAGTGGGACCTTATAATTAAATTGTATAAATTGCTTGCTGCTGTATTTTCCTTCGCTATATTGGAACAAGCTTATATGCAGCAGCTAGAATCAAGTAGATTAAAGCTTACCCAACTTGAACAAGACAAAGGAGGAAAGAAAGCTAGAAGCTCTTCTCAGATTATGGATCACATAATGGTAGAAAGAAAAGGAGACAAGAATTGACTGAGAGGTCCATGTCACTTTCAGCTACCATGTGAAATTATGCAACTTTCAGTAAGAATCACTACTACATTATAAGGAGGCTCTTGAAGGTGAGTCTTAATTTTTGAAGAATAATTTCTTCGTTGTACTTTAATACTTGCATTAGTTGCATATAATATAAGGCGAGTGAGTTCATTGTTGTAGCCAGTAGTTGCCGTGTTTTGCAACACTTGTCTGCTCACTTTATGTTCATTGTGTTACCATTATCCTAGACTTTTACCAGTTTAAGTGGGCTTGTTTGAAGTTTTTTTTTTACTTTGTATTTTAATCCTTAATGTTGTTCCTTTTTATTTGCCATTTTCTCATGGTTTGCAGATTTCAAGCATGCTCTTGTTCTTGAACCACAGAACAAGGATGTTGGATTTTCTGTATCTTATGTAGGCCGACAACAAGGATTTTGCGTGATCAAGCAGAAGATGGAAGCCGCATGCACAAATTGTTTAGAATTACTAGTGTGTTGATTAACTTGTATACATTGTTAGTATGCATGGTTATTGTCTATTGTAGGTTAGCGACCTTTTGGTTTATGGACTTGAATATTAAAATTGGTTATGTGTAAGGATTACTGTGAATTGTATATTTGATATTTGGTTTGGTTTATATATACTTACCAATATTGTATGTAAGCTTTTTACATTATATATGTGTATATGTGTGATGTACCTAAATGCAGTGTTACTGTGAATTGTTGAGGGATGGTTGTGCAGGTGGGAAATGTAGAAAGCAGGGAATAATCAAAAAATGAGGGGGGGTGTGGAATAGGTAGCGCTTTCTTGAAAAAACGTTGGCTAAAGTTAAAAATAGATAGCGCTTCCTTGAGAAAGCTCTATCTATTACAAACTTAGGACGGCGCTTCCTTGAGAAAGCGATGTCTAAAGTATGTAATAGATTGTCTTATTACTAACTTTAGACAGCGTTTTCTCAAGGAAGCGCTATCTATTCCCACTTTTAGTAGTGCTTTTTAAGCACTATTGGATCCCTCACACCTTCTGTAGCGGGTGAATAGATAGCGATTGGAAGCGCTACTAAAGGCCAAAAAAATGCTATCAAAGCTCTTTTCTATAGTAGTGTCATAACGATCTGAAGCGTCAAGGGATTCCCATCAGTAGGATCCCGATATATACAAACTGGTGATAACATGAAAATACATCAAAAGACCAAAAGGAGGATGCCTCACCGATTCTCTCCATACCCCGTCCCCTCTCAAAATACAATAAAACCTCATTCACACCTATACTGATGGCACTAGCCCGAGCCATCATATACTACCACCCTCAATGCATCCCGTGGTGCAGCGAGTCAGGACACTCCTCCGCTCCCACTGGAAGAGCTCCTGCCCGACTGCCTCTGAAACATCTGTCAGTAAAGCCTGCTATCTCGAGGATGTAGCCGTCTGGTAGATACCCGGGAAGACTCTGATAGAGTGGCCCGGACCTCAAGAGGTGCTGGTACCTCTGGAAAGGGTATCAAGTCCTAAGCGGACCTCCTGGATGGGTGTCAACTCGAGCTCTGGTGCTGGTGCTGGTGCCGGTACGGGCGCTGGTACGTGAAATAGACAACTAAAAACACAATAAGGGGGGTTGAATTGTGTTTATCAGAATTTAAGCAAAGTTGAAATCTTTTCTCAAATAAAAAGGCTAGATTTGGACGAGTGGAAGAATACAGGATGGACGGGTGACTTTTGCAAGCACACCACTTGATAGACGTAAGAAAACTAAGGCAATTAAATAGTTTAAGGGAAGAGAGATTGACACGGTTATTTATCCTGGTTCACTCTTCAAAACAAAGAGCTACGTCCAGTCCTTGGCAGCACCAATATTTATCCACTATAACTGATAAGGTTATAGACTCAAGTATTATTTGCACACCTAGCCTCTTTAGGCTCAAGACAAGTATTATTTGCACACCTAGCCTCTTCAGGCTCAAGACAAGTATTATTTTCACACCTAGCCTCTTCAGGCTCACTCTGGTTTGTTTGAGAGATTGGGTTTGTAATAAATAAAATTTCTCACAGGCAGATCTTTCACTAACACTCAGTGGTTTAAATGTAATGCTTAGGAAAGTGACACGCTGTCGCGCACGCGTCAAAAACGAACGGTTTGTAAAACTGTAGTGAGGGTGCGACAACTCGGGTATCGTCTCTCGCGGACTCTCGTAATGTTATTATCACAGAAAATCAGTTTTTTTTTGGGTGGGTGTGTGTGTGTGTGTGTGTGTGTGTGTGGGGGGGGGGGGGGGTTGAAAATCAATTGAGTACAGAACAGAAACAGAGGAATAAAAACGATTATCAAATAAGGCGAAGATGATCAATCTGCTGTTCGGTTTCCCACTATCATCGGTTCATGTAATTCCATGCCCTAAGCGGATTCTAATCCCTTTTCGATTGTAGCATCAATTAACAAGCGAAATCAACGCTACGGGACATATGTTCCTAATTCCCGAATTAAGCAAACGGGGTGAAGCACTCGTGAATTAAGCAAACACGATTGAACGCACACAAATTAAGCAAACGCGATTGAGTTTAGGAACATAAAATCATCGAAAATAAATCAACACTAATTCGATACAAACTGAATCAAGCAAACAGAATAAAGAATAGTATTGAAGGAGAGATGGAAATTCAATCGGGAATTACAAGACCTCAAGTGTCGGCGGAAGCCGATTACAGCAGATTAATCTAGGGAGATTAGTTCTCCATCAGAGACATAACAAAAATCTAAAAGTATATTGAAAGCAGTGAAATTCTGGATCCTTTTTATGTCAGCTGCGCTTTTGTTTTATAGGGTGGCCGCGCGTCACGGCCGTGATGGCCGTCACGACCAGGCCGTGACCGCTTCTGTCTTGGGCTCCAGTTCAAATTCTTGTCCGTCACGGCCGTGATACCTATCACGTCCAGGCCGTGACCCTTTCTGACTTTGGGTGCTGATTTGTCACGGTCGTGAGCTCCATCACGGCTAGGCCGTGATCACTTCTGTTCTTCATTGTCTTCCCATCACGCCCGTGATACTCATCACGGCTAGGCCGTGATCCTCTCTGATCTCTCTGGTCTTCTCATCACGGCTGTGACCATTGTCACGGCTAGGCCGTGATGCTTTCTGCCTTTCCTGGGTAGCTCTTCACGGCCGTGACCAGTGTCACGGCCAGGCCCTGATGGCTTCTGCTTCTATGTATCCTTCCCTTCTTGCTCTCCTCATTAGCCTGAAACATGAAATAGCAATAAGTGCTTTATTTGACTCAAAACTGGCTAAATTATCCTAAAACTACTTAAGGGACTCAAAACCTTGCTTGAGGACAATCAAGTCTAATTTGGGCAAAAACGAGATATAATTAACACAAAACCACGGTCATACTAGTCATAAAAATAGATGAGCCAGAGGCTGATCAAAATACCCCAAACTTGAACTTTGCTTGTCCCCAAGCAAACTAAAACTCAAAACAACTCAAGACTTGGCAAGCTCAAAGGATTCAATCAATTTCGCACATATTTCAAGCAATTCATCAAAACAATTTTCCTTCAATGTCCCCCCCATTTCAACAATGTAATCCCCACAATCATTTATTCCCAACATTTGAGAATTTCATCATTCAAACAATCGTTAATCTAAGAAGGGGATCCAAGTTACACACAAAAGGGAGATCACCAAATTCAAACAATCGCCTTCCTTACAAGGGCATGTAATATTTCACTCATTCGCTCAATTTGTCTAGGCTATCAACATTTCACTCAATTTCACTTTTAAGAGCACTTCCCATGAATTTGATTTTCATCTCAAACAAGGTTCCCACGAAAACGTGCATGCAACATCGAAAGGTCTTTTAAAGGATACAATGGGGCCTGGCTAAGGGTAGGATATACAAAGGTACTAGGCTTAAGTCCATAGGAACTAAGAGAGCATGAGCATTTTGATACCTTGAATTACACTCAAGTTCCCTTTTCCATTTTTCTTTCTGCCTCGGGTGACTACAACCTTTTTCCTTTGACACCATTTTTGTTTTGCCCCTTTCTTTTGGCAAAAATTTTTTCTTTTGCAATTCTTTTTGGCTTCAACCTTTATATTTATTTTTTTTCTTTTTCTCACCCCAAAATGACATATCACTGTAGCCACCCCAAACTTACTTTATTGCAACCATTCTCTTGCTGGGCTTCCATGCTCTCTTAATCCTAAGATCGGGTTAACATGGTTTTTCCAGATTTTGGCTTATAACATGAGGTTGTCAAGAACAACAGGCTAATCAGGCTCAATGGGGTTAACTAGGGAACATGCATAAGGGATGGTTCAATTTAGGCCAAGTAGTTAATTCAAAGAAAATTGCCTAAATCATCTGATGCAATCACATAAGCATGCAAACCAAGAAGAGATTCAAGCAAATTCGGGAAAGTGCAGCTCAAAAACGATTCACACAGTTAAAAACATGTTGGAGGCTCAAATCCTCGCCTGGACATTTTTCGCAAATTGTTTGACCGAGATTCAATCCCTAGTGTGTTCTTCCCATCACCCCAAACTTATCATGAATCATGCAATCACAATGAAATATCTCAAAATTCAGTTTTCAATTTTTCACATGGGGGTTACTTTCCAATTTTTAAAACCTAGGGGGAATCATCAACATATATCATGCAATCAATCTGTGCTAAATCAACAAAACCCACCAAGCTTGCCGACACAAGACTCACACACATGCTCTTGATCTTCTCAAATTATTCAAGAGCTAAAAGAAAACAAAACAAAAACAAAGACACAAAAGAAAACACAACAAATGGTTCCCTCCCCCAACTTAAAACACACATTGTCCTCAACGAAAGAACATAAATATCAAAGCAAAGTGAGGGAAAGGAGAGGGTGCTCCCTGATCAAGTTGCAGTGTAGGTGGGAGCGTCCAAGGAGAGCTCCTCAACAGTAGCATCCTCAGGCACCGAGCTCTCATGGAATAGCTTCAGCCGCTGCCCGTTAACCTTGAAGGCCTTGTTGCTACTTGAACTTTTAATCTCTACTGCACCATGAGGAAAAACATTAGTAACAACAAATGGGCCAATCCACTTGGATCGAAGTTTCCCAGTCATCACTTTCAGGCGGGAGTTAAACAGTAAGACCTGTTAGCCCACAGAGAATTCCTTCCTATCAATCATCCTATCATGAAAATGCTTGGTTTTCTCCTTATAAATCCGAGAGCTTTCATAGGCTTCTAGCCTAAGCTCTTCATTTCTTTGTAATTGGAGTTTCCTTTCAATACCAGCTTTTTGCATTTCCAAATTACAGCACTTGACCGCCCAATAAGCACGATGCTCAACTTCCACAGGGAGATGACATGCCTTACCGAACACAAGCCTATTGGGGGACATCCCTATTGGCATCTTGAAAGCAGTCCTCTGAGCCCAAAGTGCGTCTTCTAGACGGCGGCTCCAGTCTTTCCTATTCGGCTGCACCACTTTCTCTAGGATCTGTTTGATCTCTCTGTTGGAGATCTCAGCCTGGCCATTGGTCTGGGGATGATAAGCAGTGGAGACCCTGTGCACAACTCCATACTTCCGGAGTAGAGCTTCCATGGTGCGGTTGCAGAAGTGAGTGCCCTGGTCACTTATGATGGCACGAGGTATGCCGAACCTGCAAAAAATATTGGATCTAACAAAATTTGCAACAACTTTAGAATCGTTAGTCCTAGTGGGGATAGCTTCCACCCACTTTGAAACTTAGCCAACAACCAAAAGAATGTAGAGAAAGCCAAAAGATGTAGGGAAATGACCCATAAAGTCGATTCCCCACACATCAAACACCTCACAGAAGAGCATAGGTTGCTGAGGCATTTCACTCTTGCGAGTGATGGCTGTACCTGCTGTCTGACAGTCCTTACAAGTCTGGTAAACCTCATAAGCATCTCTAAAAATGGTGGGCTAGTAAAAACCAGAATCTAGGACTTTTCTTGCAGTCCTCTGTGGCCCAAAGTGTCCCCCTACTTGAGAGGCATGAGAAAAGTGCAAAATAGACTCAATCTCATAGTCAGGGACACATCTCCTAATCAGCTGATCACTACAAAATTTCCAGAGAAATGGATCATCCTAAACATAGTACTTGGCATCACTCTTTAGTTTGTGGATTTGTGACCTGTTGCTCCTGTCGGAAAGACACCAGCAGCTAGGTAATTAACAATATCCGCAAACCAAGGAGTAACGCCATGCAACTGTAAAAGCTGCTCATCAGGAAAGTCATCCCGAATGGGGGAAGGATCCTCATCCCTCTCTATCCTACTCAAGTGATCAGCCACTAAATTTTCCGCTCCACTCTTGTCCTTTATCTCTACATTAAACTCTTGGAGCAACAACATCCAATGAATCAACCTTGGCTTTGCTTCTGGCTTCTTCAACAAGTACTTCAGAGTTGCATGGTCAGTGAAAACAATAACCTTGGAACCTAGCAAATATGATCTAAATTTATCAAGAGCAAAAACAACAGCTAGAAGTTCCTTTTCAGTGGTGGTGTAATTAGACTGTGCAACATCTAAAGTCCTAGAGGCATAGTAGATAACATGGGCAGCCTTGCCCACCCTTTGTGCCAGGACCGCCCCCACAGCATAGTTAGAAGCATCACACATGAGCTCAAAAGGGAGGGTCCAGTCAAGGGCTGGATGATGGGGGTAGAGGTCGATGCCTTTTTCAAGAAGTCGAACGCCTTCTTGCAGTTATCATCAAAGTTGAATAGGGCATCATTCTTCAGCAAGTTTGACAGAGGAAGGGCTATCTTGCTGAAGTCCTTAATGAAGCACATGTAGAAACCTGCATGACCAAGAAAAGAGCGAATCTCGCAAACGCAAGATGGGTAAGGCAATGTAGAATTCACATCAATCTTAGCAAGATCTACTGAAATACCCTCTTTGGAAATGATATGCCCCAAAACAATCCCCTGTTCAACCATAAAATGGCATTTTTCTTAGTTCAAAACAAGGTCAGTTTCAATGCATCTCTCTAAAACCAAATTCAGACTATGCAAGCATGCATCAAATGAGGAACCATATATAGTGAAATCATCCATGAACACTTCCATGCAATTTTCAATAAATTCAGTAAAAATTCTAATCATGCATCTCTGGAAAGTGCCAGGAGCATTGCAAAGGCCAAATGGCATCCTCCTCAGAGGCAAACGTCCGAAGGGGGCACGTGAAAGTGGTCTTTTCCGATCCTCGGTGCAATGTGGATCTGGAAGTATCCGAAAAAGCCATCAAGAAAACAGTAGTGGGATTTACCCGGCCCGATCGCTCGAGCATCCGATCGATGAGCGGCAAAGGAAAGTGATCCTTTCGAGTGGCCTGGTTCAACCTCCTATAATCAATACTGATTCTCCGGCATTATTACGGACTCTAGTGGGGACAAGCTCATTGTTTTCATTTCTTACCACTGTGAGGCTAGATTTCTTGGGTACAACTTGCACTGGACTCACCCAACTACTATCAAAGATGGGGTATATGATACCCGCATGCAGGAGTTTTGTCACCTCCTTCTTCACAACATCCAGAATCAAGGGATTGAGCCGCCTTTGGGGCTGCCTAACTGGTTTAGCCCCATCCTCTAACAGAATCCTATGCATACATCTAGAGGGGCTAATTCCTGGGATGTCAGCCAAGGTCCAACCAATCACCTTCTTATGCCTCTTCAAAACCTCCAAGAGTTTAGCTTCCTGGTCAGAGTCAAGGTTGGAGGAGATTATCACTGGAAGTTTTTCATTCCTCTCCAAGTAAGCATACTTCATATTTCCAGGAAGTGGCTTAAGCTCTAAGGAGGGTGGCTGCTCAACAGATGGTATGTTTGGGGCAGCCGGGCTGTCAAGAACTTCAACGGAACGGACAGCTTCACTTACACTATCACCCTGCAAAGTAGAATCAATCTCAGCACAAACAACACAAGGGTTAGTGTTAGTACAGTCAGTACATGAATAAACATCTTCAAAATCAGAAATGGATGGAAAATCAGCAACCAAGTATTCATAGGTGTCATCAACAATTTCAGAGAGCAACTCTATTTGAAAGACAGAGTGCTCTTCCAAGGGATGCTTCATAGCATCGAAAATGTTGAATTTTGCCACAATGTCACCGAACTCCATGGACATGGTTCCATCATCAACATCAATCTTTGTCTTTGCCATCTTCATGAACGGTCTGCCCAGGATAATTGGTGATCTGCTTGAATTTGTTTCCCCTGCCATGTCCAGGATGTAAAAGTCAGCAGGGAAAATCAGATCATCAACTTGTACCAACACATCTTCTACCACTCCCATGGGCCGAGCATTGGTCCTGTTTGCCAACTGAATGGTAAGACTTGTGTGTTGCAAGGGACCAAGATCAAGGTTATTGAAAACAGAAGTGGGCATGACATTGATGGAGGCTCCTAAATCCAACATGCAATTGTCGAATTTGCTGTCCCCAATGGTGCATGGGATGGCAAAAGTTCCCGGATCCTTGCACTTCTGTGGTAGTGCCTGAGTGAGGACTGAAACTGTAACCTTCTCAGGAGCAAGTTTAGGTTGAATGAGGGCTGAAACATTTCGCCCTAGATTAACTCTCTCATTACCCTTAAACCTCCTCTTGTGGGTGCACAAATCCTTCAGGAACTTTGCATACTTCGGAACTTGCTTGATCACATCAAGGAGCGGAATGTTTACCGCCACCTTTCTGAACACATCTAGAATCTCCCTCTCCTTGTCTTCCCCATCAAACTTCTTATTTTTCTACACTCTTTGTGGGAAGGGGATCGGTGGCACATACACTTTCTCAGCTTGAACAACAACAGAAGGCTCAGGAGTTACCTCAACAGTTTATTCATCTTTTTCAGGGGCTGCCTCTACAACTTTCCCGGATCTCAAAGAAATGACACTCACATTAGGATTGGGGGCGTTGGGATTCACCACTGTTTGTGCAGGTAGTTGGCTCGATCCTTGAGCTTGCTGCATGGTATTCATGGAAGTGGCAAGCTATCCAATCTGTGTCTGTAGAGCATGAATGCTAGCATCCGTTCGCTGCTGAAACTGTCCAATCTGTCCAATCTGTGTGTGCAAAGTCTGAATAATGGCATTTGCTTGCTGCTGAAACTGGAGATTGTTTGCAGCCATTTGCTTGATCATGTCCTCTAGGGAAGGTCCGGAAGGTGCAGAAGTAGTTGCTTGAGGAGGATTCTGTGGTGGTGCCAGCAGTAACATTGGTTGTTGCTGTTGTGCAGATGAGTTCCCATACCGAAGGTTTGGATGATTCCTCCAGTTGGGGTGGTACTTATTTGTGGAGAGGTCAGGAATGCTGTACCGGTTCTGATTGTTGCCTTGATTGTAGAGATTAGCTGCATAAGCTTGAGGCAAATCAGTGGCTGAATCATCCTTCAGAATAGGGCATGCATCGGACAGGTGCTCAGTAGAAGTACAAATGCCACACAACCTTGCCGGCTGAACCTTATCCATTGCCAATTGCTTCACCAAAGAAGTGAGCTCATCAATTCTGGTTTCAAGGGCCTTGTTGGAAGAAGAACCTTGGATCTCATTCACACCCCTTGTCTCGACAGAGTTGCTTCTGGTTGTGAACTGCTGGGAGTTTAATGACATATTTTCAATCAATTGCTTGGCAGCAGCTGGAGTTTTATCAACGAGTGCTCCCCCACTAGCGGCATCCAAAATATTTCTGTCCATTGGGAGCAATCCCTCATAAAAATACTGAATAAGGAGCTGCTCAGAAATCTGGTGTTGAGGGCAGCTAGATACCAACTTCTTGAATCTCTCCCAGTACTCAGCCAATGACTCATTGCTTTGTCTGATGCCACATATCTCTTTTCTGATGGATGCAACTCTGGAGGCAGGAATGTATCTTTCTAGGAAAACCTTCTTCAGATCATTCCAAGTTGTAACAGAATTTGGCTCCAAATAGTACAACCAATCCTTTGCAACGCCTTCAAGTGAGAATGGGAAGGCTCGTAATTTGATATGGTCTTCAGTTATGCCTTCCGGTCTCAAGGGTGTAGAGCAAACAACCTGGAATTCCTTCAAACGCTTATGTGGATCCTCACCTGCAAGACCACCAAACCTTGGTAACAAGTGTATTAAACCAGATTTAAGTTCAAAAGGAGCAACCACACTAGCATACTCAATACACAACCCATTATAATTAACATCAGGGGCATCAAGCTGTCTTAATGTTCTTTGATCAGTCATGTTATTAGAAACAGGTGCAGAATTAGAATTACTACTAGTGCTAGCCCGAATTGCTCTACGGCGTGTGTGCAGTGTTCTTTCAATTTCAGGATCAAAATCACACAAGTCAGAGCAAGTAGACCTAGTAGCGAGACTAATTCAGCAGAAAAACAGAAAAACTAAAAATGCGAGAACAACAAACAAGTGTCCCCGGCAACGGCGCCAATTTGACACGCTGTCGCGCACGCGTCAAAAACGAGCGGTTTGTAAAACTGTAGTGAGGGTGCGACAACTCGGGTATCGTCTCTCGCGGACTCTCATAATGTTATTATCACAGAAAATCGGTTTTTTTTTTTTTTTTGGGGGGGGTGGGCTGGTTGGTTTGAAAATCAATTGAGAAAAATAGAACAGAAACAGAGGAATAAAAACGATTATCAAATAAGGCGAAGACGATCAATCTACTGTTCGGTTTCCCACTATCATCGGTTCATGTAATTCCATGCCCTAAGCGGATTCTAATCCCTTTTCGATTGTACCATCAATTAACAAGCGAAATCGACGCTACGGGACATATGTTACTAATTCCCGAATTAAACAAACGGGGTGAAGCACTCGTGAATTAAGCAAACACGATTGAACGCACGCGAATTAAGCAAACGCGATTGAGTTTAGGAACATAAAATCATCGAAAATAAATCAACACTAATTCGATACAAACTGAATTAACCAAACAGAGAATAAAGAATAGTATTGAAGGAGAGAAGGAAATTCAATCGGGAATTACAAGACCTCAAGTGTCGGCGGAAGCCGATTACAGCAGATTAATCTAGGGAGATTAGTTCTCCATCAGAGACATAACAAAAAACTAAAGTATATTGAAAGCAGTGAAATTCTGGATCCTTTTTCTGTCAGTTGCGCTTCTGTTTTATAGGGTGGCCGCGCGTCACGGCCGTGATGGCCGTCACGACCAAGCCGTGACCGCTTCTGTCTTGGGCGCCAATTCAAATTCTTGTCCGTCATGGCCGTGATACCTATCACGGCCAGGTCGTGACCCTTTCTGACTTTGGATGCTGATTTGTCACGGTCGTGACCTCCATCACGGCTAGGCCGTGATCACTTCTGTTCTTCATTGTCTTCCCATCACGCCCGTGATAGTCATCACGACTAGGTCGTGATCCTCTCTGATCTCTCTGGTCTTCTCATCACGGCCGTGACCATTGTCACGGCTAGGCCGTGATGCTTTCTGTCTTTCCTGGGTAGCTCATCACGGCCGTGACCAGTGTCACGGCCAGGCCGTGATGGCTTCTGCTTCTATGTATCCTTCCCTTCGTGCTCTCCTCATTAGCTTGAAACATGAAATAGCAATAAGTGCTTTATTTGACTCAAAACTGGCTAAATTATCCTAAAACTACTTAAGGGACTCAAAACCTTGCTTGAGGACAATCAAGTCTAATTTGGGCGAAAACGAGATATAATTAACACAAAACCACGGTCATACTAGTCATAAAACTAGATGAGCCAGACGCTGATCAGAAAGTCTGCATAATAACTTCAAAATGATTGAAGAATACATAATAAAATAATGAAGAAATTAATGCAAAGTAATGGCGTTTATAATGCAATGCGTATTCTCTTTTTCTTCATCTTCAATGACTTCTGTATTTATGGTCTTCAAGCATTTAGGATCCGTTAGAGACATTCTCTCAGATGTTGGCTTCAAGCAGAACTTCATTAATTGCAATAGAGTCGTTCTGGGCAGTCATTAATGCAATAGAGTCGTTCTGAGCAGTCTAGGCAGCCATTAATGCAATAGAGTCGTTCTGACTTTTCTTGATAATCGTGAAACTGAGTAGGAGAGAAGGCTACAAGTCTCTTTCTGGTTTTTGAAATACGATTCTGATAATCCTTTTAGAATTCGCGTTTATAAGATAAGTGCTTCCATCTTGAAAATATCCGCGTCTATCTAGCCATTTGAGTTTTCATTCGGGCTAGTAGACGAGCTCCATATCAAGGACTCAGCAAGTCCAAAGACTAGTGTGGACGAGCGCTTCTGTCACCTTTAGTGGACGAGCACTTCTGTCACATTTAGTGGACGAGCACTTCTGTTGCTTTAGTGGACAAGAGCCTCTGTTACTTTATGGACGAGAGCCTCTATTACTTTAGTGGACGAGAGCCTCTGTTACTTTAGTGGACGAGAGCCTCTGTTACTCTAGTGGACTAGAGCCTTTGTTACTCTAGTGGACGAGAGTCTCTGTTACTCTGGTGGACGAGAGTCTCTATTACTTTAATGGACGAGAGCCTTTGTTACTCTAGTGGACGAGAGTCTCTGTTACTCTGGTGGACGAGAGTCTCTGTTACTTTAGTGGACGAGAGCCTTTGTTACTCTACTGGACGAGAATCTCAGTTAGTCTGGTGGACGAGAGTCTTGGTTACTCTGGTGGACGAGAGCCATTTGCCACGTCATTGGACGGATACATTCTGACCTTAATGGACGAGCTCCATATGCCACGTAATTGGACTAGCCATTCCGACCTTAATGGACGAGCTCCAAATGATTCCTTAATGAACTAGCTCCATCTGCTTCCTTAATAGACGAGCTCCATATGCCACGTCATTGGACGAGCCTTTCTGATTCTTTAAGTAGACGTGCTTCTGATACCTTCAGTAGACGAGCTTCTGATACCTTCAGTAGACGCGCTTCTGATACCTTCAGTAGACGCGCTTTTGATACCTTCAGTAGACGTGCTTCTGATATTTTTAGTGGACGTAAGTTTTTATCTCTTGTATTTTGGACGCGCGCTTCAATCACTACAGTGCTGGACGTTTGTTTTAAACACTTGCGTGTTGGACGTGTGTTTCAATTACTATAGTGTTGGACGTTTGTTTCAATCACTTGTGTGTTGGACGTGAGCTTCTATCACTTATTTAATCTGCATACTCGATAGACAGGTTAGCAACCAATATGAAGGTTAATTAAATCATTAACCAATGTTTAGTTCTCATCAAAACTTAGGGAAATGCACATCAGACATTTTAGAGACTTAACAGTGCGAGCCCTTTTTGATGATGACAAACATTGAGATGATTTAATGAACCTCAGAAAATATCAACAAAGAAAATAGCATATATCAGACAGGTTGAAATTTTCTTAAGTGAACAGGTCATATCATATTCATTCTCCCATTCTATTTCTCCTATTCTCCCATTCTCCCTATTTATTTCTCCCTTTCTCCCCCTTTTGTCAACATCAAAAAGGGTTATCAAGTTTTATTTATGAGATATGTTAAAGGCAAAATAACATGTTAAGAAAATCATAGTAATGCAGCAACCATAGTAGACATACTCCACTTAAACTATTGTATCATTACTCCCCCTGAACTAATGCTTAGTTGAAAGAACATGTATAAAGGAGTAATGACAGATTTATCATAGACAGCTTAACATTCAGACATGTCATTCAACAATGCAATGCATGTTTGGATTATCTCTAATAAATAAAAGCCTTTCTTCTGCAAGGGGTTTAGTGAAAATATCAGCCCATTGATTTTCAGTTTTAACAAACCTAATATCAAAGATGCCTTTCTGAACATAATCCCTAATGAAATGATGTTTGATTTCAATATGCTTAGCCTTAGAATGCTGAATTGGATTTTTAGTTAAGCATATAGCACTGGAATTATCACACCATACAGATATGTTATGTTCATAAATATAGTAATCCTCAAGTTGATGTTTTACCCATAAGAGTTGAGAGCAGCAACTAGCAGCAGAGATGTATTCTCGCTCGGCGAGAGAGACAGGGCAATGGTTGTCTGGCTCTTTCTTGACCATGAGACTAAACTTGCTCCAATGAAGTGACATCCTCCATCGGTGCTTTTTCTTTCTATTCTGTCTCCAGCAAAATCAGCATCGCAATATCCCACTAATCTGCATTCTTTTGATATTAAATACAGCAAACCAAGATTAGTAGTTCCAAGCAAATATCTAAATATTTTTTTAACAGCCTTAAGATGAGATTCTCTAGGATCAGATTGGAATCTAGCACACATACAGACACTAAATTGAATGTCGAGTCCGCTTAAAGTTAAGTACGATGAGAGAGTCAATCATACCCCTGTAGACAGTTTGATCTACCTTTTTACCTTTATCATCTTTGCTCAGTTTTGCATTGGGTTGCATAGGGGTTTTCATGAGCTTTGCATTTTCCATTTTGTATTTCTTGAGTATCTTCTTGGTATATTTTTGTTGATGAATGTAAATTCCATCACTTGTCGGCTTGATTTGTAATCCAAGGAAGAACTTCAATTCTCCCATCATGCTCATCTCAAATTCAGCTTGCATTAGATTTGAAAATTCCTTGCACAGCTTTTCATTAGTTTCTCTAAAAATAATATCATCAACATATATTTGAACTATAATAAAGTTCTCTTTAGAGCATTTTTTGAACAGAGTAATGTCTACTTGTCCTCTAGTAAAACCATTATGCATGAGAAAAAAACTGAGTCTATCATACCATGCTCTAGGTGCTTGTTTCAAACCATATAATGCATTTTTAAGTTTGAAAACGTGACCTGGTTTATCAGTATCTTCAAAACCAGGGGGTTGTTTAACATACACTTCTTCTTCAATTATACCATTTAGAAAAGCACTTTTTACATCCATTTGAAACAGGGTAATTTGGTGTTGTGCATCATATGACATTAAAATGCGTATGGCTTCTATTCTAGCTACAGCTGCAAAGGTTTCAGTATAATCAATACCTTCTTGTTGGTTATAGCCTTGAGCTACTAACCTTGCTTTATTTCTAACAACTTTACCATCTTCATCTAATTTGTTTCTGAAGACCCATCTTGTTCCAATAACTGACTTGTTTTTAGGCTTAGAGACAAGAGTCCAGACATCATTTCTGGTGAACTGGTTAAGTTCTTCTTGCATAGCAAGAATCCAGCTTTCATCCTCAAGAGCTTCTTCAATGTGTTTAGGCTCCAAATCCGAAATAAAGGCCACATTGCTTGATTCTCTTAATGTGGATCTGTTTCTTACTCCCTCAGAAGGATTTCCAATAATAAGATCCTTAGGATGATGAGTGTTGAACTTCCAATCCCTTTTGAGATCATCATGAAGATCTTGACTTGTCTGTTGACTCGTTTGTTCCACTTGTCTTCCAGCCTCAGGCACAGGTTCTGTTTTGGTTAGATCGGGTTGTTGACTTTCTGGCTTGTTTATATCGAGACCTGCAAGATCATCTTCTAGATCTGATAGTTCTTTATCAATCTTTAATCCATCATTGAATTTAACATGAACAAATTCTTCAATAATACAAGTTCTTGAATTGTATACTCTAAAAGCCTTAGACTTTTCAGAATATCCTACGAAAATACCTTTATCTACCTTAGAATCAAACTTTCCAAGATTATCTCTGGTATTCAGAATAAAGCATTCACATCCAAAAGCATGAAAATAAGATATGTTAGGGCTTTTTCCTTTCCACAATTCATAAGGAGTCCTTTTTAGAAAGGGCCTAATAAGTATTCTGTTTTGTACATAACAAGCAGTGTTTACAGCTTCTGCCCAGAAGTACTTAGGGAGATTATTTTCATTGAGCATAGATCTAGTCATCTCTTGCAGAGATCTGTTCTTTCTCTCGACCACTCCATTTTGCTGTGGAGTTCTAGGTGCAAAGAAATTGTGAGAGATTCCATTCTCCTCACAAAACTGTCTAAACTGCTCATTTTCAAATTCTCCCCCATGATCACTTCTAAGGGTAGAAATACAGAAACCTTGCTCATTTTGTACTCTTTTGTAGAATACTGAGAAAGACTTAAAAGACTCATCCTTGTGTGTTAGGAAGAGTACCCATGTGTATCTAGAATAGTCATCAACTATGACAAATCCATATTTTCTTCCAGCCAGGCTGGCAACACTAACTAGTCCAAACAGATCCATGTGTAATAACTGAAGAGGTCTAGAGGTTGATACTTGGTTTTTAGATTTGAAACTTGATTTTATTTGTTTACCTCTCTGACATGCATCACACAAGATATCTTTCTTAAAGCTAATATTAGACAATCCTCTCACGAGATTATTCATTTTTAATTTAGAAATTAGTTTCATACTAGCATGTCCTAGTTTCTTATGCCATAACCATCTCTCATCCTCTTTAGACATCAGACAGGTTACACTTTGATCTGAGAGATCAGACAGTTCAATCTTATAAAGATTTTGTTGCCTTTTAGCTGAAAAGAAGGTTTTGCCACTACAGTCTTTAACTATGCATACATCCTTGGTAAAGGAAACATCAAAACCACTATCACATAATTGACTTATGCTAAGCAAATTGTGTCTTAATCCTTTAACCATAAGAACATTAGATATAGAGGGAAGAGGGGGTTTACCACCAATAGTACCAATTCCTATAACTTTCCCTTTTTGATTTACTCCGAAGGCAACGTGGCCTCCTTTCTTAAGTTGGAGGTCTAGGAACAAAGACCTTTCTCCTGTCATATGACGTGAGCAGCCACTGTCCAGGTACCAACAGTGGTGTTTTATTTGTCCTGTTGAGGACATCTGCAACAAAAATTATTTGATCTTTAGGTACCTATATTTTTCTGGGTCCTTTTCTGTTAGTTTTAGGAGTCTGTAAAGACTTCCTCCTCTTCTTATGGATACATTTAGACATAACATGCCCAGTTTTTCCACATAAGTTACAAATAGGTGTTGATTTGGTTACAGTTGACTTAACAGATACTTTAGGAACTTTAGTTGATACTTTATGATGTGTTTGATGGACATATCCAATACTTTCTTTGTTAAGAGAGTGCTTCTGAATGCCAAGAAGCTTAGTCAGATTGTCTCTACCATTAACAAATTTGGCAAGATCAGAAGTGAGCTCTTCCACTTTCTGTTGAAGTTTTTCAACTTCTTCAGATGGTGATGTTTCACTTGAGGTCTTAGCTTCATTAGACTTTTCAGTCTTCAGCTCATTGTTCTCTTTAGCCAGCTTCTCGCACTCTTGAGATTTCTGTTTATGCTCACTGGTGAGTTTTACATACTCTCTCTTGAGGGATTTGAAGGCTTTAGATAAGCAGTTGGATTCCTCCAACAACTCCTCATAGGCATCAAGTAATTCCTCATAGTCAGGATGTACCTCATCATCAAAGTCTGAGTCAGTGTTGGCCATCAAGCAGAGATTGGCTTCTTCCTATGTTTCTTCATGAGTGACAGCCAAAGTGTCCCATATTTCCTTCGCGGAGTCACGATCACAAACCTTCTCAAACTCCTCCGGACTGAGAGCACAGATGATGTTATATCTGGCTTTGTGGTTAAGCTCCCATTTTGTCTTTTCAGCACCAGTCCACTGAGCTTTTGGTTTGTTAGTGTTATCATCATTTTTGGGAATGAATGGACCATCTGTAATGACATCCCAAAGATCAGAGTTTGTGGATAGAATAAACCACTGAAATCTATATTTCCAGTAGTTGTAATTTTCTCCATTGAAGTAAGGAGGTCTGGTTAGGGATGCTCCTTCAGTCTGATGACTTCCACTTGTACTAGCTCCAGCCGTCATGTCTATTCTTCAGGACCTTTTACCTCTACACTGTTAGATGCTCAACCCAGAGGCTGAGCTCTGATACCAACTGAAATAGACAACTAAAAACACAAGAAGGGGGGTTGAATTGTGTTTATCAGAATTTAAGCAAAGTTGAAATCTTTTCGCAAACAAAAAGGCTAGATTTGGACGAGTGGAAGAATACAGGATGGACGGGTGACTTTTGCAAGCACACCACTTGATAGACGTAAGAAAACTAAGGCAATTAAAGAGTTTAAGGGAAGAGAGATTGATACGGTTATTTATCCTGGTTCACTCTTCAAAACAAAGAGCTACGTCCAGTCCTTGGCAGCACCAAGATTTATCCACTATAACTGATAAGGTTACAGACTCAAGTATTATTTGCACACCTAGCCTCTTCAGGCTCAAGACAAGTATTATTTGCACACCTAGCCTCTTCAGGCTCAAGACTAGTATTATTTTCACACCTAGCCTCTTTAGGCTCACTCTGGTTTGTTTAAGAGATTGGGTTTGTAATAAATACAATTTCTCACAGGCAGATCTTTCACTAACACTCAGAGAGTGATTTAAATGTAAGGCTTAGGAAAGTTTGCGTAATAACTTCAAAATTATTGAAGAATACATAATAAAAGAATGAAGAAATTAATGCAGAGTAATGGCGTTTTTAATGCAATGTGTATTCTCTTTTTCTTCATCTTCAATGACTTCTGTATTTATGGTCTTCAAGCATTTAGGATCCGTTAGAGACAGTCTCTCAGATGTTGGCTTCAAGCATAAATTCATTAAATGCAATAGAGTCGTTATGGGTAGTCTGGGCAGCCATTAATGCAATAGAGTCGTTCTGAGCAGTCTGGGTAGCCATTAATGCAATAGAGTCGTTCTGACTTTTCTTGATAATCGTGAAACTGAGTAGGAGAGAAGGCTTCAAGTCTCTTTCTGGTTTTTGAAATACGATTCTGATAATCCTTTTAGAATTCGCGTTTATAAGATAAGTGCTTCCATCTTGAAAATATCCGCGTCTATCTAGCCATTTGAGTTTTCATTCGGGCTAGTAGACGAGCTCCATATCAAGGACTCAGCAAGTCCAAAGACTAGTGTGGACGAGCGCTTCTGTCACCTTTAGTGGACGTGCGCTTCTGTCACCTTTAGTGGACGAGCACTTCTGTCAGCTTTGGTGGATGAGCA